>JARHVA010003220.1:867500-1215000 GCA_037957365.1 Torreya grandis | reverse complement strand
ATAAATATAATAGGAGGATTAAAAGAACAAAAGAGAGAGGAGAATGAATAATGGGCCTTTAGGCCTATATATTGTGATAAAGAAAAGAATTGTAATGTATGTGAATGTGAAGAATAATATGGCTTTTCAATGGATCCTTCAATGATTTTTAGAAATCGATGAATTTTATTACGATTTTGAGATCTATCTCATATTAATAAAAGGTCTTAGTAAAGAGGTCAACAAATTATAATTATGTGACAAAGATATATAAAGTGGGAGTTGCATGTATTTTTCATATGTATGGAAGCATAATAGTCTTGCTCAAGTCTAAGAGTGATGAGAAGAACCTTCAAGAACTATTTTAGAATAAAAATACAAACTGATTTGATCATTGTGAAGATTAATTGGCACCTATGCTAGAAGTTTGATAGGACTATTGTGATAGAAACACTCATAAATCTGATATTATGAAATCCATATGTCTTCCTATTGTAAACAAATCTTAAGGGAAAAAATTGAGTTTAGAATATGAAAGAAAGAGAAATATGAATATACATAGAGAATAGTCAATATGGTATGTATTACGATACCTTTGTAAGTATTCTAATGAATAAATATAGAGATTTTTATTCCAAGTTGTATACTTTGTTGATGGTAAGATTTAATAGTTTGGTTATCTTTGAGTACGTTTGAAAATCAAAAGTTGTAGGCCTAGGATCACTTTATATTAAGAGAAAACTTGTAATAGGATGTCTAGTTTAGATATGTTACAATTAAAAAATTGATCAATGCTTTTGATGAAATAATCCTATAAAAGTGTTTAAGTTTATAAGACAATTTTCATAATTACTAGAATTGGAATGTTTTTGGTCTTCTGATGCTTGCCAAGCTCGATTCTATTTTTTTCATAGATGTTATATGTATTTTAAAATCATTTTGATCTCATTAGACCAAACCTATCCTTCAATACTTAGCGGGGTCTTTCTTATAATAAATAATAATATATCTTTGTATGACTGAATCAAGCCTGATTATTAACAGTTATCAGTGTATTATAAGTCTGAATATTTTTATTGGATCTAGGGAATGAAAAAAGTGTGAGAAGAAACATGTTAACTTTTGTAACATCATATGAAGTCTAAGTTTTTTTGCAGTAAAGACTAGAAATTAATGATGTTGATGCTTCAAGTCTTTGAAAGGCCAATATAGAATTGAGGATTAAGTGAAACGAAATGCTTGTAAGTTGTTTAGAAGTCTCTTTATGTTCATAAATGATTAAAGAGAGCAAAATCAAGCAAAATATGTTAAGAGCCTGATTGTTATTATTCATGAGTAGACATAAAGAGAACAAAAGCATTCTTGGAAAAGAAGTATTAGATCAAAAAAGGATAATAAGATTGTCTAAAAAGTAATCAAAGTCAAAGGTTCAATGATTCAAGCATAGTTCTAAAAGAGAATAAATAAAGTTTAGGTTCTTGTACAATAAGATTGGATCTTATATAGACCAAAAGAGTCTCAAGAAACATTCAAGGAAATTTTAAAACCTAATAAGATCAAGTGGATAAGGTTGTATATCAAGATTGGTCATTAAGTAAGAAATTGACAAGGTAACCTTAATTAGAGTGATCTATTCATTTCAAGAGAGACAACAGTGTGAAATGTGATCATGATCTAAAATTATATCAGCTGAAGTTAGAATTGATCTTGGGTTATGCACATAAGTTTGTATAGGGATATCAATTATAGTATCAAATCTTAGAATCTCTTGGGAATTGATTATTTTGATAAAATTATAGTGCTAATGTTTCAGTGATATAGTTGTAGGGATTGCAAAAAGAAGTTAGTCAGGCAATTAGAAGCCAAGTGAGGCTTAAGAAGAGAAAAGAGCTAGTGATGCTCAAAGGGAAGAGCAAGGTATTTGCTCAAAGATATTGATCCAAGGAGAGAAGGCTTGGATAAGAAATGGAGCAAGGTGAAATATATTTGATTGAAAAAGTGATGATGATGAAGAGAATGATTGAGGAGCTTCCTAAAACAAAAGATCAGCTCAAAAAGTAAAGAGAAAAAGAATTGAGAAGGAAGCAAAAAGAGGAAGACTTTAAAAAAGAGATGAATGAAGTAAATCAAAGAATAACACTAGTAAAACTCATGATAGAAAGCAAGAAGGACACATAGAATGGGTTGTTGATGAGAAAGAAAAGGATTAAATGGCCAGTCAAGTTAGTAGCAAGGAGAAGAAAGAGGACAAAGAAGTTACTATGCAAGCAACTTAAGGAAGAGCTAAAAAAGCTCAACATGGACATGAAAATGAAAGAATATGAGGAAGGTGATAAACACCTTAACAAGGAAGAAGGTACTTAAAGGGAAATTTGGCTTAAGTTTTTATATCTAACCTTAATTTTGATGTTGTGAGTAGAGGTACACAAGTGGTGGAGGAACATGAAGTCCTTGAGTCAATGTATAGACTCATGAATGAAGAAGATGATGGGGAGAGGGATAAATGCATAGCCTTAACCCTTGATTAATATCTCCTTGAGGAGATAGAAAACTTTGAACAACAAAGTGATGAATGATTTCTGATTAAACAACCAAACAATTTTTTTGTATACCAAAGTGAAGAGCAAATGTTAGAAGAAATGGCAACCTTAGAGCATGCCATAAATGATGATAAAGATGACAAGATTTTTCCTAAAACAAATATTTAAGAAGTTAACAAATGGGTTGTGGCCATTGAGTCTCAAAATTATGGAATTGATGTTGTATGGAGAGAGACCTCAAGGTCTCAAATTTTTGCTTCTAATATTGCATTGAGTTGTGTTTGTACAGGTTTTATAAAAGGGGAGGTGAAGTACATAGAGAAGGGAACTCTTCTAAGTGCTCAAAACAAGAAAATGGAAGTTTATTTTCTCATTCAAGAGGATAAACCTGTAAATAAGAAGACTAAATAAAATAAAAAGTAACATAACATGACATGGATGGAGAAGATACCAAGTAAGAAGAAGTAAAAATGTGGCATTCAAGAGCATGTCTATATGTATGAGTAGATGATTGAAGAAAACTACCAAGGAGCAATTGCAATGAAGAAGGGCAATGATAAAAAGACCATGAGAAGTAGCTCATGAAACATTTTGAGCCCAAGAGTTTGATGTAGGAGCATCAACTCATCTATGTAAATTTTTTATATAAGCTCAATATTCAAATGATCTTAAGATGTAAGGTTCAACAATAAAAATAACCTTCTTTGGCTTCATGATATAATGAAAAAGCTTGTAATAGGGTCATGTTTAAGTGTTTGAAAGTCATGATAGGTTTAATATCCTTATCAAGCTTTCCTTGAACCATGTATGAGTCATAATGTGTTTTCACCCCAAAAGCATTACTATGTAAATTCAACTAGGCATTGGAAAAGGTCATAGGTCCATTAAGTAGGAATTATCATGGTTGAAAGCTCAAAATTGTTGTAAAATTTAAATTCTCCACCAAAAAGGAATTTGAAACATGGAGGAGGTGACTTAACATGTGTGATGAGGTTAAAAACAAGATATGAGGAAGGAATCTTATATCTACTTCTTAAGAATAAGAGGATACACACGTTGAAGGAGGAGAGCTTAACATAGTTTGAAGTATTGTTTCAACCAAAAACTATGTTCAGTAAAGGGATGAGTATCAGACCATCCTTATAGGAGTGTAAAGGTTATAAATATAATAGGAATATTGAAAGAACAATAGAGAGAGGAGGATAAATAATGGGCCTTTAGGTCTGTATATTGTGATAAAGAAAAGAATTGTAATATATGTGAATGTGAAGAAGAATATGGAGTTTCAATGGATCCTTCAATGATTTGCATAAATTGATGAGTTTTATTATGATTTTGAGATCTATCTCAGATTAATAAAAGGTTCGAATAGAGAGGTCAACAAATTATAATTTTGTGTGATAAAGATATATAAACTGGGAGATGCATGTGTTTTTCAGATGTATGGAAGCATAATGGTCTTGCTAAGGTCTAAGAGTAATGAGCAGAACCTCCAAGAATTATTTTAGAATAAAAATATAGGCCGATTTGATAATTATGAATATTGATTAGTGCCTATGTTAGAAGTTTTAAAGGACTGTTGTGGTAAAACCACTCAAAAATCTAATATTATGAAAGCCATATGTTCTCATGTTATAAACAAATCTTAAGGTAAAAAAAGTGAGTATACAATATGCAAGAAAGAGAATTCTGAATATAGGTAGAGAATAGTCAATATGGTACATATTTAAGATACCTTTGTAAGTATTCTAATTAATAATAAAGAGATTTTTATTCCAAGTCATATACTCTATTGATGGCAAGATTTAATAATTTGGTTATCTTTGAGTACATTTGAAGATCAAAAGTTGCAGGCCTGGGATCACATTAGATTAAGAAAATTATTGTAATAGGATGTCTAGTTCATATTTGAGATAATTGAAGAATTAATCAATACTTTTGATGAAATAATCCTATAAAAGTGTTCAAGTTTATAAGACAGTTTTCATAATTACCAGAATTGGAATGTTTTTGGTCTTCTAATGCTTGCCAAGCTCAATTCTATTTCTGTCACAACTGTTATTTGTATTTTAAAATCATTTTGATCTCATTAGACCAAACCTATCCTTAAATACTTAGTGGGGTCTTTATTATAATAAATAATAATATATCCTTTTATGACTCAATCAAACTCAATTATTAACAATTGTCGGTGCATTGCACATCTGAAGATTTTTATTGGATCTAGGAAATGCAAAAAGTGTGAGCAAAAACATGTTATCTTTTGTAAAATCATGCAAAGTCTAAGTTTTCTATGCAGTAAAGACTATAAATAAGTGATGTTGACACTTTAATTCTTTGAAAGGCCAATATAAAATTGAGTAAGTGAAACAGAATGCTTGTAAGTTATCTAGAAGTCTCTTTATGTTGGTAAATGATGCAAAATCAAGCAAACTCTATTAGGAGCCTGATTGCTATTATTCATGAGTAAACATAAGGAGAACAAAAGCATTATTGGAAAATAAGTTTTAGATCAAAAGAGGATAATAAGATTGCATGAAAAGTAATCAAAGTCACAGGTTCAATGATTCAAGCATAATTCTAAAAGAGAATAAAGAAAGTTTAGGTTCTTGTATAATAATATTGGATCTTATAGAGACCAAAATAGTCTTAAAAAACATTCAAGGAAATTTCAAAACGTAATAAGATCAAGTGGATAAGGTTGTATATGAAGGTTGGTCATTGAGTAAGCAATTGACAAGGTAACCTTAAATAAAGTGATCTATTGATTTCAAGAGAGACAACAGTGTGAAATGTGATCATGATCTAAAATTATATCAACTGAAGTTAGAATTGATCTTGGGTTATGCATGTAAGTTTGTAGAGGGATATTATAGACACATAAAATACTCTATATTGGCATCGTAATTAACTCTCATTAAATATCGACACAAAATCATTTAACTCACTCACAATCCATATTTTATCCTAAGTTCACTAAAACCATTTTCTTTCCCTAATTTACATGATTAATTAATCAATATTAATTAACCAATCCATTTATAATTAATCATGCAGACATAATTCCATATATAAATAATAAAGATAATTAAAATTCCAAAATCCAAGTCACCAACCACTTCCTTAATTCTCTCAACCAAGAGGTTGAGTCACCCAACCAATGCTCTCACCCAAGTGCTGAGTCATCCAACTAACTCCTTAAGACATTCAAATAACATGATGAGTCATTTAAATACCTTGAATCATTCATAAGAATACTTGAAACACCCAACTAACTTCCTCAAATTTATCAACCACTCGAGGAATTAGTCTTCTCTACTTGAATAATGACTCAAATTCAACCGTTCAAAATCAAGATAACTAAATAAATCTAGATTTTTCCTATCTATCCATTCCCTCATCTTAATGTCCATAATTGTCAAGGTTTCTCCACCATCCAAAATTTGTCATTGAGCTATCATATTACTATCCAATTATTGAATCCATCATCCACTTGAGATCACAAATCATCTACATTATGTTGTTGCATTTCTCTTACATTGGAGATTTACATTGAGCAACCACATACTAGTTTTTAAGAGCCCATCCAAGTTGTCAAAGGAAGAAGATATTCATTGGTTTTTAAGGTGAAGATAATTTATGTATTGTTGTTTCTTTAGCTCTATCTGAGGCTTTAAGACAATTTTAAAATAAAGAGTCAATTGTGATTGCTTGATTTCTAGTTCAAAGTTTTGAATTTTTCATATTACATTCTAGAAATTCCAATGGGAGATTCTAAATCTTTAGTCTTTTGTATGTGCTCTGATTGGATTTTTGAGTTTCTTTCATGTCATTTATATTCAATAACCACTATAACACTATTCTGGTATAATTGCTTGTTGTTATAGGTAAAATTCAGCAAGTTTTAGTTAATTCCCTTTAGCTATAACTACTAACTAAGAAATTACGAAATCATCTTTGATAATAGTGATTTTATTCTGATTACCACTCAAATTTGTCATTACCATTAGTGAAATTGTTAATTTTACTTTTTAATGTTTTATGTTGTTTTCTATAGATCAATGGAATTATCTCAACTTTGGCAAAATCATCATTGCTTTGGTGAAATTGTCATTATTTTCGGTGAAATTATTATTTTTAATTATTTGTTATATTTTCTATTTTTTTCTTTTTATTTTCTAATTTTTTTTAGATTGGTAAAATCATAATAATTATTAGTGAATTCATCATTACCATTGGTGAAATCATCACTTATACTTTTATTTGTGTTTGGTGAAATCATCACTTGTACTTTTATGTGTTTTCTATAGATCAACAAATTTGTTACATAGTTTGGTGACAATATCCTTAACTTCGATGAAATCATTCTGGTAAAATATGTTTTTTATTTTGCCTATTTTTCTATATGTTTTTGCTTAGTAGTGAAATCATTTTATCTAACAATAAAGTCATTTTGATTAACAACAAATTTGTTTTTGTATCCTTATTTTTTTGTTTTTCCATCTTTTCTAGTTTTTGTTTTGGCTAACTTAAATTTTTTTATGCTCATCAAAGTCATTATCCAAAAAATTACTAACAATTTTGTGTAGCATTGTAAGTTAAATACATAAAAGAAACCATAAATAGTTTTTTTACATTTTTTATTTATTGTACTAATCCCTTGCTTTCAAGTTTTGCTTATTTACTTCATTTCAATTTTACAAATATTTTTTTGTATTATTTGTGGTTGTGTATGGTCTTTCCTTGAACCACCTAGGTGGCAATTTTAGAAATCAAAAGAAACCTTATAACGTTTGTATCCCAAGCTATCTTGCATATGCTCTTTTGTCACACTACTTAGGTGGTGATCTTAGATATCAGAAACATGATTAGTGTATTTTATTTTTCTTTTTTATAAGGGCTCTATCGACTATGGATTTCATCAAAACATAATACGCCAAACCCTATGTACCGATGGGGTATACAAATTGAGAATCAACTATTTTAATTGATTAAGCTTGGTTAACCCTTGCGTGACATGAGGTGGATTTTACCACCAATACCTAGTGTTTCAATAGCTACCTTGAGGTTATATCTTATGACAACACTCTATTAAAATCTTATGGATGGAATGAGCATGTGGGACTAGAGCCTTTCATGTAGCTTTTTAATTTTTCTCTTCTATGTTTTTGGGCATCATCATACTAAAAGGTATATAGAGGACACCCATAGATATGCATGTTGAGCTTTATTTACACCTTAAGAAGTCATTAACTATTTGATTTGTTGTGCACCTAAGAGGAGTATATCACTCAACGAATTTAATCTCACCATACCCTTAAAACTAATTTTAGTGGGTTACAAATATGGTTTTACTAATGTAATTAGCTCTCTAAAATATTTAGCTAACACTTTCCAATGGATAAGCTAATATTTATGAGACTCTACAAATCATTCAATACCTTGCCTAGAATCACCCTTTACCTATGTTATTTGATTGCACTATATTCATATCTATTTGCATAATTTAGATTTGTATTATATATTTTCTTCTTTTGTGCCAAACCAATATTTGAGTTAGTTATTTTTATTGTTTTTCAAAACCAAAACCAAATACTTGATTTCAAACCAAAGTGAAAACTTATTTTCCAATCATATATACCATTTTAAGTTTCAATCCGATCATTCTCCAAATCATTTTTATAATCAAAACCATATTGAGTTAACTCAAAATCTTGAGTCAAAACCATCTTGGATCCAAACACATAGAGGTTACATCATGTCTCCAATTACTAGACTCCATGCCTACTTGAATAATCCATAATATAGGGAAGATTCTTTTGGTAGAGACCCTTTCCATTATGATAACCAAAAGGACCATATAAGTGAATGATAATGATAGCCTTTTTGGAAAAAGTTAGTACAATATAAAAAATAATGATCTAACTAAGGAATCCCCTATCCGAGTCAGTGACCACCTCCTCATTATAAATAAATATCAAGCCCTACTACATCTTCTAGACATGGGGGCTAAATTACCCCTTGATTTCAATCTTGAGGACTTGCCTCACCTCATTAGTAAGAGAGACAAAACCCATCAAATACATGATCAAAATCAAACTAGCACTTAGATAATATGGCCATCTTAGAATCCTCTAATGAAAATATTGAGCATGTTTCCCATATCCATGTTGCTAAAGGAAAAATAGTTCTAAAAGACAAAACCAAACAAGATAAACCATTTGAATTATCCTAACATGTCCAAAAATTAGCTGATATTCTATCCAAAATCAATCCTTTGAGTGGGGATCCTTCAAATCCCAAATACAACAAATCCAATAATAAACCAACAATCAAAACAATTCTACTAATCAGACCTTAAGGTCAAATAAAATCAATCAAAATTAATGATCTAATAAAATCATATACCATAATAATATGATATATGATCACATAGGCATAACACACATGCGCATACACACACACACACACACACACACACACACGAGAGAGAGAGAGAGAGAGAGAGAGAGAGAGAGAGAGAGAGAGAGAGAGAGAGAGAGAGAGAGAGAGAGAGAGAGAGAGAGAGAGAGAGAGATATGCGCTATACAATGTAAGGTTATAATGCATACGTGTTATAATGTGTATGCATTATTGTATCTATAGATAATGTCTTTTTATAATTTTTATTTTAGGGTATTTTGAGAAATTTGAACCCATAGACATTCTCTGCAACATTTTACATTTTTTACTTCAAAGACATGAGGAATAAGATTGTTCTTTGGGTCCCCCACCATAAAAAAGAATCAAATTATTCTTTGGGTCCCCACCATAAAAAAGAATCAAATTGTTCTTTGGGGGCCCACCATCAAAAGAATCAAATTGTTCTTTGTTTAGTCATGGGTGACATAGCTTGCTCAAAGAAGAGGAAGAAGTTAAAACACAAAACATCGGAGCAATTAGAAGAGTTGAGAGAAAAAAATATATGAATGAAAGCATTTTACTTGAGAAAAGGTACATACACTATCCCTAATGAGCCAAATATTGTAGATAATGATAAAATTGACAATAATTAATTGAATAACAATCATGAATATATACCTATAAATCTAAATTATGTTACAAGTCCATATTCAAAGTATAAAGTTTTTGATTTTGTTGATGATGAATCTATGCATGATGATTTACCCCTATCAATGAAGACAATTTCATGGAAACACATAATGATAAAAGTAACAATGAAGAAAATGCCATCCCACAATAAAAAATGAAACTAACAATGAATAAACGAGTAGTGAACATAATGATTTTGAAACACCCTCTCAACAAATTCCACCATTAACAACACCTCTAAATATTATGCATAGAAAAGGCAAGTACTTAATTAAAGTTGATGAAAACATTTTTAAACCAATGCATAACAAATTATCTAACCACCATTCAAGAAGACTAGTTGGAAAATTTTGGGATAATTTAATTGATAAATTAGATTTTTATAATAAAAAATGTCAATTATTTGTTTCATTGATGAGAATGATTAATATGAGACCTCCAACGTACACCTTAGGACTAAGAACATATAAAATGGATGATGAAAACAATGAAATTATTAAAAATATACATGATGCATATCATATTGTAGCCCAAAATCATGCAACAAAGATTGTAATGTTGCTCAGCATATAATTACAACTTGTGTAGTGAGTGGTTAAACAGGAAAAAATGATTGATTTAAAAACTAGTCAAGCACTAGAAATAAATAGAAAAACATTAATGAAAGTAATTGGAAGACACCAAAGACTTAATGATGCCAATACCACTTAGCTTTAGGAATTCTCTGATAGACTTCCACAAAAGGACAAGGCTATATTTGATGCTCTCAAAGATTTACTTGCATAATTTTGGAAAGATAATATAATAGTTTCACCCAATACTAGAGATGTAGTGAAAAGAAGAGTTAGTTCTCGTAACCATGAACCACATCTAAAACATTTATTGGATATGACCCAAACATAATTGTAATATAAGTTTTTAAAAAAATATTCACAAATTTATATTTCTCAAAGATATTTTGAGATGGCCAAACCATTTTATGTAAAAATAAATCACACGTTTACCACTTGTTGTTGTAGGCAACATATTGAATTTTTAATGCACTACGATGTTTTTATCCATATATATTATACTTTTCATAATGACAACTTTTTATAGGAGAGTGGCATAGAAGTTCCACCAAAATCAACTATGTAATTTATTCCAACCATTTTTTGTGAAAGACCAGATGGATAATTCTTTTACAATAAAGCATGTTTGGATGAAAATTACACCATTTTTGGTGGATTGCTAAAATTAAAAAAATGTCTCCATGAGAAGAGTACAAGTGCAATTGGATAAGAATTAGTTGGTTTGAGTAAATACGAATATGTGACATCAAGTAAAATATGGTAAAGAATCTAAAAGGTGTGATCTTGTTACACAATATATATCTATTTTAGAATTTATAGTCAAATTTAGTGAATAAATTATTTATGAGTATGCAAGGCACACACACATGGATAGATGGTTGGGTGAACATTTCAAACTAAGCAAGGACACATTACCACATGTTTATATTGTTTCAATAGTCAACTTTGATGAGAATTAAACATTCAAACCAAAAATGAAATTCCAGTCATAGTATTACAACTCAATATAGATTACCATAATCATGCATATAGAATTCATGCATGCACCTAATAGTACAAATCAAGATAAAAAAATATTAATGTAGTACCATTTCTATTTTCATGATGACTGATCACATTGTACATATTACTACAAGGTCTTTTCAAGATGTTCTATGGATAGTTGATTGAAATGAACATTACTTTATATCAACATTACATTTGGTCAAACAATTACACATCATAATTCAAGAATGTACAAATGTTTTACTGGTTAAGCATGATGCAAATTATCATTAGCATATAGCATATTTGGAGTTTCACTAAGGCTAGTCATGGAAAATGGGAGCTTGACAATGCTGGAGCATATGTAAAAAGAGTCGTTATAAGTGCAGACACCCCATTCTGGACACAACTGGCTTCTAAGTAAACTTCAGATTGATTACGAGCAAACAGTGCAAATTAATCCTAAGAATCATTGAATATCCCAATTTCATTTGCACATCAAATATTAGTGATCAGAATCATGTTGAGGCATCCCTATTTGAGGTATTATCCTATATGCAATAGTAACCTCTCACAGATTCATCTTCAGTCACCTGGTGACCTAATAATTTATAGTTTAGCCTTTGGACCCATTGAGTGGGGCACTTGAACAATTCCTAAAGTGCTAAAATGCTAAGCAAAATAAATTTACAAAGTAAACTAAATTAAATGATTAAGTGAATTTTTTGTGTAATTAGTGAAAATAAATTTTATAAAAATAAAAATTTAACAAATATGAGGTCATCTTAACATCATCATCCTCAAAGTCAAGGAATTGAAATATCTCCCTAAAAAGCTTTAAATGTGGTAATGGAAAGCCATGGTTAATAAATGGGATATCTATTACAATTATTATTTACATGTCCCCTCCTTAAATCAACTAGGGTTAGCCTTAACTCACCTAGGGTTAGTTTGTACTCAATCATAGTTAAATCTATCCTAACTACACTTGGGTTAGAGTTAACTTTGGAGGCTATAAATACAAGGCCTCACCCATTCAAAAATAAGCTTTCTAGTTTAATGTTATCATGCCAAAATATCTCCAAATAGTTTCATTGTAGTGTTACCATGTCCATTTCATAAACCAGGCCAAGCCAAAGCCAACCAACATTACCAAGGTGCCAAGGAGAAGTGGAGCAATGTAAATTCATTAACAAAGATGTCTTAAGCACATAACCAAGCAAGCCAACTACCTCAACAAGCAGATTTGGAGCTACAAATAAGTTCAAAGAGAGTTTATCTTTCTACTTTTAGTTGTGTCTTAATTGTGTTCTTGTTATTCATGCTCACCCAAGTACTTATGCAAGAATTGTTAGTTTGTATTGAAATTATTTGGTTTGAATTTTATTCACTAACAAGAGACTAATGATCCTCTTCATAATCCTATGTTATATAATGGCATGCCCAGTGAGACCATGCACCCCACAAGCATAAATGGAATATTTTGAGAGATTTTTGGAGCCAAGAAGATTTCATTCTAGAGATTAATTTTTTGATTTTTTGCTAACTTTTTTGTCTTTTGCTTGTGACTATGGATTTGCGAATTCATGACTGTGTAATTGTAGATTTGGTAAGGTAAACTACAAAATCATTAACCAAATCTATGAAATCATCTCCAAAAATTATGAAATTACTTTGTTTTGGACTTAACTCTACATAAGTATAAAATTAGGCTCAAAAATAGTGAAATCATTTAGCAAACTGTGAATTCGCCCTATAGGAAAATGAGTCTTTTCCTTTGCCTTTTGAGCTAATTATGAAATTATTTCACAATCATGAATTCGTAAAGTTTAATTTTGAAATTATCATTTTAATTGTGAAATCATAGAGTTTAATTTTAAAATCATAATTTTAATTATGAAATCATTCATTTAAATTACAAAATTATTGTTTATTCTATGTGTTTTCATGATTTTATTGACTATTTATGAATTTGGGACACTTACTAATGAAATTGTACACTCAAATAATGAAATCATTTATCTATTTTAGTATTTTTATTGAAGTTTTGAGACAATTGTGAAATTGCACACCTTAGTTGTGAAATTGTAGACCTGAGTTACGAAATCAAAGAGTTATGAAATTGTTTGCCTAAGTTGAAAAATTATTTCCCTGAGTTGTGAAATTATTTGTCAGAGTTGCGAAATTGCAGAACTGATTTGTGAAATCGTTTGCTTGAGTTATGAAAATTTTGAATAGAGTTGTAAAATCATTTTAAAACAACAAAATCATCCACTGTAAATTTGCACTTCTCTAGTAGTTTATATTTAAAATGTTTGAATAATTTCATAGTTTATAGTTTACTGTATAACTACGAAACATTTTAGAGAGATAACTTATGTGTTTTATTGAGTTAATTTATAGGAATATTACCTTGGATTAAATAAAAAATTAATCCCCGAACTTGTTTACAAAAATATCACCTTGGCTTAAAACACAAATTAATCCCCTAACTTGTTTGTAGGAAATTAAACTAAGGAAAAGGAAGTTTGAATGTTTTTAAACAACTATTCATATTTTTTGCACAATCCAAATTTTACAAAGGTTGAAAATACATTCACATTTTGCTAAGGTGTTTTAAAATTCACTTAAACAATTTGTTTTTAGTATTTTACAAACTTTTACAAGTACAAACACATCCCTAGGGGCTAAAAATTCCATAAACATTTATTTTGGTGTTTCTAAAATGAACTCTAATTTTAGACTAAGCACTCTTAAGAGCTTGCTTATTTATCATTTTATTTGTTTGTTGTATGTTTTTATAAAATAGACTTAGCGCTTATACTCTCCCCCTATCTCTTTTAGGGAACTCAGATGACCAAAAGTGCTTTGTCCTCTACTTTTGTTGCTTAGTCCAAGCATAGAAGGAATGTCGCTAAGGCACTCCTCAAGATCTGAATGACTTGGGTGATCTTAAAACAAACTTAAAGTCATTTTATCTTTAATTTCTTGCATATTAGCTTGTAGACATGATTTCATCACCTCCCTATAAGTTCTTTGGGGAAGAGTTGACCCGAGATTTCATCTCCCAAAATCCTTTCAACTCCACTCCATGGTGGGTTATATAAATTAGGGCATAAAATACTGTGATTTCTAGGGGCTGAGTGGCTAGCCTCTCTGATCGTAAAGAAAACTTGAGTCAGGTTTGGATAACTAGGAGACTCCACTAAGAAGTACGCAGATGGAGTCATTATGAAAAGGAATCGACTCTTGCATAGTAAGTTAGCCAGTATGAACTCAATTAACTTTATTACATATTAAGTGTTAACCAAACTTAGGACCATTTAAAGTGTGCAAAACTTATAGTTTTAGATAAACCCCACTGGTCAGAGAAATATTGTCAATGCAAGATGAGTAGCCCAAAGTTCCATGTCACTGTATGAATTCTTAAGAGAAGAGGGGGCCTAAGAACCCTACTTTTCATGCACATCTAAATTTTTTTATCAACAAAATTATTTCCTTTACTTGCATTCTTTTGAGTCAAAAATATTTTTATTTGTCAAAAACACATGTCCAAATCATGTAAAAAAGTCATGTTTACACACCACTTTTAGCTTAAAGAGGTGTTATGACATCTATTTGATGCCACAATTTGATTTAAGCATTTTTTAAAACATTTGAGTGTGTGTATCACTTTTTTGAAAGGGGTGTCATCATAGGTAAGTGCACAACGTTGGGGGACAAAAAGTGGCGTATTTGTGGACATGATTTTTTTGAAATTTGAGAAATATGAACTTTTATAGATGATTTAAGATATCTACACTCCAAATTTGAAGATGGTGTAAAAATATGAAATGTAGCATTTCGAGTCTAGTTTTCAAAACACCAATTTTTTTAAAAAAATGGTTAAGTATAACTAGGTCAAACATCTAAAATTTTAAGAGAAACGTATATTTTTTTCAAAAAACATAGTAGATAGATGGTCGTGACACACATCATTTTTTGAGCAGTGTTTAATATTATTTTAAACCTTTTGGAGAAAATTTAGATAAAATCTTCTAGTAGGTCACCTATATTATTTTATATTTTTTCAATGAATACTTTTTTTATGAATTTTTCAAGTAAATAGATCCTAAAAACTAACAAATAAATCGATATCCATTTGTGTGACATGTCAGGATGCGAAACACCGGAAGCATACAATTGATTACCAAACCAAGCAACTATAATATGCGGAAATTAACCAGATTCACCAAGTAACTAGAATTTAGAATAACACAGATATGAGAGACAATACACAAATTGTATTAACACTTTATACAGAAAAGAATACAATAAAGAAGATGCCACTTCTTCTCCACCACCTCTTCAGAGGCTCGCCACACCTCAAGTGAACAGTAATTCTTCTCCCCAAAGCTCTCCCTCTTAGGTCCCAACGCCCAACTCAAATACAGAGTTGGTGTTCACCTCCCGTGCTCCACGCACACCACAAGTGCTCCACGCACTCCACAAGTACTCCACGTACTCAACAAGTACTCAAGGTACTTCAAGTAGATCTCCCATGAATCTGCAACAACCTGCAATTCAACAGACCATACTTATGGAAGGAACTCCCTTGCCTTCCTGTCTTGCTCTATCCGAGTACACACCTGTACTCCAAGTAGATCCTGCCTGATACTGCTCCCTGTTGTGTTGTTGTCTATATGATCTTGCACACCTGCAAATCAAACAACGATTCTACTCACCTGTGAACCTTGACCTTGCACACACATACACCTGCAGATCAACGATCTTACTTACCATGTAGATCTCCTATATAGGCCATGCAACTGTGACCAAGATCCTACACTCCTGAAGAATCTAGCTGACTCTCCAAAACCAGCACCTACACCTGGTACTGTGGAACTAGGAGGAACACCCTTGCTCACCTCACACACAGAAGGAATAAACTTTGCTCAACTCAAACTAGAACACTTTTCCAATACAACCATGAGTCTATTATATAGATCTCATCCAAACAATAATTAGACATCTAATTACAATAATTAGATCCGCAGCTATGAGTCTAAAATTAGCACTCATCATGCAAACACTTGGTTCGTCAACCAACTGCCCGTAATTAACTCGCAGTCGAACCACACAGGCGACCGATGTTGGTCCCTGTCTGCCTGGAGGTGACCGACGTCGGCTGATATATGACCGATGTCGGTTGCTTCTCCCTGCTATCCTGCTGACGTTGGCTGATCAGACCGACCCCAGCTTCTCTGCAACTCAACAACCTTTAGCAACCTCCTCTCCTGTTTGCATCAGTGAAGCTTTTAGCTCCACAACCTAACATGACATGCCTAACTAACTAAAAAAAAAATGAAAATCAATTTTGTTTTTTTTGAATGTGTTAGAATTATGCCTACTTGGTCACGATATAATTTGTTTTTCACTTGGATCAATGAAATAAAAATTACATGAACATGTATAGGCATGTATGCTTGTGGCATGTAGTGGCCTAAAAGAGGCATAGTTAGAAATCAACATGGTTTGAAACTTCAAATTAGTCCCACAATTATAAAAAACATATTTTTGGAAAGAGGAGAACATGCTCATCATGATGGTATCAATTTTTTGAATTTTCATGTTGAAATTCTTAGTGTATTTGGCAATCAAAGTTGAGATTTATTATTTATTTTCATACCTTTCAGAACTCGATTGTACATTGATAGTTCAAGCCTTTGGCTCAGGAATCCAAGCCATTCCTAAGCCAAAAGGTATAGTAATTGAATTCAAATTCAAATACTATGATCGTATTAATAACATGATCATAGTATTTGAATTTGAATTCAATTCTTGAGCACCATAACATGATCATGTTAATAACATGATTGCATTACATATTCTCAACACCCTAAAACCTGAATAGGAGCCATTAGGCTTAGTAGTCTTAAGATCAAATATTGGTTGATTAAGATTGTTGTTTGGGACCAATGTTATTATTAATAATTGATAGAATTGAATGATAATTGGAGACATATTAACCTATGAGTCAATTTATTAGTCCTTTGATCCCAATATGGTGTGAAATCAGGCCAATATATCAAAAATTGACATTAGATGGACATATTTCCTTGGATGGAGCTTGATTGGCCCCAATTACATATGAAAATAAACCAAATACTTGGTTTTTTATAATATGGTGTGCAATTATAGACTCAATTGACATCATATGAACATAATTACTTTCTCAAGGCTCATTTAACCCTGATTATGTATTATATTGAACTAAATATTTAATTAGTTTAATATGGTGTGTTATTAAATCCCTAATTGACATTATATTGAAGGAATTCCTTGCATGGGGACTAATTAATCTTAATTACATATTATACTGAAGAAAATACTAGATTGGTTAAATATGATGTGCAATTAGGGAAAAATATTCACAATGGACATTAGATGGACACTATTCATTATATGGGGTGAAAAATGCCTTGATTGATATTCTAAGTGGAAGTTGTTAATTACATTAGACGTGGTTGTCCTTAATTGTGTATAGTATTGAAAAAATATCAATTGATTTAACATGGTGTAATTAGAACCCCAAATGACATTAGATGGATGTAATTCCTTGCTTGGGGATTGAGTGGCCCCAATTGCATATCATATTGAACCTAAATACTCAATTGGTTCAATACGGTATGAAATCAAGGCTAATGGAACCCAACTAAAACAGTATATGGACAAAATTACTTTCTTGGGGCTTAGTTGGCCACAATTATGTATAAGATAAAACTAAATAAATGATTAGCTAAATATAGTTTACAATTAGGGCCAACAAAGTTGTAATTGACATTATATGTATTCAGTTACTTGCATGAGCCTTGGTTGACCATAATTGCATATTCAACTGAATTAAATACTTGGTTCATTCAATATGTTATGTATTTGGGACCAACAGAGCCCCCTGTTGACAGTAGAAAGATGAAATTTCTTACACTACTCAAAATTCTTCAGCCCCTTCCGCTGATCTCTATCCGTCACCTTCTCCTTGAAAACCAAGGCTTTCCTATTCTTATCACGAACATCAAATTTCTCAAGAAATGTTACCTTCTTCTTCTGCATATAGAAATCTTGATTCATGCTTTTCAAATCCGAAAGCATACCCTTTGACTCAAGAACATGCATCTCCTTATTCATGTGACCAGGCCTATTAAGCCACATCTTCAAATCTACAGCTGAAGTAGATAACCCAGAAAGAGAATCAGTAATACAAGTAGATAGATAAAGCATACCTACTTTCTTACCTCTTGCTACAACAAGTGCACCCTTGGTAACCTTCCAAGAGTCTGCTGTGAGAGTTACTGTACAACCCTCATCACCCAAACTTCTTACAAAAATCAAATTCTGCTCCAGAACTGGGACATGCATGACCTCCTTCAACACCCATGTGTTACCTGCCTGCAATTTCAGCACCACTTTCCCTTTGCCAACCATCTGACAAGGCTTACCATCCCCTAAAAAAATTTCTCCAAAGTCTCCTTGGACATACTCATGAAAAAATTCCCTGTTTGGGGATGCATGAAAAGAGGCACCAAAATCTAAAACCCAAGATTCTACTTTATCTAATGAACATACTAGAGCATCCTGTGTAACATAATCCACAATATCTATTTCTTCTTCATGTCCTTCATGTTGATCTTCATCCGACCTGCAATCTCTCTTTAAGTGCCCTTGCTTTCCACATTTTCAGCAGGTTATTCTGCCATAACTGGACTTGGATCTCCTGCCTATCTTTGACCTTGATCTCCCATGCTCTATCTTCTCTCTTTGCCTTCCTCTACCTTCAACACTCAAAGCATTTCCTGATGATTCACTTGTGCTTTTCCTGCGAATCTCTTCATTCAAGATTACACCCACAATATCATCCACTTTTAAGATTTTGAAGCAGACGCAATATTGCTAACTGCCATTACCAAACTCTCCCAACTTTTAGGTAATAAACATAAGATTATGAGAGCCTTAATTTCATCATCAAAATCAATATTGACTAAACTTAACTGGTTTACCAAACCATGGAAATCACTAAGATGACTATGTACAGATCCACCTTCCAACATTTGCAAATTAAATAATTGCTTCATAAGAAATACCTTATTCGAAGCTGAGGGTTTTTCATATAAATTTGCCAAAGATTCTATCAACTCTACCATTGTCTTAGAGTGTGATAAGTTGGAAATCACAGACGATGCAAGGCTCAACCTTATAGATCCCAGAGCCTTTCGATCAAGAACCTCCCATTCTTCATCCTTCATATCCCGGGGCTTGCAATCAACCCCACCCAACGGTAAGTACAAATCTTTTTGATATAGATAATCTTTAATATGCATCCTCCATAATTGATAGTTCTTGCCATTAAACTTCTCCATTCATAGCTTACTGTCTTTTACCATTGCTCTACTCCCACTCAAATAAAAACCCTGTGAGTAACCTGTAATCAACACACACTAACCAAATCTAATCCAACCTGTTAATATCAAAACCTGGCTCTGATACCAGTTGTTGGGGAATCCAAGAACAACACACCTATTCTGATCCCACTTGTTAGGATCTTGCTCCTCAGAAAGAACAGAATATGATTACCAAATACAAACAATTAAACATGCGAAATTATCTAGAAGTACAAGTAACTAGAATTCACAAATAACACAGAATATGAGAGACAATACACTATCTTGTATTAATACTTGTACAGAAAAGAATACAATAAAGAAGATGCCACTTCTTCTCCCACCTTCCAGAGGCTTCCCACACCTCAAGTGTACAATAATTCTTCTTCAAAAATTCACTCTCCTACCAAAAATGGTCCTAACACACAACTCACACACAAAATTGGTGTTCACCTCTCCAACCAGTCAGTAATAACCCTGCCAGTACCAAGCATTCTAAAGTACTTCAAGTAGATCTCCCATGAACTTGAAACCTGCAATTCAACATACCATACTTACACATGTAGATCTCTTATGAGCTTGCAACAACCTGCAACTCAATGATCTTACAATGGAAGGATCTTCCTTGCTTTCTTTTTTAGCTCATAATTACAATACATGCCAATGGGTCTATAAATAGATCCCAGACTTAAACAATAACTTAGACTCTTAATTTAGAATAATTATCCACACAACTCAAGACTCGAAATAGCCTTTACATGCAAACACTCAGTTTAACTAACTAACTGTTCGTGCAATGAACATTTTTAGAACACACAGGCGACCGACGTCGGTCCCTGTCTGATTGGTGCTGACTGACATCAGCCAACTCCCTGCTGATGCTGGTTGCCTTCTGCATTCATCATGACCGACGTCGGTTATACTGCCGATGCTGGTACTTCTGAAACTCAGCAACCTCTCCATGTCTGCAACAAGTTGAAGCTTTTAGCTCCACAACCTAACATTACTTGCATGAGCCTTGGTTGACCATTATTGCATATTCAACTGAACTAAATACTTGGTTCATTCAATATGTTATGTATTTGGGACCAACAAAGCCCCCTGTTGACAGTAGAACGATGAAATTTCTTACACAAGGCATGTTTGGACTAAATTTCATATATCATATTAAACCAAATATTCTTTCAATTGAATTTGGTACACAATCAGAATCCCAGTTGTTATTAGATGGATGTAATTCCTTATAGAGGGTGAAATTGGTCCTGATTTCATATCAGATTCAATCAAACAATCAATTATTTGATTAAGGTCTGCAATTAGGGCCCTAATTAATGTTATGTTGACACAATTCCTTGGGCAAGCCTTGATTAGCCCCAATTATGTATCATTTGGAATGAAATACTCGATTGGTTCACTATGGTATGCAATCAGGGCCAAGTAAGGCCCAATTTCCATTATATATGAATGTAATTCCTTGTACATGGCTCCCTTGGACCGAATTGCATATCAAATTGAAAAATTAATTATTATTTTAATATGGTGAGCACTTAGATCCCCAATTGATATCATATGGATGAAATTACTTACATTGAGGCTCAATATGCCCCTGGGATCAATTTAGCCCCAATTAACATCCTTTATATATAGTAAGAATTAGGTTCACAAGGATGAACTTGGTTAAAATTGCACCAGTCAATACCAAAATTGATTTCATAGGCTCAATTTGTGATGATGTGGGGTATAATTGATCCAAAATTTATATTCTTTACTCACATATCTACATTCAAGGGGCTCAAATTTGCCCCAATTACCATCACAATTATACCTTATAAACCCTAAAACCTAATCCCTAAAGTTCATAATTCCTAAACTCTAAACCATAAATATAAAATCCTTAAACCTTAAACCAATCACTTTAGCCTAAAGTAACATCATTTAGACTAAGAATTAAGTTCACAGGGCTCACTTTGGCCTAAATCACATGACTGATTGCCCCATTTGACTAATTCACTCAATCTGCATGATGACATCCATGGTATAATGACAACCCAAAAAAACATTCTATAGTCACAAATGGGTCCAAGTGTTTCAAATTATCCTCAATTATCTTTGTGATTGACCCTGTGTACCCTAAACAATGTATATACATTAAAACCTAGAAGCCATATACTATAAACCCTAAACACTATACCCTAAATTGTAAACCATAAAATTTCCATATTTACCAACTTCAATTTAGTCCTAATTAACATCTTTTATAGAAAGAATCAGGTTTGAACACATGGCATATCTAGCAATTAGACATTAATATACAAGTCCTTAACCTAAACCCTATGCCCAAATCCCTAATCTGTAAAACATAAATTGTAAGCCCTATGTCTTAATGCCCACTACATGCCACAAACATACATGTCTTATGATATAATTGATTTTATCATGAGATGCCATAAAATGCACTTTTTAAACCTATGGCTAAAGCCTTTGGAGTACCAATCTAGCTGTGCATCTAAAGTAACTTGGGGCTATTTCTAGCCCCTTCAACCTAATTAACCAAATAGGAGTTAATTGTTTCTTTTAATCAAGGAGCTATTTGAGGCCAATTTGAACCCATTCAATAGCAAGATATGATTTGGGGCAAAATCAAAATATTGATCTTCTATCATGAATTTATCCAATTAGTCAATTTGTGCAATTCCCTATATGATCTGGGTAAAATTGAGCCCCTAAACCAAATTTATGGCTCAATCAATTGTATAACATGTATGAAACATGTACATGGCATAATTGATTACTTGGATGAATGAAAAATGGGTTCCCTAGAACTAGTCAACCAAGATCCTACTCCTTGTGAGCCATGATCATTGCACATTCATCATTCTGAATGTAATGGCCTTTATGTTGAGGTCAATGAGAATTGGAGATAGGAAGAGATCTGAGAACATGTAGTAGTCTTATATGACTGACAAGACATGGATCCAAATGGTGACTAGGGTCACCATGATTGGGAAAATATTCATATTAGAGGAATTAAGGTTGAGATACATGGAGAAGAACTAGGAATGTTGGTATAGAATGAGATGCAGGAGGAAGAATGAGTATTGAAGGGTACCAAACATCAAAAACATTTCCATCTAATTATTCATGGTGATGGTGATGGACTCTAAAAAATCCATTTTATACACTTTCCCCTTTGACGCCATGGTTAGGTGTCACAAGTAGCTCAAATGTTCTTCAATTACCTTAGTGATTGGACCTTATATCTGATATATTAAACCCTAAGTACCCTATACCATTTAAATTTAACCTTAAACCCTATACCATTTATATTAAACCCTATGCCCCAAACCCCAAACCCTTTAAATTATAGACCCTAAACTAATAAAAATCCTTTATATATATATATATATATATATATAACAATTAGGTTCACAGGGATGAACTTGGTTAAAATTGCATCACTCATTACCACAATTAACTTTTTAGACTCAATATATGATGATGTGGGGGATAATTGATCCCAAATTCACATTCTTTACTCACAAATATATGTTCAAGGCTCCTAAATTTTCCCTAATTACCTACACGATTGTATAAATATAACCTAAGCTCTAATCCTTAAAGTTTCTAAACCACAAATATAAACTCTTTAAACCTTGAACCAATCATTTTATCCTAAATTAACATCATTTATAGACTAAGACTTAAGTTCACAGGGCTCAGTTTGGCGTAAATCACATGAATGATTACCCCATTTGACTAATTCACTCAATCTACATAATGACATCCAGGGTATACTGATGACCCAAAAACACATTTATAGTCACAAATGGGTCCAACTGATTCAAATTGTTCTCAATTATATTTACAATTGACCTTGTGTACCCTAAACCATGTATATATATTAAAACTAGAAGCTGTAAACCCTAAAACCTAAACATTATACCCTAAATTGTAAACCATAAGCTTTCCCTATTTACCAATCGATTTAGTCCCAATTAACATATTTTATAGTAAGAATTAGGTTCACATGGCATAAAGTGATTAGACAAATTATTATACAAGTCCTTGAACCTAAACCCTGTACCCTAATCCCTAATCCCTAAATCATAAATTATAAGCCCTATGCCTTAATGCCCACTACATGTCGCAAACATACATGCCTTATGATATAACTGATTTTATCATGAGATGTCATAAAATGCACTTTTTAAACCTATGGCTAAAGCCTTTGGAGTACCAATCTAGCTGTGGATCTGAAGTAAATTGGGCTATTTCAAGCCCCTTCAAACTAATTGTATGAATATAAAATGTGATTTGGTGGTTGATCAACTCCAACTTTCCCCAATCGCCGTCATGATTATACCTTATATACCCTAAAACCTATACCCTAAGCCTTAATACTTAAATTTCCTAATCCTTAAACTCTAAACCATAAATATAAACTTTATAAACCTTGAACCAATCATTTTAGCACAAACTAACATCATTTAGACTAAGATTTATCTTAGTGATTAACCCTATGTATCCTAAACTTAAGCCCTAAACACTATACCCTAAATTATAAACATTTTTTTTTTGTATTTACCAATCGATTTAGTCCCAATTAACATCCATTATAGTAAAAATTAGGTTCACACATGGAATATAGAAATTAGACCTTATATACAACCTTAAAACCAAACCCTATATGCCTTAATCCCTAATCCCTAAACCCTAAAATATAAATTATAATCCCTGATCCCTAAAACATAAATTATAATCCCTAATCCATAAACCCTATGCACTAATGCCTTAATCCATAATCCCTTATCTATATTAAGTATAATGCGATCATGAAATTTAATGATGTGATTGTGTTATTATTAACATAGGCAACACTTGGTTTTCATTACTAATTACCAACCCCAAATCTTATATTGATAATCACGTGATCACATTATTACATAACGTGATCACGTTATTGTCGATATAAGTTTCTTAATGGGTTGGATGGGATAGAACCTTATACAAAACATAATGTGATTGTGTTATATAACACAATCATGTTATTATTTTTTTAGATTAATCTCATTTATTAATGATTATTTTTAACCTAAATTGAGACTTCTATCCCCATAAACATTCTCTGCATACTTCTATGAGATCTGTGTACTTGTGTACTTGACCCCACCTTTAAAAAGTTATCAATTGTCCCTTCTGATGGGTATTGGATCACTTTAGAAGAGGAAGAGGAAGTTTTTGAATAATAAAACACCAGAGGAATTAGAAGATTTGAGAGAGAAACACAAGCTACAAATGCAAGAACTTCATCGTAGACAAGGTACAAAACCTAATCCTGATGAACCAAATGCCATAGATAATGAGCCAATTGACGATAATGAATTAAAAAATGATGAAATTGACTATAATCAATTGAATAATGTTGAATTTAACCATAATAAAATTAATAATAATGAAATTCAAATGCAAAAACTTCATGGTAGACAAGGTACAAACCCTAATCTTGATGAACCAAATGCCATAGATAATGAGCCAATTGATGATAATAAATTAAAGAATGATGAAATTGACTATAATCAATTGAATAATGTTGAATTTGACCATAATGAAATTGACCATAATGAAATGAATAATAATGAAATTGAAAATAATGAATTAGTTAATGTTGGAAGTTCACATTTAAAGTTCCAAGTTTTTGATTTTGTTGATGATAAGTCTATGTATGATGATTCACCCCCCATGAATGAAGAAAATTTGATGGAAACAAATAATGATGAAATTAACCATCAATAAAATTTTATGGAAACATATAATGAAAAAATTAACAATGAAGAAAATGTCATCCCACCTCTAAACATTGAAAGTAATAATGGTTTTGAAACACCTTCTCAACAAATTCCACCATTACCAACACCTCAAAGAATTGTGTGTAGAAAAGATAAGTACTTGATTAAAGTTGATGAAAATATTTTAAAACTAATGCATAACAAAATGTCTGATTTCCATTCAAAAATACTGGCTCAACAAATTTGGGATACTTTCTTTCATAATTTGGAGTATGATAGTCAAAGATGTCAATTATTTGTTTCATTGATAAAATTGATTGAGATGAGACCTATAATGTACAAATTAGGACTAAGAACATCTAACATGGATGATGAAATTGATGAAATTTTTGAAAATCTACATGATTCATATCATACTATAGGCCTAAAATCATGCACCAAAGATTGTATTGTTTCCCAATGTATACTTATAACTTGTGCAGTAAGTGACAAAATAGAAAAAAAATGAATGGTTTCAAAAACAAGGTGAATACTTAATATAAATAGAAAAATAATAATGAAAGCAATTAAAAGACATGAAAGACTTAATGAACCTAATACCAATGAGCTCTGGGCATTCTTTGGTAGACTTCCATGAAAGGATAAGGCTATAGTTGATACTCTCAAAGAGTTACTTGCTTAATTTTTGAAAGACAATACAAGAGTTTTGCCCAATGCAAGAGATGTTGTGAAAATAAGAGTTGGTTCTCGTAACCATGAAAAACATCCAAAACATTTATTAGATATAAATCAAACATAATTTTACTCTAAATTTTTGGAATTTATTTGTCAAAGATATTTTGAGATGACAAAACCTTTTTATGCTGAAATAAATCACACATGCACCACTTGTTGTTGTAGGCAACATGTTGAATTTTCATTGCACTATGATTTTTTTTGCCATATTAATTTTAATTTTCATACTAACATTTTTTAGGAGTGTGTCATTGAATTACCACCAAAATTAGTGAGGGAATTTATTCCAACTTTCTTCTGTAAAAGACCAGATGGACAATTATTTTTCAACAATCATGTTTAAATGGAAATTGTAACATTTGTGGTGGATTGCCAAATTTAAAAAAAAGTCTCCATGAGGATATTACAAGTGCAATTGGATAGGAATTAGTTGGTTTAAGCAAATATAAACTAGTGACTTATCAAGTAAAAGATGACAAAGAATCTAAAAGGTGTGATCTTGTTACAAAAAAGATAACTATTTATGAGTTTTTGGTCAAATTTAGGGAGAAGATTGTTTATGAATATGAAAGGCACACACATAGGCCTAGATGGTTGGATGAACATTTCAAGATATTCAAGGATACATTCCCACTGGGTTTCATTGTTTTAGTAGTTGATTTTGCTGAGAATTACACATTCAAACCCTAAATAGAAGTTCAATCATATTATTACAACTCATCACAAGTTTCCATATTCATGCATATAACATTCATGCATGCACGTGATAGTACAGAGTAATAATAAAAAATATTAAACGAGTACCATTTCTATATGAGTGATGATAGATCACATTATTTAGAGTATGTGCAAGAATATTTTCAGAAGTTTTATGAATAGTTGATTTAGAGGAACATTACTTTCAATCAACATTACATTTGGTTAGATAATTGAACATCAGAATTAAAAAATGCACAGATATTTTATTGGTTGAGCAGGATGCACATTACCATTGGTGTAGAACACATTTGGAGTTTCACTAAGGCTGGCCATGGAAAAGGGGAGCATGATGGTGCTGGAGCATGTGTAAAAAGAGTTATTTCAAGGGAGGAGTTGAAATTTGAAGAAGGTGTTCATTTCATAGATGCAAAAACTATGGTTGAGTGGTGTAATGAGAACATGTGTCATGGTGCTCAACCAAATTCTACTGTTCATAGACATTTATAGTTAATAGAGGAAGAACACTTGGCAAAGTAGGAGGATTGTATGACTCTAACGGGTTCAAGTGACCTCCATTCATTTTTTAGTTCGAATGCAAGTTATTGGACTGTTCATACAAGACACTTGGAATGTTTCTATTCTACACGTGTGGAATTTATTTGGAATGAGTGTGAGTCACAAGAGTGGGTGGATGATTGGATTTCTAAGCCTATAATTCCAATAAACACATATCATGTTTCAATAGAATTACAACTTACAATTATGACATCATTAGATGAATTTGACCATATGTCTGATCTAATACAGCCATGTAGAATATTTCATTATGTACAATTTATTTTCATTAAATATATATTATATCACCACTTGTTTCTCTTAATAATTAATAATGCTACATCTTCAAAAAATGTGGATGAAACTCCACTTATTATGCAAGAGCCTAATATTAATTATTTATAAATCATTACCATCAATTCCAAAGTTCCATGATGATAATTTTCCTTTTATTTCAATATTTGAACTTCTATAATTTTTATTGTACTATAGTCTTGTACCAGATTATTGAACATTTCTAATTTGGATGATCCATGATTTTTTGTGATATAGGGCATGTTTTTATAGTTATTGCAGATGAAGATAATGAAGAAGGCAATGATTACTAGTTGTGTCGGTGTGTAGAGAGAAAGAAAAATTGACTTCCCTAGTTATAGATGACGAGAACATCGACTATCCCACTGGGTCAGTGGTATTCATTGGAACTTGGTTTTGATAATATACTATAAAAAATTTAGATCAATGGTTGTTTGAAGAGTTTGAAATGCATAGGAAGATATTGCACTATTCAAATTTGATTCTTGTAATGAATATTCAATTAAAAAAATATCATGGGAGGCCATTAAACTGGAAACTATGGAAAGTTCAAGAGTCAAACCATGAAGCTATATTAAGAATGATAATTTAGGTGAAAGGTTAATTATTGTTTATACAAAATATAATGGTAAAGAATCAACATACAGTCCTATATAACAAAGAAACCCTGTCTATACCTTATTTTGGGTTAACAGTCACATTACAAAGGGAAGTAAGAGTTATTTCTTAATCTTTTCAAGTATGCCATTGAATCTATGAAATTAGAAGATGGTCCCATCAGTAAATGATTTTTCACATCTCTTAGAAGATGCAGGACAGATTTGAAATTGAACTAATACTCCATATTACTACCATAAGCCTGTAGGGTGCCTTATTGTGCCCTATATGTGGAATTGAATGTTGAAGTGTGTTTGAGCATTTGTAATAAGTTAAGGCAAGTGTGATTTGACAATGTAAGAACACATATGATAGAATACTAACTCCTTGAGACCTATATCAAGTTTTAGTACTTGAAACCTAAGAGGATTGCCTAGTGAAAGAGTGAGAGGATGTTTATGAATGGAATGTATGAAATGAGTTAGAAAATGAATGTGAGAGGTTTGTAAGAGGTCTAATGACACCAAAAAGTGTCTCCAAAGTGAACATGAAGTAGGTAAAAAGAGAAGAAGGCCATTAATCCTAAGTGATAAGAGTATCATTAGTCATTTCCACTACACACAATGAAATAAAAACTTTAATTTAAAAAAAATATGGGAGATCCAATATTTATAGCATTGAAAAGAAAAGTTTTTTAATACTCATTTTTGTGTAAAACATTAAATATGAGATATGATAGATAATAATTTGGAAGATAAAAAACAACATTGTACAATAGCAGACAATGAAATAAAAACTAAATATAAATTAGATAGATTGCCATGATAGGCATACAATAGAGGCACATGTGTCCAATGTTAATAATACATAGATTTTCGTGATAGGCATATGAAAAATTACATCTACCAACATACTATATAATATTGGTTAAATGTCATATGCACATATATAATGCCAAAAATGTATCAATTTCCATATATGCATACCAACAAGTACATCTCATGTGTAAGACATCCTATTCATCAAATAAACTCCCTCTCTTTGCCTTCCTTGAAGAAGACTCTCTCTAGGATGATCTGCTAGTAAATGAAGAACCCTCTAGTGCCTTAAATTGCTCTAAGGTTAGACTTTGGGTCCTACACTCATAGCTAGCTTGAAGTTGAGCCTGTTCAAATACAAGAATTATTAAAAAATTAACATAAAATAAATTCAAATAATTGTTAAGAAATTAATTTTAAACTAAAATAAAAAATCATTTAAACATGCACTTACTACAATCTCATGATCCTGCTCAATCTAATTTTCATGCTCAAACAAGTCAATGGTAGGCTCAACTGTCTGAATAAGCATCTCAAATATGAGAGGAACATGAGAAGTTTCCCCAATTACCATTTGATTGAGACTATCAACTGTCATAGGACAACCTTGCATACACAATACATTTACATAAGTTATATTTTCCCTAAGTGCATGTACTAAAATTATTAAAACAAGTCTATTTTTACGATTCAAAATTATAAGAACTAATATATACCTCTATCAGCACTTGTACAAATGTCATTGTAGTATAAATGCTTATATCTGTCTCAGTTCATAGAGAGGGAGTGTCTACTCTAGCCATCAACTGTTCATGTAAATAAGGTCTCAGTTTTATGTAAAGTATCAAATCTTATATATGAAAACCAAAATGATTAATTTAAGCACTTGTATATAAAATATTTTTCTATATAAGTACATGAATGCAATGACACATTATAGGAAAGAAAAGGACAAGCATGCACATGAAAACACACTTAGATTTGAATTGTTAGGCCATCTATTGAAGTGCTAGAGCAGTAGCCTTGTACCAAAACCAAAACTAGAAGATTAGTGAAAGGGAATATATAATATTTTTGTCATATAAATGCCAAATTGGTAGCTTGAGTGCGGCTTAAGAAACCCAATCCGTAAGACCCTATTGCATGCTCTCATAATCCTTCTAGACACCTTTTTACTTATAACTGGTCATTTGTAGACTTCTAAGACTTGATTCTAGCTCAACTAGGTTGTATTTCCCATGCTAATTCCATCCCCACATATCTTGAGCCTATAGGATAGAAGCGTTGGAGTTGGACTATAATGTCAGACCCTAAGGTGTCCCATTTCTAGCACTCCTATTCAATCACATTTTGAACCTAAATGACCATTTCCTTTTGATTCTTATTCTTCATTATGTCGACTCAGTGCAAATACATTTAACCCATGACCAATAGATCTCTATAAAATCCCATTCAAAGTTTATTTAGAAGAGGTTGACAAATATTTCAAAGCAAGCAAGAATACTAGCAAAACCACTACGGTAAATTTCCCTATTCTCTGCATACAACCATCCAATATAGCTATAAGCATATTCAAATCCTCACATCAATACCTAACCACATCAAGCACTCTTATTTTGGAATTTTTACATCCACATAACACTATTTCGAAAAGCACATCAAGTGTGAGAACTACATATGGCTTGATCCCTCTTCAGATTATTGGTATGTAGGAAGCATGCCCACACAAGTGGTGTGGATACATGTTTAGTGTATCTTAAACACACTAACCCCCCCTCTTTCTCAAATTTTTATTCAAGCACAATGAAGATCTAGGGTCCAAGACTAAATCAGATCTACAAGGAGATCCATCAATATTCAAGATTTAAAATTTCATAAGTAGGCTCACACAGAGATAATGGATAAAACCCAAAAAACTCAGATCTTTGTGACTAGTTTGGATAATAGTGGTAGGACCTGGACTATAGCACCAGACCTTGAAGTATCCTATTTCAGTGCTCCTATCCTTTCACCAAATAAAATCTAGATCCAGGTTCATGACACTATCTTAGTCCTACACAGCCAATTTTAGCCTCTATCTTTGCCATCTCAGTCTAGTTTTAAGCTAAGTTACATTTTCCCTCTTTCATTACTATTTTTAGAAAGCTACGAAAGTCAAATAAATTATACAAATTAGTATTGTAATCATTTTAATGTTATTTACTGATTCAATCATTCCATACCCGTAACTAAATTAGGAATAATACTTCATTATTTCCAAAATAGTTAAATCATTTGGTGAACCTGACTTACTTTATTTGCACATAAAAGCCCTAAAAACCCTAGGGTGAATTCCTTACTAATTTTCTAGTATTTTTTTGATTTTTTTCCTACATATTTAAATAAAAAATTCACATTTAATTTTTAAATTTACCTTAGTAATTTTAAAAATAATTTCATTTAAACCCTAGTTGCCTATACTAGGTCCCGGTATTTTTTTGATTTTTTCTTGTATATTTAAATAAAAATTTTCCATTTAAATTTTAAAATTTACCATAGTAATTTTGAAAATCATTTTATTTCAAACCCTAGTTGCATATACGAGGTCCCATACTTTTGAGGTATCACCTTACATCCAAATTAGATTTCACATAAAAATAAAAAAATGGATTTCACTCATTTCATAACATTTCCTCGAAATAATGAGTTCATACTCGGTCCTATCATGTATATGAATGATGAAGTTTACTATATGTTAATGCAAAGCTTAATTCTTTCCCTTTCATGCTTACTTCTTATAATAAGGGATGATATTAAAAAATTTATTGCTAAAAATGTACAAGATTTCAATATTTCTTTTGCATATTCTCTCTCTCTCTCTCTCTCTTATGCAAAATAATTTCCAACTCTATTTTGCTAAACATGCTAGAAATGTTATGTTACAAGTCAAAAACATTTATGCATTAGTGCAGAATTCCATGCTCTCTGTCTCTTGTTTGCTATCTCTCATGTGGAATATTATTTATAATCATATTGCTATACAACTTATAACTCTAATAACTTTTTTAACATGATATCTCTCTAATATGTGTAATTCAATCAAGAATAAAATCCTTACATAATTAGAGGATCCATTGAATAATCTAACAACCACCTATCAAGTTTCAATGTCATATCTTATTTATAGGAAATAATTTCCTTCTCATCCTCTCCCCCAAGAGGGTGATAACTACTTTCCCTCTAACCAAGCCCATGTTATCAACCCTCCAAAAGATGAGGTAACCTATACTATTATTCATAATGAATACATTGAGCCTATAACTTCTTCAAACAATCTTTAACATATGTGCTTACATATTTAATCAAAAGTAACTAGGGTTTGCACTTGTGAGACTCTAAGGGATCAAATCACCAATATGAGCAAGTTAATTTCAGATTTACAAACACAGAATCAACTATTACATGACAAGATCACAACATTGGAAAATCAAATTATAATACAAAATCCTCAAAGGCACCCTAGTGTCAATCATGTATATGCACCTTCACCTAGTCAATTAGTTGCAAGCAATGTTACATATCAAAATAAGAAATCACAACAAAGTAACTTTATAATTAGTGATTCAAAAAGTATTCAAAGATCAAATAAGAGTTCAAGTGAGGCACTAAGGGAAATGATAAAATCTACGTTGATCAAACTACCTCTTCTACATCTAGTGAGAAGATCCAGATATTATTGTGCATATCATAGAATGCATGGACATCACACAAATTCATGTTTGGCATTGAGTAAACATATACAACTGATAATTGATAATGTGGATCCTATACAAGGTAAATTAGTCAAGCAGTCTACAATGACACAAGAACACATTAACAAAGGGTCAAATTCAGAAATAGTACAAAAGTGGTTACCAAAGCATAACTCAAAACAACAAAAAGATCAAAAAGCAAAATTAGAGCAAGAAACAATACCATAAGCACATGTTAATCATGAGAAAAATACAATTTTCATATCAGTATGGGTTTGGTAAAATTTTATCTACAACAGTTTGATTATCACGGTTTAGAGTTGTGGAAGCATGCTCAAGCATCACCACTCTTATTCTAGCAGTTGCTAATGTTTATCACCAAGGTTTGGGATTTATTGAAAATCTTAAGGCAAATCATTCACAAACATAATTTATCAAATAAAAAGATCCAGATACAACAAAAGTCAACACTAACATTCTATTGGTTTGAAATCAAGTTTATAATGAGGAGTGAAATAATACATGTTATTATGATTTCCAAGATACCAACAATGAATCTGAATATTTAGAATCATATTCATAGCCATTCCCTCATGCTTCACAATCATGCATGATTCCTTTGTTTGGTATAGAACACCATGATATGGAGTCTCTTATGAGCCTCATCGATTAGCATATTTTCTTCTTAGTCTTTCTTGTACATAGCTTCTTTTCAATTTCTTGTACATAGTCTCCTTATGATTGATTGTACATAGCTTATTTAAAAACTATTAAAAACATTCAAATAACTCAAAATATAAAACATTTAAATAAATAAAAATACCAAAAACATTTAAATTATATGCATTATCCATGCTTTACATTTCTACTACCATGTCATACTTACATTTACTGTTCTATGCTATTATTTGTCTATTTATCTACATTACCATGCTTCACTTGATCTTTTTTAAGTGTGTGCAGTGACATCCAGATCCATGGTTGCTTCACTCTACCCATTGAGGGGTCATCGTACTTCTAAATTTGAGATATACATCAATATATCTACCCCCTAGAGGCATCTTCTACATGACTACATCCAAGTTATGTCATTCCTACACCACACACTCTAATTATCATGATTATATACATTAGTTACTAGCTTACACATATTATTCTATCAAAACTCACTAATATATAACACTCATGTATTTCTTAGCTTATATAGAGTCTTGTACTACATGTCTTACATACCTTCACTTCTTGTTTTGATTAGTTAGATGTGATTGTATTTTTAGCATATTACATGCTTTCCTTCCCTATTTTGCATAGCTAGGTATGATTGCATTTATTAGTTTATATTATTATGTGTGCCTTAGGACATTTGCTAATGTCTTTTGCTTGTACTCTTCTATGTGATTATGGCCTTAATGCCAACCTTGTTTGTTTTCAATTATATGTGTATGTGACATTTGAACATGCCTTGTATGGCTGCTTTCCAGTTTGAGTGACATGTGCCCATGTCCCTTGTTTGCTAGGCCCCTTGGCCACTCTTGTGTGCTTCTTGCTTCTTTCTTTGTGTGCTTTTTGCTTGTTTATTTCTCACTGTTTGCAATACCATGATCCACATCATGCATTTTCTTGCTATCTTGGATACCATGATGGACATCATGATCCATCCCTCCTTGACAACTAACAACTAATAACTAATATTTCTTGTTTTAGTTTAGTACATTACACATGATATTACATTGTTATATCTATCTAGGGATACCTCTATTAATATAACAATCTCCAATATAAACTTTGTTATATCTTGAAACATCTTTTCAATTATCATTGTTATATAATGTATTTTACAACATAGCACACTTGTAGGGCTCTTTCTTCTAAGAGCAGTCATTGTAGGGTCTTCATTCTTACCTTTAGAAGAGGGGGAAACAAAAAAGGGTTTTGTCACAAAGATTATAGCTCCTAACGATCAAAAAATTAGTTTTTAAAACTTTCAAAATAATAATTAGAGGTCAAACCAGGTAGAACATACTAAAAAAATAGTGATGATTATAGAATAGTCATCAGATTTAGCAAAGGATAACAATGCCAGACATAGACAATAATGTTGGAAAATAAGGTGCCCTATTTTTAGTGCTCCTATCCAAATAACAAAAAACCTAGATTTTCTAAAAATAGGTAGAAATGTAAGCTCAACTATAGTTTTGTCAGATACATATCAGTTTAGAATCAATAGTTTTAGTATATTTTTCTTAGAGAATCTAGATATAGGTGGCATCATGCAAAAAATGATGGCTCTTGATTTCAATTTTAGATTGGATAATTGGTATAACTTCCAAATCAGAATCCATGTTATAGACACCAATGATTGGGGGCAATGTGCATGACACATTTGACTTCTTTTCTTTTCAAATTGAGTATATTACCTAGGCATTCTTAGTAGCTGCATGCCTTATTCCATCTATAGATGGTTGGCATCATTTTAGAGTGGATTTCATATAGGTTTAACATCCACATTCCTGAGTGGCTTCCACATAAGCCTAGTTTCTAGTTTTAGAGTGGCTTTCATACAAGCCTAATCTCCTCCTTCTAGAGTTGCTAAGATTGGCCTAGTTTCTAGTACACATTTAGTTATCCATGCCATATTTTTAGATTTTAGAGCATTCATGGGCTTTAGGAGCCATCTAATATGATGCACATTCATAATGATATCAGTTCATAGCTTCACTTAATAGGCAATTATGGATTCAAAGGTCTAGCTAGCCATTGTATTCTTGAGCCACCTATTTATAGGGATTGGACACATAGTCCAAACATTTAGTAACACATTCATGATTATATAACTTCACTTAGTAGGTGACGATGGAGTCAAAGGGCTAGCCTTTGCATTCTTGAACCATTATTGGGGAATTGAGCACTTAGCTCTATTCATGAAATTACTCTTAGTAGAACACATATCCAACATATCTAGCATCATCCAACATCACTCAACATCACAATAGGTTTTATATTGGTTTGTGTAACCAGTGAGGTGTATTCATTCCTTTCTCTTCCTCTCTCTCTTACCTAGCTTTGTACATTCTTATTTTAGATATAATGTATCTAGTAAGATCTGATCTACTCTTTGTTTTCTCTTACAAATTTACACTTCATAATGTGCTCTCTCTTTGCACACTTAACATCACACAGCTTCATGGGCTTCACCCTTGTAGGTAAGTTCAAGTACGCTTTTTACTTTTCTTTTATCCTAGTATTTCACTTTGCTGCATCACTAGAATAAGGGGGGGAATGTAGTCATATAAAATGTCTAAATTAGTAGCTTGATTGTGTATTGTGACACCCAATCCATAAGACCCTCTTGCATGCTCTCATAATCCTTCTAGACACCTTTTTACTTATAACTGATCATTTGTAGACTTTTGAGACCTAATTCTAGCTTAGCTAGGCTATATTTCCCATGTTAATTCTATCCCCCTAGGTCTTGAGCCTATAAGATAAGAGTATTGGGGTTAGAATATAACACTAGACCCTAGGGTGTACCATTTTTAGCACTCCTATCCAATCATATTTCAAGCCCAAATAACAATTTCCTTTTGATTTGTATTCTTCATTATGTCAACCTACAATGAATACATTTAACCCATGACCAGTAGATCTCTATAAAATCCCATTCAAAGTTCATTTAGAAGGGGTTGGAAAATATTACAAAGCAATCAAGAATACAAGCAAAACCACCAAGGCTAATTTCCTTATTCTCTGCATACAACCATCCAATATAGCTACAAGCATATTCAAACCCTCACACTAGTGCCTCAGTAGTGCCTAGCCACCTCAAACACTCTTAGTTTGGCATTTTTGCATCCAAATAACACTATTGTACAAAGCACATTCAGTGGGAGAACTATATATGGCTTGATACCTCTTTAGAATATTGGTATGTAGGCAGCGTGCCCACACAAGGGGTGTGGATACATGTTCAGTGCATTTTACACACACTAACCTCTCTCTTTCTCAAAGTTTTATTCAAGCACAATGAAGATCTAGGGTTTTAAATTAAATTATATCTAAAATGATCTCTATCAACATTCAAGATTCAAAATTTCATAGGCAAGCTCACACAGGGATAGCAGACAAAACCTATAAAACTTAGATATCTATGATTAGTTTGGACAAAAATGGTAAGACCTGGACTATAGCACCAGACCTTGAAGTGTCTTGTTTTCAATGCTCTTGTTATTTCACCAAAAAAAATTTAGATACAAGTTCATGATACTGTCCCAGTCCTGCACAACCAATTTTAGCCTCTGTCTCAACTGTCCCAATCTAGTTTTAATCTAAGTTGCATTTCTCCTCTTTCTTTACTATTTTTAGAAAGTTACAGAAGTTAAATAAATTATACAAATCAGTATTGTAATTATTTCAATATTATTAATATACTTATTCAATTATTCTAGACCCTTAACTAAATTAAGAATAGGACTCCATTATTCCCAAAATAGTTAAATCAAATATACTAGTTTATTTTTTTTTCATTGATAAATATAAATATACTTGGGTAAAGATCTTCAATTTATACTATATTACATGTTGGAATAATTTTTTTTTTGATTTATTACTTGTCTAAAAAAGGTCTTTACCTTAGGTAAGACCCTCTTAACTACTTCATTTTTGTATGGTCTTACAAGGTCATTTGATCTTATTATCACTTTTCAAGGAGAATAAAGAGTAGGCACGCTTGATAATCATCTCCCCTTTTTGAGAAATGATTTGGGCAACCAGTGGGTGGGTTTTGACACTCATGCTAAATCTTAAACTAATCACAAAGATGTATGTGTTGGGCATGACATTGATGATTATAGTAGTTCCTCATTATTTATTGGAGATGGTTGTTTAAGTGGATTGGTGTGGGATATTTATTGCACATGCCTACCATAACACACACACACACACACACACACACACACACACACACACACACACACACACACACACACACACACACACACACACACACACAAATGTGTATTATACAAATGTTAGGTGCACAAATATAGATGGGAAAGAGAGAAAAGGGATTGTTTCTGTTTACCCATATCAAAGATGAGGAAGTATTTATGCTACATGTTTCAGTCATGTCATGTTTGTGTCCTTATGGTTTTAGATGTAATATGGTCATAGGAATTTTAGTTTTCATTATTAGGAAAATATTTGGGAAAGAGGTATATGAATGAGACTCCCATTTTATAGTATATTATCACTTCCAAGATAACTTCCACTAGGAAAATGGGTGTATATTCATAAGGAAGCTTCAAATATTTTATGGAAAAATGTGCTTCATGTTTTCTTCATAAATAATGTTCTATACCTGGAAGCATGTAATAGATTTATTGTAAAATAGTGTATTGACCTTGGGTAACATAAAGATAAAATGTACCATATGGGTAATGGGTAGAAGATAAGAATATAACATCTACATCCTTGAGCAGTGACCTTGTAAGAACATTGTAGGATGTTACTTTCAAGGAAGCATGGTCTAACATAAGACCATTCATGACTTTTATGTTTTAGTTTGTGTTATTTTTCCATTAATTCTTGAGAAGAGAAGTAAATTAGATGCAAAGAGCAAAACATATATGTTTGTTGTGTTATGTCTATTGTTAATGATGCAAAATTCTTCTCTTTTACCTTAAATTCCATTACTATTATCACTCATTTTAAAGGGTGACATGTGGATTTATGTATAATGGTAATGGTGACATAAGTCAAAATGAGAATATGACTATATTGAGTATAGCAACTTCATTTTCAAGGTAGTGTTACCTAGAAGGACCCATAGATAAGTGTTAGATTCATTTTATATAAGTATCCTAATGGCATGTGAACTACCCTTATCTAATCTTGAATGAGATTATTCATAGAATCTTTGTGGGATTTGCCAAAAGTAGTTATATAAATAATGCTAAGCCCATTCTCATAGCTTGCAACTATTGTAAAGAACAGAGCAAGGATAAAGAGAGAGAACATGAAAACAGAGGACATGAAAATAGAGAAAGATAAATTTAACTTAAACTTATAAGGTAAATATATACATAGACTAAATGTACATATATCATAATATTAACTTGAAATTTTACCTATGTATAGTTAAATGGTGTCATCCTAATAGAGGCAGATGCAGTAGTAGATGGCCCAATAGCTAGATCTGAATATGTAAACAACGATTACAATAAATAAATTGCTGTAAATGTCAACTATGATGATGAAGGAAACATCACTTATTGTGACATAAAAAATGGTCCATATATAAATCATATTAAATTTATATGTAAATTAATTGTTAGCTAAATTAAATTTATAAATATAACTTGAAATTTAACTTGATATTTATATAAAATATACCTGCATCTATGTGGTGACTAATGTCTACATGCCAAATATGTGTGCCAAAAACTTATCACTCATAAGAATATGATATAATCCATCTAAACCATAAATTCCATCATCATCAAAAGGTCCTATGCACATAGCTCCACACAAATTACAAGGGTGGGGGTCAGGGTCAGGTAGGTGGTGTATTTGTAGCATCACTTTGTAAAAGCCTACTCATATGATGAATGTGTGTATTAGTGAGTGAACTAAGAGCCTAAAGAGTGTCTATCTTTATGACCTACTAAATTATAGAGGGGATATCAAGCTCAAGAGGCTTTTAGATACAGATCCATGCAGGCCAACTAGGTGCATGATGTGCACCTAGTTGATCTTGTGCATAGCCTTTTCCTCAGCCCTAAAACTCACTAGAATCAAAATAATTAGGAATCTCATTGAGGATAAACTCATAGTAAAGTTTCCTTAAAAAATATAATGGGACCTCATGGTTGTTACATGGTGGATAGTCAAAGACCATCCACCATCCATCCCAAAAATTGGTTGTGATTAAGTTATGTACACAATAATGGATAGTGAAATGTTTAGTGGTTACAAGAAATGGGGCATTATTGGCTGGGTCGATGAATAGGGCACAAATGGAGGATTTTGAAATTTCTTTGTTATTGACCTAAAGGGTTGACAACTTGTCAGCATAATATGCCTAAAAGTATCCCTATATGAGGTCCATTGGTCAATTTAACTCATTATAGAGTCAATTTGACCTAATAAGGTATGTAGGGAATTGACTAGCTGAGTGTAGTGGGGTTTGGTCAAAGTGAGATCTCTAATTCTATCAATTATCTCTTCAATTTCAAGTTTGTTTCCCATAATGTTGTCAATCAAAACCTCTTGATTGCTAGGGGTTTTTGGGGAACTGTAAGAGGGTTATGTGGAGGGATAGGAGAAATAATAGGGTTTTGTAAAGGGTTAGGAGGAGGAGCAACCAAAGGGTTCTATGGAGGGTTGGGAGGGTTATTAGGATGGGATGTTAAAAAAAAAATTACATTAAAAAACTAGGGTTAAAAAATGAAAATTATGAAAAATTGGGGTTAAATATGGAAGATTTCAATCACTTACCTCTCCTATGTGGTGGCATTATCGATCAATAGGCATGTGGAATGAATCTGATAGGTCCCTGGCCATCTTTGGAGTTTTCTACATGAAACATGATTGTGGAAGCTATGAGAGAGAGAGTGAACTCAAATGCAAAATGAGGATTTGTCATTCGGGTTTCCTTTTTTATTTTTTTGACATAGGTAATGTGATTGCATTATTAACAAAATCATGTTATTATAAATGATAATAACATAATCATGTTAATAATGTGATCATGTTATTTTTCAATATAACATGATCATATTATTATATAACACAATCACGTTATGGCTCGGCAATGCCAAGCCTAGATTCAAATAATGTGATCATGTTAATTAAATAACACAATCATTTTATTAATTAACATGATCACATTATAGGTAATGTCCATAGAATTGTGCCCCAACTCCATGCACTTACCCTTACCCTACCCATTTCATTCCAAATATTTGCCTTAGAATTTTTGAAACAAACCATTTATCATACCTTCAGATCAATTTAGCATCGTTACGCTGCTTACATGGTTTCAAAACTTTTACCTTGTGTCCAATCAATTTCAAAACCATGTGTGCCTTTTGAGTTTATGTTAAATATAGTTATGCTATCTAGTTTGGTCTATAATGTTATCCACTTGAGAAAGCCAAGTATTTTAAAAGAATGCTTGAAATTGGTCTTGTGAAGTTCAAATTCAAACATTGATTGGTTTATGCCTATGCCTCACTTAATTTTGGCTTAAATGTTTACCTCTCACTTTTGGATTGTGCAACTTGGACTAATTCCTTGCTTACTTTGAAGATATTTTGTGCCTTGATTTTGGAAGTGGTCTTTTCCATATGCCTCGTGTCTCTTTTATTGCTTAGAACTAAGGTCAAAACTCTCTCTCTCTCAGTACAACCTTAGGTGCAATTAGTTTACATTTAAGTCTTACTCATCACTTGGGCTTGAATGTTTTACTCCTCATCTTTATTTTTGTCTACTCGGAATTGATTTTCTAAATTAGTTTTATGCATATACCCAAAGTCTAATGTCTTTTATCAATGGTCAAGTTTGTGTTCGAATCCATATGCCTAGTTTGAGTCCAAGTGTTTCAAATTGTTAGATTAATTGTCTTACCATTTTTACCTTGACCTAATGTATTTCAAGTCTAGATTTTGTGTCGTGTTTCCAAAATACTTAGTATTTTACCTTGATTTTTAGAAATAGTTTTTTTGAGCCTATATTTGTGCCTTATTCCCAAAGACTTAACAAATTTTTCATTTTTAGACCTAGATTAGAGTTGTTTGAAACACCTTTTTACCAATATTGGCATTCAGATTTGTATTTTTACTTGCCTATTTATGTGAAACATTTGGCATTGGACCTTGAAGACATTTTAGATCAAGTTAAACATTGATTAATTTTGGATAACAATTCCATTCCTAGGCCAAATTTAGACTAAGATTATCATTTAGCCCAGGTTTGGACCATTTGCTATTTAGATCACATTTTTAGAGTTTGTATAACTCTAGACCTTTCTCTTCACAAAACATTAGTAATGGATTTGGATATGTCTCATTACACTTGTATTGGAACCATATATAGTCTAGGTTATGATAATGTGATCACAAATAAAAACTTTGTTCAAGACCCATACGATAATGATGTAGTTTATGAGATGGATCCATATCCTCCTTACACTACTAAATTAGCGAAACAAAGCCAATATCCATTATCGCATTACTTGGTTAGCACACATCCATATTTAGAACAAGACCAAGAATAAACAACTCAATATATAGCTAGTATACCATTAGTTGTGGAAAAACTCCAAGTCTAACCATACTATGTAACCATGTCATCGACATGTGACCTGTACCTATTTGATCATTACTTGATTGAAAATAAGGATGAGGTTTTAGTCAGATACATTGAGGTAGGGGCCAAGTTTCTATCAGACTTCCCCTATGAAAATTTACCTAGTCTAGTTAGAGTGTCGAGAAATAGTCCTTACATCCAAACTACCAAACATGCCTCTACTAGTTATCCTCAAGCGTTCATGCTGGTTTCATATTAAGATCCAAATATGATTGTAAGAGGAAAGGGACCCATGGAGGATCAATTAAAACAAATTTAACAAGCATATAAGACTTACTTTAACCTATTGCTTAATTTTAATGCCATGACCATATCGAATGCTCCACTCATAGAGCTAAATATTTCAATAGGAGTGCTAATTGATTTGACAGGTCAAGCTAATCTGGGTGTAGACACATTTATGAAAATTACTTTGGTAGGTGACATGATCAATGTCCCATTTATTAAAGATGTGTCTATAGCCTCTATGTAGGACAATGTGCCAAATATCATGGATAACATGCAAGTGTCTTCCAATCTAGGCCAAAGTGGTTTAAATGTACTAACAAATAGTCTACAACAAGTGACTTTAGTTAATACCATAAGTGGTTCAAAATAATAGGGGTAAGAATTCCTACTTCTAAACCATAGTAGGTCACTTCCAATCCTCAACCAACTACTTTTTCAAACATGCAACAATAGGGAGTAAGTAACTAAACATCGACCAATGTTTTACCTCAACAAGTAAAAAATGTTATTCCACCTTAACAAGTGATGATTAATATTCCATGATAATAGATGTTACCATAACAGTAGAGGCATAACACCACACTAGCTTAATAGGGGGTAATAAATGTTCCACCTTGACATGTGGTGACAAGTGTACCTCAATTGTCATAGACCAATGTAATTTATAATTGTAAACATTGTTTAATCAATAATGTATTACTATTGGTCAAAGATAAATGCCAAACACCCAACAAGCATCTAGTTCACAAAAAGTGCATATGAAATAAAGAGGTAACAATATCTAATAAGTACCTATTAGGTAACCATTACCTTTTATTCAACAAGTGTTACAGATTTAAAGACAAGGTCTTGGTTCCCAATAAGTTCCCCTTACTCAGATAGGTTTGACTAATCGACAACAAATCCTTACTCAACCTCAGTAGGCAAAATATGTTTCACAAACCCATATCCTTCCATTTCAACCCAAATTCCCTCAAACCCAAGGCCATTTATTGAATCTAAACTAGAATATTTATCAACAATGTGTGCAATGTCAACAACTACATCCTAATCCATGGATGTATATTCTTGGTTAATTCATCCATTAAACCAATATTACACAACATTCCATACCTCCATTATATCCTGATCAAGGTAATCTACCTTTGACCACCCAACCACAACCTCAACCAACTGTACCATCAAGTTTCTTGGCCCAAGAACTACAATAAATAAAGGATACAATTACTGCCATTCAAACAAGGAAACATGCCAATAAATTCAAATTGGATGATGTGTGTTCATAGCCTTTTAACACGGAGTATCTTAAGATACCATTTCATCCAAGTTATGAACCACCAAAATTTAATAAGTATAAGGGTAAAGGAGACCCTAAGGTGCATCTAACTGAGTTCTTTGTCACTTGCCAACCAATGGCCTATAATGACATTTAACTACTTTTATTTCCTCAAAGTCTAGCTACATAGGCTTTGGAGTGGTTCCTCAAGTTATCAAAAGATTCAATATCTGATTTTGATGATCTCTTAGACAAGTTCATGTAACATTTCTCCTGTAGTATCGAGCATGATATTTCATTAGTTGATTTGAATCAGGCCAAGCAAAAAGTTGGTGAGAGATTTTTAAGCTACTTACAAATATGGAGAGTGCTTGCTAGTCGCTTCACCCATAACTTACTAGACAAATAATTGGTCACTGTGTTTACTAAAAATTGACATAATGAGACATCTTATCATCTAGAGCTTCAATGTACACACACATTAAAATAGATTATTGAGAAAGGTTTAAAGATTGAAAAATCCCTTATCAACAAAGGGATTATCAAGTTGACCTCCTCAACTCAGAATCAAAACCAAAACTAAAACACAGGCCCGAGTCAGAACCCTAACCTAGTTCAGGTACAAGTGTCTACACCAGCTCAAATTAAAAATTATGACAAATCTAAACCATACAACCACAAAAAGAATGTTAATGGTAATGGAGTAACTAAGTCACATCATGTCCAAATAGTGTAAACACTATCCAATCATCTTATGCCACACATATAACTTATTCTGCATTAGTAACCTATGCAACAAGTGCAGCCTACACAACAACCTAGACTAGTTTCTCAAATGAATTAACCATCACCTTTGCAAACCCATACTTTGAGAATAAATCCCACTCCTAGAGCCTTCAACAACCTTGATGAGCCCATTGAAGTAGTGTTTCACAAGCTAACTGCAACTGTAATGAAATTACTTCAGGAATAAATTATAATAGAAGAATTAGATCCAAATATGACTAAAATATATCCAAATATATGATAATAGATAAGCCACTTCGAGGGGGAAACCTCCACAAGCTTTAATAAGAGCAGAATTCACAATATATGATGATAAACAATTACCCACTACCTCTTATATATAGTCTATCTAGGCCATGGTTACTCCATAGGCCGACCTACTAACCAAAAGAAAGCATAGAGAAATGTGATATAACATTGAAGAGGGATAAGTAAGCCACAAGTTGGCTAAACCTATCCTCATAAATGCGATAGGTTAGGGGCGTAGCATGCCCTTCCCCTTCAAACCAACATTGTCCTCAATGTTGAACAACTCTGGATGTTGTTGCAGAAAATCTTCACCTTCCCAAGTTGCATCTTCACTATTCTGGTTCTTCCACTTTATCAGATATTCCCTAATCTCTCTGGTTTTTAACCTCTTAGTACGTGTTTAGAGGATCTTCTGTGGTTCTAAAATGACTCATCTTTCTTCATCTAGTTCTGGGAGCTCTATCTGGGCTGAAACTTTCTGTCTAATGACCTTCTTCAAATAGGACACATGAAATACTGGGTGTATGTGAGATGAATGAGGTAACTCAAGCTTGTAAGCCACACTTTCAATTTTTTGCCGAACCTGATAAGGGCCATAATACTTAGGAGCAAGTTTGTTATCCTTTTTCGGTTTCTTCAAGGACATCTGCTTGTAAGGTTGCAAACGAACAAATACCCAGTCACCCAACTCAAAATTTTGCTCACTATGGTGTTGATCTACTTGTTGCTTTATCCTATTTTGTGCCAAGGCCAAATTATCTCTCAAACTAGCCAAAACCTCTTGTTGATGTTGAATGTGCTCCTCCACATCAAGAATCATCTGTAGATCAGGATGTGTAGATGCCTATCTGGGTTGAGCTTCTATGGAACATAATCATGCAATATTTTCCTCTGTCCCCTTTTTTAGCATCTTGGTCATCTGATGTAAACTAATCAATTGTGGAGATTTTCCCTGTAATCCACGTAGTTCAATTTTCCTACCTTCAGAATGAAATCACATGAATAGTTCATGGAAGTTCATCTCAATGGTACCCAAGGTTGTGAGCCATTGGACTCCCAAAACAATGTTTGTGTTACCCATGGGAATAGAAAACATAGGATAATCAAGATTGTACTAACCCATAGCAAGATTAATATTATGGCATTTGCCTGAACAATTAATTATGCTCCCATCTACAATCATGACCTACAATTCTGGTGCTGGGTAGATGAAATAGTTCAATCGAGTGGCCAACTTATGGTTGATGAAGTTATGTGTGCTCCCCGAATCAATCAACACTATCACCTTTTATTTTTTGAGAAAACCCACCACCTTAAGAGTTTGTGGAGTGCTAATACCTACAAGTGCATGATAAGAGATTATAGGTTGGGAATCTTCAGGTACCTCCTCTATCTCTTCTTCAGCATCATTGGAGGCATCTTCTTCTTCTTTTTCTTCATTATATCCCTCAATGTAGAATAACTTCTTCTCAACACATATATGTTCTTTGATCCACTTGTTGTCACAACTGAAACATAATCCTTTTACACGCTTCTCTTCAATTTGTTGAGGGCTCAATCTGGTAGGTGGAGGAAATGTTGGTATCGATATGCTATGATCTTTGAATTGAGTGAATGGCTGCTTCTCATTGGCTAAGAATTTTTCCTCAGCTCTGTGTTCCATGATAATAGAATTAAAAATCTTAAGTGGATTAAACATGCGTACCTCATGTTGAATGTGGTCCTTGAGTCCACCCAAAAATAGGTCATTCAAGTTTGCTTTAGAAATTGGAAAATAATAAATATAATCCTTGACAGAGCCAATTTGTCATAATTTTTCCAGTTGGCTGAAGTAATTCTCTATCACACTATTGCCATAGTGTAATTGCAGCTCCTCTGTAAAAACTGACCAGGTGACATTGAGAGTCATCTTTTTCTTTTGAGCACACAACCATCGATACCAAATGAATTGATCAGGTCAAGATACAAGGATGCCATGGTAACCTTCTATCCACCTGGAATCTGATGTAGGTCAAAAAAATTCTCCATTTGGTTGATCTAATTGAGTGGATCTTTTCCATCAAATTTGCGCATATCCACCTTTGGTAATAGGTTCCTCTGTGGCCATGGAGTTAGATTTGAAGTAGATTGGTTAGGAGAACCACCCTAGTGGGGTTGTGTAATAGAGTTAGCTTGATGATTTGACTGATTAATTTTCAAAGCTATCATGATATCTCCCAGACTATCTTGTATGGATTTCATATTAGATTGTATGCCTTGCACCTCACTCTGAATGCCTTGCACACTATAGTCAATCTGGCTCACTTTGTGATCTATGTCAGAAAACCCTGGTATAAAGGGTCTAGTACACCCCCCTTCTGACTCGATCTCTTCCTTGTTAGGATTTTTACCTAGAGTTTCATCACCCTTTCCTTAGCCCCAAGTTTGTGGACCTGCCATAAAAGGGTTTTACGATGTCAACCCTTATTGACACTTTTGACACAACTTTGACCAAGCGATTTTGGAATTATGTTAGCCTAAAATAAAAATATACAAAGAACATACCATAGTCAAATTTTTCTAAGATTTCCAAAAATTTAAATAACTAAGAAAAATTCTTTGAATTATGCATTATAGAACAATTTTATGAAAAAACATAAAATAACGATAAATTTTGTAAAACAGATCCAAATGAGCTGAAATTTTAATGGAAGATTAATTTTATTATTTTTCACCTCCAATAAAAATTTTGTAGATAAATTAACAACCTTTTTTATATATCGCAAAATTTAAAAATTTAGTGTTTCGCCCACAAGATTGCCCAAATCACAGCTTTGATACCACTTGTAATGAAATTACTTCAAGAATAAATTATAATAGAATAATTAGATCCAAATATGACTAAAATATATCCAAATATATGATAATAGATAAGCCACTTCGAGGGGGCAACCTCCACAAGCTTCAATAAAATCAAAATTCACAATATATGATGATAAACAATTATCCACTACCTCCTATATATAGTCTATCTAGGCCATGGTTATTCCATAGGCCGACCAACTAACCAAAAAAAAGTATAGAGAAATGTGATATAACATTAAAGAGGGATAAGTAAGCCACAAGTCGGCTAAACCTATCCTCATACATGCAATAGGTTAGGGTCGCAACAACAACCAATATAATTAGTTGGTCGATTCCAAAACTCTATGTTGAGGGTATACCATATCGAGATTAGTACATAAAGCATGAGTTATACGAATACCAATATGTTTATGGACATTACATACACCATCATGTGCAATTGAAGCACCTTATTCAAAATATGCTAGATAATGGAGAAATCTAGTTGGATAATAGAGCGTCTACTTCTAATCAAAATCTAGGTATCTACTAAAATTGTTTTCCATAACATAAAAATAAAAATCAATAACAACAACAACAACAAATACCACAACAACAATAACAATAATAGTATTATCAAATGCCACAACAAAATTATAAACAATAATAAAATCACATGAATGGGAGGAACCAAGGCCAAAATGACCCATCAACCAACATTTTTACCACACATTTACACATGACTACAATAAAGTTATAGGTCATATTATAGGTGGGCATGTTTATACCATTACCATTACTCATAGACCAAGTGTTAGTAGACCATGATCATTGCCAAATAATTCCAATCAACTTAGCTATGATAGTAATTCTTCCTTGACTTGTGATTATAGCCAAGTGCAATAACAAATACGAATTACCATTTCAGGACCTTATGCTGATAACTCATCATTATCTCATGACCACAACCAAGTACATCCATAATCGAGACTTATCCTATCTGGCCTATCTCCATCATTTTATAGTAGTAATGGTCCTGTATCCAATCCAGATTGTGCAATCACAACTCGACGATCTAAGATTACCATCCCAGGCCCATAACCTCTTACTAATGATCCAATCCAAGATACTGTGTTGGCCAAGAATAATCCAAATACCACTGTTAAGGAAAACATATATGACATTGTGGAACAACTCCAAAAAACACCCACAAAAATCTCTATTTTGGATTTGTCGCATATGTCTACTATCCACAAGAATATCCTAACAGAGCTCTTAGGCCAATCCCAAGTTCTAAATAACATAACCCCAGACAAATTCTAAGATTTGGTTGGACAATTAGCCCCAGGCCAATATTCAACCTTTGACCAAAGTGATATGTCATCCCTTGGCCCTCTCCATAATAACCCATTATACATTGAAGTTTTTATCACACAACACAAAGTCAAATGTGTCCTCATAGATAATGGTTTAGGCTTAAATATTGTGTCTCTAAAGCTCAAAAAGCATCTGAGATATATAACAACGAATCTATAGCTAGAAATTATCACTATAAAATCCTATAATAATGAAAAATGTGAATCACAAGGACCTATAAGCTTGCTAGTGATTATTGGGCCTTTGACTCATGATACACTTTTTCATGTGTTGGCCCTAGACTTATCATACAATTTGCTTTTGGGTAGACCATAAATACATGAAATACATACAATCCCTTTGACATTGCACCAATGTATCAAGTTCCCTCAGTTAGGGATGGAATTCACTATCTATGGAGATCTACAGCCTTATGAACACTGCAAGCATTTGGAGGTTGAATACAAAAGTTACAACTATAATTTTAGCCTAGATCCAGTAACCAAAAAGGATAAAGATAAATAGGTACTTATCAAATTTCTAGAGACTAATTATATAGACCCATATAGCCTTACCTCATCATCATTACCCCTCCTCTCAAAATGTCTAATCATTTTACCATATCAGACAATGGTCTAGGAGAGTATTTGACCCATGACATGTTCCATATTTCCAAGCTTACATAGATCCCCAAGTCCCATAGAGGGCCTAAAGCTAAACCTGCTTTCATGGAATGGAAACAAAAGGGAAAAGTCAAGCTTCATAGTCTTATACCTATAATTTTTACACCTATCACTTTCCAAGAAGAGGACCCACTGGCCAATGATGGTTCCTGGTTATACAATGAAAAATTGTCTAATTGATAACACAGTACAAAATATCCCATCCCTAACAAGATCATGGATAATCAAGCCTATGAAGGTGTAGGCCTAGGGGCAAATTGATAAGGCACTCTTGATCCCATTTCTATTACTATGTATAAAGGTACTTATGGTTTTAGATTTAATTTTCTTGGGGTGACCCCACGTATCTTATTCATGTTCCAATTCTAACGACTAGTGACAACAATGCCCGTATTGAAGCAGAGTCTGATCATAGCATTTACAAAGACCTTATTAGTACCAAAATATTTGACCCCCATACCATTTTTACCATTACCCCATTAATTCAACATTCCATGCTTCCCCTTTATCATCATCAAATTATAGACTAGGACCAACAAGAATCCATAGTGCCTATAGATGAGTTTGAGAATGATGAGGCCTTTTATGAATTTCTAGGCCTAAGGGACAGTGTTTCGTTGGGAGACCAAAAGTAAGGGTTTTATATCAAATTAGATTCTATATCCTATTTTGGAAAGCAAGTGAACACCCTTAGCCAAAAACAAAAGAATAAAACATTAAGGTCCCAAAGTGAAAACCTCTTTGAGACACTTTTGGCCCAAAGTAAAAGTAAAGAAAAATGCAAATCTTTTGGTGAAAACTAGTTCCAAGCACCAATAGATGGGGGTGTTCATCTTTCCTCGAATGAATCTCCAGAGACCATCAATGATGAACTTGCTTTTGGGTCTAAGTTTAATTCAGAAGAACAATATGCCTTTAATTAAATTGCCCAAGAATTTTTTACAATATTTATGACATGGCCATCATTACCATTAGTAGATTCAGATTCATCCTATATAGGAGAGCTTGAAGAACTAGTCTGACCAGAGGACTTTGCTATCATAGGCCAATTTACATCTTTGTCAACCATTTTAAAGGATGGCTTGATTCTCTTAGTAGAAGATATTACATCAGTCAACATCAGGACTTGAGACAACTCGAAGTACATTAAATTAGACACATCCCTCACTAAGGAAGAATGTGAAGTTTCTATAGCCCTTTTAAGGGATTTTATAGACATTTTTACTAGTTCCTATTCAAACATGTTGGGTTTGGACCCTACCTTGGTTATACATCACCTTGTTATACATCCTAGTGCTTAACATGTGAAATAAAAATTGCACAAGATGCATCCTTGTATTGTTGTATAAGTAAAGAAAGAGTTGGAAAAAATCTTAGAAGTGAGATGCATATGAATGATTGACTATTCATAGTGGATCTTAAATGTTGTGCCTATTAGTAAAAATCTAGAAGGAATCAAAATATGCACTAATTTTAGAGACATCAACAAAGCCTGCCCCAAGTGTTAAGTATGAGATATACTGAGAGGGGGGAGTGAATTAATATATCATATATCTTATAAATATTTTACTTAATCAAACTCCACTTAACCATACATTCAAGATATGTAAGAAAATTGAAATAATATGCACCACACAAGAGAGAGATAGACACCAGATTTTTATGTGGAAACCCAAAGTGGGAAAAAACCACAAAGAATAATCTCAAGTATATGAAACATCACCAAATCAAATTATAAAGTTTGTAAGCACCAACTTGAAAAAGCACCAACCCCTTTTCCAAACACCAACATAACAACTATTTGTGAGTACCAACCCCTTGCAAAGATTTGTGAGCACCAAAACATAGGGGCACCAACCCCTCTTGTGTATAAAACACAACTATCTCTCAATATTGCTTTCTCAACAAATGATAGAAATCTACAATATCTATTTCTATTCTCTCCTTTTTTATTATATAAAATAATTACAAACCATGCACTCTCTTGCATACTACAAATGGCTTCTCAAGCCTTTATTTATAGCTTTCCAAATGACCTTTGACATTCACCCTTTTTGATTCTTCACTCTTCATGAAAAATGGCTCCAAACTTGCATGACCATTCAAATCCTTGTATTTGAAAAGTCATATGGTGACCCTTCATAAGAAAATGCATCATTTCCTCTTTTGTCTTTATCTTGGTGACCTTTCAAATTCCTTAATGTGACTCATCATGGAAAAATGCACCATACCCACTTTTGTCTTCACTTGGTGACTCTTGAAATTCCTCAAGATGTCTCTTCATGGGAAAATGCATCCCATTCCTCTTTTATCTTTACCCCATGACTCTTTGACTTCTCCATGGGCCCTCTTTTGACTTTTATGTAACCAAAAATATATTCATTAATATTAAATAAATATCAACACATTTGAGCTAAAATATGAACATAAAAAACACCTTTAGACAATAAATGGTATGGGGCCTTTATCACCAATGCTAGACCTTTGACATCAATGAAAATATTTCCAAAAATCTCCCCCTTTGTCATTGATAAAAACCTCAAACTAAAAATGCTACATTCTGAAACCTGTACTACACATGCCAACCTACACATACTACCATTTGAGAAACATACAGTAACTCCCCTTTATTGTAGCATCATGTACCTATTCACTGTACCTATTCCTGTACCTATTTTTATTCTTCTCCCCCTTTGACATCAATGACAAAAGGCCTATCTTGGAGCTAAAACTTAGCTCCCCCTCAATTGATGCTAATCCTCAATGGCAAGAAGTAAAAAAAATTACTCCCAACTTGTCCTACAGATATTTGAATGTGTCTTTTGGTAGTGCCTTTATGAAAATATCTACAATCTATTCTATAGTATTGATATATTCCATCTTAACCTATTGATCTACAACCTACTCTCTCAAGAAGTGATATCTGATAGGAATATATTTTATTCTTGAGTGCATCATTGGATTCTTATAAATATTAATAACACTTGTGTTGTCACAAAAAATAGAAATAGGTTCATCATATTTTACCTTAATATCTTCCAAAGTTTGCTTCCTCTAAAGCACTTGAGTACAACACAATACTGCTACACTATATTCTTCTTCAACTATAGAAAGTGATACTAAATTCTAATTTTTTCTTAGCCATGATACTAAGCTATCAATGATGAAGAAAGCTCCTCCACTTGTACTCTTTCTATCATCCAAGCAATCTACCCAATCTAAATCTGTATAAGCAACCAAAGTGAAATCTCTACCTGTGGGATACCATAATCTATAATCCAATGTCCCTTGACATGGCTGAATATTCTCTTAACCAACTAAACATGACTCTCCTTTGGGGATACCTGATATCTCACAACCATGCCTACTGAATACATAATGTCTAGCCTTGATGTTATCAAATATAAAAGACTACCAATTATAGATCTATACAAATATTGATCTACAACAGGTGAATCTTCATCTTTACTCACATTTTTCCCTGTACTCATTGGTGTGCTAACTGGTGCACAATCCTCAAAACCAATTTTTTTCAACATTTCCTTGGCACACTTACTTTGAGATATAAAAATTCTTTTATCTGAGTGAAATATTTACAACCCTAAGAAAAATGACAATTATCCAAGCATAAGCATTTCAAATTCTTTATGCATATTATCAAAAAAATCTTTTTTCATCTTTTCAATGTTTCCTCCAAAAATTATGTCATCAACATATACCACAATAATCAATTGATGCTCAAATTCTATTTTGATTTAGAGATTACTATCAGCAAAACCTCTCTTGAAAACTTGATCTTGTAGGTACTTATCAAGTCTTGCATACCAAGCTCTGGGAGCTTGTTTCAGTCCATACAGTGCTTTGTTCAATCTACATACATCACTACTATCATTTGAGAGAATAAATCCCTCAAACTGATCAATGTAGACCTCTTCTTCTAGATTCCCATTTAGGAAGGCAAACTTGACATCCATCTAAAATACTTTGAAATTTTTTAACTCTGCATATGCAATAAATATTCTAATAACCTCTAGTCTTGCCACTAGTGCAAAAGTTTCTTCAAAATCTATACCCTCAATCTGAGCATTTCATTTACATACTAACCTTGCTTTATTCCTGGTAACTTCACCATCTTCATTCAATTTGTTTATGTATACCCATTTTGTTCTTATCACATTTTGATCTTTTGGTATATGCTCTAATTTCCAAGTATCATTTTTTTCTATCTGATTTAATTTTTCATCCATTACCTTAACCCAATGCTCATCATGTCTAGCTTCTAAAAAATTTCTAGGCTAAATTTTGGATAACAAAGAAAAATTAACTTGCTTAGATTCACTTACCATCATCCTTCTGGTGCAAACTCCTTCATTTATGTTCCTGATGATGTCACTCTTATGATTTCTATGAACATATTTAGATGGGGTCTTGGTGTCCTTTTGCTCCTTCTCATCCTCATCTGTTTCTTCAAAATCTTCTTCTTCAGTGATTTTGGGAGTGTCTATTAGATCACTGGCTCTTTGTGCTACATATTCATCTATCCTGACACTTACACTTTCAACAATATTCTTGGTTCTTTTGTTATAACATTTATAAGCTTTAATTTTACTATAATATCCAAGAAATATACCTTCATCTGTTCTAGATTCAAACTTACCTAATTTTTTATCAGTTCTCTTTATGAAGCATTTTCTACCAAAAACTCTAAAATAATCAACTGTAGTTGGTTTATCTTTACATAGCTCATATGGAGTCTTGTAACTATTGACTCTTAACAATACTCTATTTTGGATGTGCACTATTGTACCTACTACCTCTCTCTAATATTTATCTAGTATCTTGGATTTATTTAGCATTATCCTCACCATCTCCTAAACTATTATATTTTTATGCTCAACTACTCCATTTTGCTATGGAGTTCTAGCTGCTGAATAATGTCTCTTTATCCCATGGTCTTCACAATACTCAATAAACTCATCTGACATGAATTCTCCTCCTCGATCTAATCTCAGGCACTTACTATTCAAATCAGTTTCATTCTCAACAAAAGGCTTGAATGCTTTGAAGTGGCTGAAAACTTTTGCTTTTTTCTTCAAAAACATCACTCAAGTCATATGTGTAAAATCATCAATAAGAAACATGAAATATTTATCACCTTGAGTACTTTGAGTTCTCGTAGGTCCACAAAAATCAATGTGAATAAGCTCTAACATCTGAGTGGTCAAGTATTCTTTTATTTTGAACCATCTTCTGACCTGCTTCCCATGTTGACATGGTTCACAAAGTGTGTTGGAGGGATTCGTAATCTTTGGAAGATCTCTAACTGCTTGCTTCTTGCTCATGTTGAAAAGATTGTCAAAATTTATGTGTCTCATTCTCCTATGCCATAGCTAACTTTTTGAAACTTGACTTAAACAATATTTTTGACCTTTGATATCTGATGACATATATAAATTATTGCCTATCCTCTAAGCATCTACAATCAACACATCTAATTTTTTTATCTTAATTTCACAACCTTCTAAATAAAACTTTAGTGTGTGTCCTTAATCACATATTTGAATTACACTCAAAAGATTATGCTTAAGACCTTCTACATACATAACATTTTTAGTCTTAGTTTTACCATTATCCACACTTAATTTACTTTTTTCGGCAATTTTGGCAGTAGTATTATCTCTAAATTTCACTATGCCACCATTGTTCTTCTTTAGGGTTATAAACTTGCTCTTATCTCTTATCATGTGCCTCAAACATCTACTATCAATGAACTAAGGCTTTTCTTCATTTCTTACATGCAAAGCTGTCTAGACTAACATAGACTTTTCAAGCTGTTTCTTCTGCCATGAACCTGTCTGAACTTTCTTCTTGATGAATGGAGCCTCAAAAATTTGGTCCTTCTTGACTGACTCGAACACACTTCTACAATATCGGGCTATGTGTCCAAAGTTATTGCACTTGTGACATATTATGGCCTCTTCATTAAAGCCTAATAGAGGAGCAAAAAAGTTGTGGCTTTTGCTTGACTCTGCATGAATTTCCTTCTCTGTGTTTCTAAAATTATTAGCCCTTTTCTAACATTCTATTTTCTTATGACCATATCCATTACAATAAAAATAGTTACCATAAAATAGAATCTTTTTTGCATATCTCTGACCTGATTGCCTTTTGTAACTCTACTCCTTGCAACCTTCTTTGTTTGAGATGTCCTCTATATTCTTAACTTCTTCCTTTTTCATTTCCTCTTTTGTAAGAGCTTTAGCATAGCTCTTTTCTTTTTTTATGTTAACCTTGTCTGTGAAAGTAGTGGCCTCCCATTTCTCTTTTTCAAATCCAATACCTATCTTATCTAACATTGATCTTTGACTTTCTAATATCTTATTCAACATATTAGTGCTATTCTCAAATTTTGAATCGTTGGTTGCTCTATCATTGACTACTTTTTTTTTTTCTCAAGATCTATTTTTAAAGAGGTATTTCAATAATATACCTTTCACATTCTTCACTTAATTTTTGTAACTGAGCTGTTAGATCTTCTTCAGTCTTTTTGGCTTCTTCAATATGTGCTTGAAGATCTTCAATTATTTCTTTTGACTCTTTTTCATTTTTTTCAATTTGGCACTTCAATCTTCCATTCTTCTTCTCAAGAGATTTTAATTCTTCTAAGGCAAAAATGAGTTCTCCTTCCAGATTCACCTTAGCTTCATCTTGTTCTTCTTCTTGATCATTTGTATTTTTGTTTGTAGAGGCATCTTCATGTATGGTCATGAATAAAATCTCTTCTTCATCTGAATCACTGACTCCACTGTCTTTGGTTGAGCTAGGATCTTTAGAGTATAAACTTTTCTTTTCGAATCCCTTCTTGAATTTGCCTTTGAAATTATTTTTGTATGTATACCTTACTTCTTCATTATCACCATTACTCTTATCTGGGTACTTAGCTACAAAATGTCCAATCTTTTCACAATTAAAACATTTAAAAGGTAATTTTTCTTGATATTTACTTGTGCCCTTTTTTGGATTGTGGATGAATAGAGATCCATTGTCATCTTCATCATCACTAGAGCTGTCACTTGATTCTTGAATCTTAGCCTTGTCTTTCTTTGATGTCTTAAAATTAGCTTTCCTTTTTGAGGGTTTCTCTTGTTCAGTCTGCATCTCATATGCCATAAGAATACCATGTAACTCATCCATCTTTAGCTTGGCTAGATCCTTCATCTCTTTGATTGCTGAAACCTTTGCATCATATCTCATTGGTAGAGATCTCAACACCTTTTTCACCATCACTGATTCTTCTAACTTTTCTTTAAGGCCTTGAAAATGATTAACTATTTGATCAACCCATAAAAGATAACTTGCTATATTTTTTTTCTCTTCCATTTTCAAACTCTCAAACTATCTTCTAAAAGTCTGGAGCTTAGCTTGTTGAACCTTTCCATCACCTTTGTAAATATTTTTAAGCTTTACCGAAGTCTCATGAGCAGATTTACATTGCATAACTTTAACAAATTTTGATTCATATAAACCACATAAAATAACATTTAAAGGTTTAGCCTTATTTTTACTTGCCTTATTTTATGTCAGAGTAATCACAAGTGTCTGTGTCTCTTCATATTCCTCCACTATTGCTTGCCAATGTCAAATCAAAGAGGCATCAAATAAGTCCTCATCCTTATGCTCTAAAAATCATAATTTTTCCCATCAAACAAAGGTGCCTTTTTTGTAGAAAAACCTTCATGTGATTCAACCATCGTGCTTTCCCTGATCTACCTTCAAGCTGTAAAAATATTTTCAAAGGAACCTACTCTGATACTAATTGTTAAGCATAGGATATATTGAGAGGGGGGTGAATCAGTATATCTTATATCTTATAAATATTTAACTCAATCATACTCCACTTAACCATACATTAAAGATATGCAATAAAACTAAAATAATATGCACCACATGAGAGAGAGAGAGAGAGACCATATTTTTATGTGGAAAACCAAAGTGGAAAAAAACCATGAAGAACAATCTCAAGTATATGAAAGGACACCAACTCAAATTACAATGTTTGCAAGCACCAACTTGCAAGAGCACCAACCCCTTTGTCGAGCACCAACACAATAACTATTTATAAGCACCAACCCACAGGAGCACTAACCCCTCTTGTGTATAAAACACAACTATCTCTCAATGTTGCTTTCTTAACAAATGATAGAATGCTACAATTTATCTTTCTATTCTCTCCTCTTTTCTTATATAAAATAATTACAAACTATGTACTCTCTTGCGTATTACAAATGGATTATCAAGCCTTTATTTATAGATTTCTAAATGACCTTTGGCATTAACCATTTATGACTCTATGCTCTTCATGGGAAATGGTGCCATACTTGCATGACCCTTCGAATCCTTGTATTTAAAAAATCATATGGTGACCCTTCATAAGCAAATGCATCCTTTCCTCTTTTGTCTTTATCTTGGTGACCTTTCAAATTCTTTAAGGTGACTCTTCATGAAAAAATGTGCCATACCCTCTTTTGTCTTCACTTGGTGACTCTTGAAATTCCTCAAGATGACTCTTCATAGGAAAATGCATTCCATTCCTCTTTTGTCTTTACCCTATGACTATTTTTCTTCTCCATGGGCCCTCTTTTAAATTTTATGCAACCAAAAATATATTCCTTAATATTAAATAAATATCAACATATTTTAACCAAAATATGAACATTAAAAACACCTTTAGACAATAAATTCTATGGGGCCTTTATCACCAGTGTTAGACCTTTGACATCAATTACAATATATCCAACACCAAAGATAACTTTTTTCTACTAAATATTGACATGATAGTTGACTCCAAAGCTGGGTATGAAATGCTTTCCCTCCTAGATTGATTTTTAGGATACAATCAAATTAGGATTACGTTAGAAGACTAACACAAGACATCATTCACCACTCATTAGGGAATGTCTTGCTATCAGATTATGTCATTTAACCTTAAAAATGTTATAGCCACATATCAAAGAGTTATGACCATCATATTTCATGACATTATGCATGACATTGTCAAAGACTATGTCAATGATATATTAGGTAAATCAAATAACTATGTCAATCATCCAGTATTACTATGAAAGATACTTGAAAGGCTTCATGACTAGAAGGTCTGACTTAATCCCAAGAAGTGCATCTTTGGTGTCACTTCATGCAAATTATTATGATTTATTATCTCTCACTAAGGCATTGAAGTTGATCTTGCCAAGGTACAAGCCATCACTGAGATGCTTCATTTTGTAGTTAGATGATAAATGCCATCCCTTCACTCACTTATTTAAGAAATGTGTTACATTTATTTGGGATGAAGAATGCCAGAAAGCCTTTCAGTGCCTCAAGGAATATCTCACCAATCTACCTATTTCTTGACACTAATGCCAAGGATGCCATTTTTGCTATAAATATATGCTACTAGCAATGACATGGTGACAATTTTAGCTTAGCATGATGAGAATGGGAAAGATCATATCATGTACTATCTAAGTTGTACACTAGTCACATATGAACATAATTATGCACCAATAGAAAAAGCTTGTTTAGTTATGGTATTTGTAACCTAGAAGCTATATCATTACATGTTTAACAATAAGACCATAATCATTACCAAACTAGCTCTGCTCAAGTATCTACTATCAAAGATAAATATACAGGGCCGTATGTCTAAATGGATCATGTTACTAAGTGAGTTTGAGATTGAGTATGTCAATCAAAATGCCATGAAGGGATAACTACTTATAAACTAGTTTGCTAAATATCCCTTTTTAGATACTGAACCACTCACTTTTCAATTCCCAAATGAGTCTATCATGACCATCATATAAATCCCTTCTGAGGAGAAGCAATGGAAGTTATATTTTGATGGGTCATTTACATCACATGGATCAGGGGCAGGTCTATTATTTATTCAACCATAGAGGGATCTCATTCCCAAATCATTCTATATCAGCTTTCCTTGTGCTAATAATATGGTTGAATATGAATCACTCATTATAGGACTTTATCAAATAGTACAATGAAATATTCAATATCTCATGATAATTAGTTAATCATCAATCATGTTACAAACCACTTTTAAACCAAATATGACAAGCTGGTACTATATAAAGCCATGGTGGACACTCTCAAATAATAGATTGCCCATATATAGTTTGAACACACAACTTGGTCCAGTAATAAGACAATGGATGCCATGGCCACCATTGGCTCTTTGATCTACAATACAAATAAGGTAAAAGACTATCAATTCCTCATTAAACATCTTATAACACCTGCTCATGAACCTTTGATTGTCACAATGATCTATGATATTATTGGTCCTAACTTTATTTTGTATTCATACCTATATAATTACCTTCACTACTACATCCTTCCACCAGACTTATCATGTAAACAACAAAAATACTTTACACACTAAGCCTCTCACTATACCTTACTTGACCAAACCCTTTGTCATAGAATCTTTGATGGAACTTTGCTTCATTATTTAACTCAATATAAGCCACATTAGTATTGTGGGAAGTTTATGAAGGAGTATGTGGATCCCACACTAACAAGACTGTCCTTCTCAAAAAGCTCCTTTGTACTAGTTACTATTGGATAAATATGGAAGCAAATATAGCTACATATGTTTAAAAATGTGATAAATGTCAAAGGCATGCCAATTTGATTCATGCCCTAGATAGAGCACTCAAACCAACATTTACACCATGTCCATTTTCAATGTGGAGACTTGATCTCTTTGAGAAGATTAACCTTACCTCATTTGATGGACATAAACACATCTTTACTGCTACTGAGTATTTCACTAAGTGGTTTGAAGTTATACCCCTCACTTACATGGTTGGAAAATATATTTCTAAATTCATATTCAACATCTCATCTACCACTATGGTATCCCATTTGACATTATATCTAATAATGATAGATCATTTAAAAATAAGAATGTCAAAGTCCTTTGTGTCGAGTACAACATCACCCAACATTTTTATACTACATATTACCCACAAGGTAATGGCCAAGTAGAGGTATCTAATAAAACCATTGTCAAAATATTTAGAAATATTGGTAATGATGCTAGACATGATTAGCACTTACAGATATTACACACCCTCTGTGCATATTGTACTAATTACCATACTCCAATATGAACCCTATTCTATGGCACTGAAGGTATCCTTCCCATCGAGGTTAAGTTACCCTTTATGAATAACTCATTAAAACACATCTTGAATGATGAATATTTTAGATTAGCTCACCTATAAGAGCTAGAGTTACTAGATGAGAAATGTATGGATGCATATCCTTCAAGCATACCAAAATAGATTATATGGTTAATAAAACCAATGAGTTAAACATATATAGTTCTAACTTGGTGATCTTATTCTCAAAGGAAAAAGAACACCACAACCAAGAAGAATAAGAAAGGGAAGTTCAAACCCAATTAAATAGGTTGCTATGTTACTATTGTAAACTATGGCTTTAGAGCATACAAGCTCACTACACCAGATAGAGATGAACTTGATGAACCCATGAACATGATATACCTCAAGTGTTATTTTGATTGAGAGACCTAAGGCATTGTCTATCAGGCTCATTTACATTGTACCATACTGACATTTTCCTTGTATTATACTATGTACCATGTCCCATACCTTCACTATCAACCAAAATTATTTTACCTTCCCAACCCACCCTTTTGACTTTGGTTTTGATTCATTACTTATTTAAACACCTTCAGTGAGAGGATTCATATCAAGTTTTAATAGTTGATTCATTATTCTAGATAGAGGTACTATCTTGGACTAGTTTGATAGTGGTTTGGTAGTTACATCTTTCATTTGTTATTCTATTTCATTATAAGTACTATTGATTTTAATTACCTTTAGAAAAATTAGTGTCCCATCCTGTACTACTAATTATAGATACCTTTGGGAAAATTAGTATCATTAACTCATGTTATTGTTCCCTAATTATAACTGCCTCTAGAAAAATTAGGAGTAATATCTTTACCATGCATTACTGCATCACCTTACCATTCCTATGTTATACTATTCCATTTGACCAATTCATGAACTTGCTACTACCTAGTCAGATTCCTCCACAGTAAGGCAGAACTATAGTGACTTGAGGTCTTAACAAGACTATATAGGTAGCACTCAATTTATATTGAGGTTAGCTTAATCACCCTCTTCCAACACTCACTATTTTGTGAGCAACCTAAGCCATGATCTCGCCATTATGCGAGTTGGACCATTTAGTTTCTCATAATTTTCAATCTAGTTGAGACACTTATAAAATTCCAAAAATATTTGTAAAAAATATGGAAAATCTTAAAACATTACAAAATCATGAAAATCGACCTCCAATTTCCATGCGAGATATAAATCCACCATTTTTTTTGGGATGGGCCATCTTATTTGTTCACTTTATTTCTAGACCACCTTGATCCCTTTTCCTCCCATTTCTAGGAGAACTACATTGACTTGAGGTCTGCACGAAATATGTAAGCAACACTTGGATACATGGGGTATCTTGGGTTAGCTTGATCGCACCTTCCTTTCTTTTTGATCACTTCTTTCCCTTAAGGATTTTGAGACTCCTAACATGAGTAACCACTTGTCATTTAGTTTCCCCATCCTTATTGGCCTTAGCCATACACTCTCACCATTTGAGAGTTCATGTTGTGAGAATTGTGTATTCAAATTTGATACACTCATGATCACTTGGATTTATTTTGCTCTCATCAAGCCATTTATATTTGAATGTTATCACCATTTTTTGAGCACATTCATCTCATGCACTCACCATTTTGTAATACCATTCCCATATTCCTTTACATGTCAATCCTATCTCTTTATCATCAATTTTATTTTATCCCACATCTTAGGAGAACTACATTTGGATTGAAGTTCATGTTGGATCCTACATCCATGGAACTATGTAGGCAACACCCACTTGCCTCATGCATCTAGAGTCAGCTCAGCTACCCCTTCCTTTTCCTTTTTTCCCCCTATTTTGTTTGTTTTTTATGTTGTATCCTTATCCTAGGGGTAATGTTTGTCATCATTTGGTGTGTCATTATTTATATATAGCCTAGGGTAACCTTATGCCAATTATCCTTGCATTGTTATACCCATGTTTTTGTCTAAATTAGGGGTCACCTTGTTGTCAAGAGTAACACCTTTATTACACACACACAATCTTTTTTCCCCCTAACATTGTGATTAACCATTGTATATGTTTATTTAATTTAATTTTGATTGTTTTATTTATTGGTGTTTTGTTTTGTGTTTTTGTTTGTTTGTTTGTTTTCTATTTATTTGCTTTCATTCTTGTGCTTTGACTTAGTATGTATGTATTCATTGGGTGATTCTTTGAACATTATACTTAAGTTCATCCATATTCATATGTCAACATTGTCATCATGTTTTTTTATCATTGGTGCATTATTTTCATTTATTTATTAGACCAAGTGTTAGTCCTTATGCATATTACAACTATGTTATCATGGCATTTTATATCATGGTACATACCATCATGTGCTACAAAAAAAATCAGTTCAATTGATATTACAAACAATGGTTCCAAAATATTTCTCCTTCATCACCTGATAAATTCTTGATCTTTCCAAATATTACCCACATAAGAAGTAATTAAATCACAAATGACTTTTAATCCTTGCTAGTTAGGATGTGCATATCCATACTAACAAGTAGCCCAAATTCATGCATATCCTCTATGCTATCTTACTTTTACTTTATGAGTATAGATTCAGTATATAAGCCCCCTTTTTCAAATTTACCATATAGACCTAAACCATAATACCAATGATTATAACCATCTTCAGGTAAATCATTATGTTTTGATCTATTTGAGTACTAATTATTATAAGCACCTTTGGATAAATCATTAGGATTATCTACCCACCTAGGGAATTTTTCAAACATGATAATGATTATAACCACCTTTAGGAAAAAAATTATCTTTATCTGCCCAACTGGGGCATTTTTCATTATGTTAATGGTTATAATCGCCTTTGGTCAAATCATTCTTTTTCACCTTACTATGTTGATGATTATAACCACCTTTGGGCAAATCATCCTTGCCCAATCGAGGCATCTCACTATGCCAATGATTACAATTATCTTTGGGTAAATTAGTCTTTCCCACCCCTTTAGCTTTAGGTGCCATTGTTTCTTTCTTTTTTAGGGAATAGTCATCAACCTTATTTACTACCCACTCCCTTGAGGGGGCATCTAGGGCTCATCCATCACCTTCTAAGGCATTAGGAATTAAGGAAATTTTCATTATTTGAGAAGAGGTTATAGTACCTATATCCTATAATGCCTTCCAAAATAGGGGTAAATTGTAGATACTCCATTTTGGCCACAACTAGCTTCTAACCAGACTTCAGATTGATTTCTACCAAATAGTGTAAATTAAGCCTAGGAATCATTGAATGCCCCAATTTCATCTACACATCAGATAATAGTGATCGGAATCATTTTGAGCCATCCCTATTAATGCTATTATCATGTACATAATAATAACTTCTCATAGATTCATGTTCAGTCACCTTGTGACCTAACAACTAGCATTTGGCCTTTGGACCCATTAAGTGGGGCACTTGAACAATTCCTAAAGTGTTAAAATGTTAAGCAAAATGAATTGACAAAGTAAACCAAATTAAATTCTTAAGTGAATTTTCCATGTGCAATTAGTGAAAACAAATTTTAAAAAAAGATAAATTCAATAAATATGAGGTCATGATGACATCATCATCCTCAAAGTCAAGGATTTAAAATATTTTTGTAAAAACCTTAAATATAAAAATGGAGATTCATGCTTAATAAATGGGATCTCTATCCCATATATTAATTACATGTCCCCTTCTTAACTTAACTAGGGTTAGTCTTAACTCACCTAGGGTTAGTCGAACTCAACCATAGTTAAATCTAATCTAACTACACTTAGGTTAGAGTTAACTTTGAAGGCTATAAATACAAGGTCTCACCCATTGGAAAATAAGCTTTCTAGTTTAATGTTATTATGCCAAAATACCTCCAAACTTCTTTATTGTAATTTTACCATGATCATTTCATAAACCAAGCCAAACCAAACCCAACCAACATCACCAAGGTGTCAAGGAGAAGTGGAGAAATGGAGCTTCATTGACAAATATTTATTGAGCACATAGTTGAGCAAGATAACTACCTCAAAAAGCAGATTTGGAGCTAAAAATATGTTGAAAGGGAGTTTATAATTATGTTTTTAGTTGTGTCTTAGTTATGTTCTTGTTATTCTTTCTCACCCAAGTACTTTGGGAAGAATTGTTAGTTTATATTGAAATTATTTGGTTTGAATTTTATTCACTAACAAGAGACTAATGATCATCTTCGTAATCCTATGTTATAATAAGAGAGGAATTGAAATTTGAAGATGGTGTTGTTTTGATTGATGTAAAAACCATTGTTGAATGGTGTAATGAGAACATGTGCCATGATGCTGAAGAAAATTATATCATTCATAGACATTTTTGGTTAATGGAAGAAGAACACTTGGCAAAGTATGAGGATTGTATTAATGTAATAGGAATAAGTGATCTCCACTCATTTTATATCTCAAATCTAAGTTCTTAGACTATTCATATGAGATACTTGGCATGTTTTTTTTTGGAATGAGTGTGGTCACAAGAGTGGTGGATGATTGGAGTTACAAACCTCTAATTACAATTGAGATATATCAAGTTCCATTAGCCTTACAACATATAGATATGACTCATCACATGACTTTTACCATGTATCTAATCTAGTGCAACTAAGTAGAAAATTAATCATTATGTACTATTTATTATCATTATCTATCTTGATAGTGTCATTAGAATTTATTTTTTTTGTGATAGAAAGCATGTTTTTGTAGTTATTATAGATGAGGAAAATGAAGAGATAACATATTACAACTTATGTTGATGTGTAGAGGGAAAAAATTAACTTCTTATATGCACGTGAATTAGTACACACTAAACTATGCACTCAACTCCATGAGGTTTGGGTGAGGCAACTGATGTAGTGGATGGCCTATGGGTTTGGTTGATTGTTGTGTGGAATGGGATTTGGGATAGGTGGTGGCAATGGGTTCTTATTATGGAACCAAAAGACCTCAATAATGTCCTAATTCTTGATAAGAGCTTCGAGTTATGTAGAGATAGAGCTCTAAGATCCTTCAGTCTCATATATCATAAAAAGGCAAAATTCTTGGTCAATTATAGGTTTAGGGAAATGAGGGAGAAGTATGGGCTAGATGAATCATGGAAAAATGTCTACTCTATTGGGCTGTCTCTGCTCGGTCAATGTCATCCACTACGTGTGAATGAAAAAGGGATGGATGGGTGACTAATCTTGGATGATGTTGTACTAACATCTCCTATTTTATGGGAAGGGAATGATAAGTGGATTAGGGATGCATTATTTTTCTTATAAAATAGCTAAATACTCTATGATGAGGTGTGGAATTGGAGTGGATTGAAAGACTTCACATCTCAACTCGATGCTAATATTAGATTGTGTGATGATGGTAGGACTAGGTGATCTAAATCTAAGGAATAGACTATGCCAGATAATACTTGGTGTCTTAAGAAGGGTCTTCCAATGAAGGCTGGGTAAAATCTAGGGAAAAGTGTATGAGCTTATTCAGGAAATGGCTTGTCAAGTGTGCTTGCTAGAGTGTTGAAGTAAGGATTGGTACATGGTGATTGTATGGATGTACAAGGATTGTGTGGGATATGGTTTATTGCATATATTGGCAATGATTTTGGTATGGATTGTGTGTATTAGTAAGGCTTCTAACATTGTTTTTATTATTTTTGAACTTTTTTTGGTTATTGTAGAAATAAATGCGTAATTACTGAAAATAAAGTAATGAAATTAAAGAATAACAATACTAAAATTAGATGAAAGAAAAATTATTTTTTATTTATCCTTTTTATAATTTGTAATGCATGTAAGGAGAGAGATAAATAAGCTATACTATTATGCAAAATGTAGAATTTTACTAGATTTTATTTGTATGCAAACTAGATGACTATGTTTTTTTCTTTATTTTGATTGTTTGGTTTGAGATGAACTAAATGTATGAATTGAATCTATGTATGCAAGAAATTTGAGAATAGATATGATCTAAAAAAATATAAAAAAATCACTCTCTATAAAATTTCCTTGTTCATAAATAAACTAGACTAATTTTTCAACTTTTCTAATTTACCAAGAACAAAATTTTATGAATAATTTGTTAGAATGGAAATAAGAGATACAAGTTATTTTTATTTTTTAATTTTAATAAATGAAAGTGAATTTTTTTTAACTCTTCAAAACAAATAAAATCAATAATCTACTACTCTTATGCATGCACCTATGGTTGTCTATGTTTGCCTAGGTGGTTGCTTAGAATGCAAGAGACTTATTTAGATATTGAAAAAGAAAGGTTGTATTGAGTGGAAATGAATTAGGGATTTAGAAATATAATTTTTAAGATGATTGAATAATTATATTTCTAATTGAAATAAAAACTAATATATTGAAATGAAGACACAAAACAAAACCAACTATGTTTTTGTAGCAAAGACAAATGAAAAGAAATAGATCAATTTCATTATCATATTTGATTATTTTTATGACTATGAAAAACTAATCTAACACAAAAATAAGATACACTAAATATAATCTAATAAATGAAACAAATAATGGAAATTAAAATAACTCCAACCTGATTCTGGAATTAAAAAACTACATTGCATGTAGTGTGTTAATAAGAGAATCCTTAGTATGCTAGCTCTGTATGCTCTTGTACAAATTATGGAAACTCTCTAGCTGGAAGATACACAAATTATGAAATAATATGGAATAATGGGAGAGTATTTGAACTGAGGCTGGTTAATGTCTTAGCTTTAAAACTTTGAGTTGCTTTCACCAAGAACATTTCTTCACTTATAACTGTGTATTCAACTCAAAAATGATAGAGGCTGTGGCTATAAAATATTCTCAATAACAACTTATAATGGCAAATTTTAGATATAAAATTAGGCAAAAAATGACCTTCTTGTAGGGAGAGATGGGAGTTTGCATGGAGGAGTTTTACTAAGTGTGATGATGAGTTCAAATTAAGAACAAATGAAGAAGACTAAAAATAAGAGAGGGAGTGAGCTGTGCCTGATTGAAGGTGAACTCAAGGTGATAAAAGTATGAAATATGAATCCATTTTTTCAAAACACACGAATAAAAAAGTTACAGGAGCTAATTTTAGAAAGCATTTCTACTATGATAGAACCATCACTTTATGCAAAGGTAATCATAAAACTACCTCTTAAAGTTACACAAATGATGTTGGGAATTCCAAAACTACTACCATTTTAATTTATAACCATCTAATTCTATCAAAATTGATCCCAAATTACACAACCACCATGACAGTTGTGTAAAGTAATGGGTAGTTTCATAACATAGAAGGGCAATTCCATTACCTGGAGAGCTGATTTTGTTGCCTATGGCCAATTTTGAATATAAAACATAAATGACATAAGGAGGTCTAAGTCAATGGGACCAAAAGGTGTCAAGAGAGGAATAGTGAATCATTGGTAAAGAATAGATCTAGAGAGTTCCCCATGGAGTACAAAATAAGAGGTCATGACATCATCATCAAATTTGTATCATAAGTGTTACACCATGTAAATTTTGGGTGCATACATATTTCACCCTTGGGAGGGCACATTATCATGAGTTGGTACGTTATAGTCCCAAGTAAGACATGTATAAAGGAAAAGAGGGGTTAGAAATACTTACCTTACTTACCCAAATGGAGGACCAAAACCTGTCAAGACTCCATGCAACCTATAGATAGAAGATGAGATTTAAAATCAATTTAAATAAAAATACAAAATAGGTAATGTAATCAAAATATGGAACAAATACATACCATACATGCAGGGAAGATCATATTACCTAGACCATCTCATCAGGGAACTGAACCTAGTGGCGGGCCATATATACCTATAAAAAAATAAAGCTTACTACAAGAGAACATAGATGATTATTAAAACATAAGTGATAAAATATTAATTGCAAGTTACAAGAAATATAACTCATATATGTGAGAATAAACACTAAACAAAAGGTCATGTCAAAATTGGAAAACTTTTGAATCAAAATGGCTAGTTTGTGGTCCAATATATTCAAAAACTTGTAGAAAATAATTCATTTATGTCATTGACTTTGAGAGAGATTTTTGAGCTTTGGATTACCAATGACTATTTTGAGCACATAATCAATCATAAAAAAGAGGGAAATGAGAAGATGGAAAACATATTATTGGGAGGCATGACTGGAACACAATTAGGTCAATATTTGTTAACTTTTCATTTTTGCCCCAAATTTGAAATTTCATTCAAAATGTAGTTTAAATCCAACTAAATTAAAAAAATGATTTACAACCATTGTTGGGGGGGGAGGTTAGGGATTTATATATATTTTTATAATTTGGGTGATTTTGAATGGGTTTTGGGTTTTTTTGGAGAAGCCATAGGCAAATGGTGGATAATTGACACTTACAAATAGGAGTAATTTTGCATATTAGAAGAATGTGATATTTTTTGACATGTCTAGACTGTGAAATTGTCTTCTTTGACTGACATAAGGTATTTTTGCTTATTTTAGGGGGTCTATATTCAATGGAGTATAACCTGAGAGTAGGAGAGGATCCTTTGAGTCCTAATGCTTTTGACAGCTAATGAGCTGGCCCTTATTGATTAGGGATACTTCACATTGCTAGGCAAGGATCACCCCCTATTTTAGCTAGTTATTAAATGACTTACTAATTTATTGGGACCCTGATTGAAATAATTTTGTGTTCTCATAAGCCTTGGGAGAGTGGATGATCACTCTAGTGGATGTGTATCATATCACTGGCCTTTTTATGACTAGCTGATTGATGTCCATCTGTGATGCTATAGTCATTATGAGGTCCATAACTAGATAAACCATTTTAGATAACTAATGCACCTAACATGGGTATAAAGTGTGGAATGAGACTCTCTTAGGTTGAGAGATAAACAATCCCCAACCTAAGGAAGGCCATCATCAACATCCTTACCTTCCAGTTAGTGGGGGACAAGGGTACTAATAGGCTCTTATACAACTGATCATCGATCATGTAACATATAAAGAGGGGCCCATTACACATAGAGCTAGAATATGTTGGTGTGGACCTACAGGATTTTTATCAAGTGACCTACTTGATGGAACTTTCTATTAGCCAATCGACCATCATTATGGGTTGGGTTAATGGATCAAGTGTCTCAAGAGTTTGGCATGCCCTATATGGGCAACCTACTTATCCTTGGAGTTATGTATAGGGGGACCCATGAGGTGATATATACAAGGCTAGGGTGAATGGAATGACACTTACTAGGTAAAGGGGTGCCTATCACCTAACCAACTTGACAAGCACCTAGAGGAGGAGGAGGATAGGTTAGATCTAGACAATAGTAGATGGGTCCACCAGCACCCCCACCATTACCATTGTACCATGCACAACATCAAAAAAAACCACCAAGATATAGATAATGTGAGGCCTAACAATACATTGAGCTGGAGGAGGACATGGAGGTATATGAGGAGGAGGTCATAGACAATGACTTTGATCTGAGGGATTAGGAGGGACATCTAGGTAAATTGTTAATTTCATTCATTTGTGATTATAGATCAAATTTTGTTTTCCTCTAGCTGTTTATCTATTTTCACATGTGCTGGATTTTCTCATGTCATCCAGATATAATTTATCTTGTGTCCCTTATGATTATAGATACTATGATTGCATGGAGGAGGATGATTAGGGATACTTTGATCAACCTATTTTAGTTGAGAACTAGCCAGATGTGGGACTAGCTATTGGTAAATATTGGGCTTCTTATGGGGATTAGATGCCATACAAATGTGTTTTCCCTAGTGTACCACATTTTGGATGGTAGTGACAACATTGAGGACAAATAAAAACACTCTATTGGCTAGGGTGAGGAGAGCAGAAGCCCTGGTAGACACCATGGTGGGAGGAGGAGGTGATAAAGTCTCCAGTCATTAGATAGGAGGACTGTGTCAGAGGGAGGTTTAGGTAGGGATCATCCTCCTAGACATTGATTATAGACATGGAAGTAATATCATAGGGAGGCACAACCATGAGATGTCATTAGAGCTTGAGCCCTAGACATTCTACCATATTAGCGCCTTCTTAGAGGAGGAGGATAAACCCTTGAGCCTTGTAGATGTTTAAGATATACTATTTTAGATGTCTATTCTTTTGAGATGCCCGAGGCATATTGGCCCTCCACAAAAGTGCTTATATCAGACATTTTTGTTATATAATCTTGATGACTTACATGATAATGATACACACACACACATATACATACATACATACACATATATATGTATATATACACATATATACACATATATACATATGTACATATATGTATACATATACATACATATATGTATGTGTGTGTGTGTGTTTATACACACACACACATATACACAGATACACACACACACACACACACACATACACACACACACACACACACACACACACACACACACACACACACACACACACATATTCACACACACATATGTATCTGTGTGTGTGTGTGTGTGTGTGTGTGTGTGTGTGTGTGTGTGTGTGTGTGTGTGTGTGTGTGTGTGTGTGTGTGTGTGTGTGTGTGTGTGTGTGTGTGTGTGTGTGTGTGTGTGTGTGTGTGTGTGTGTGTGTGTATTTGGATGTTTTTTTTGGTATATCTCTCATTGATCATTATGTGATGTGACTCTTTATTTTCATATTAGCTTCTTAGTTTATGCACTTTATAAGACTAGATATGTGATGATGTATGTATATGTTTATCTCTTCATTTTTGATATGCTGCTATGGAAAATGCTTATGTATATATGGAAACAAAATGTATGCATATGACTTAATATGATGGATGTATATATGGGACTATGGCTATACTAACACTTATCTTGTAGGTGATTACTTAATTGCTTTGTTCACACAATATATCACTTTCAATTTATAGCAAGGGATAAAAGGGGGAAAACAAAAAAATGTGAGGTGAATCATGACTCAATTTTTTTTAGGAAGTAGGAAGATGACCTAATCCTTACGAGCAAAGGGGAATATGTACTTTTTGTTGGACTTATAGAATACTATTGGCTTCATCTAGATAAAACTTGTTCAGATGAAATCGATAAATGGGAAAATATTACCTTCTTTAAACGTAAACATGTAAACAAACCTCATTAAAGAACTTTATTTTTAAACACTCTTTCTAACTTGGCATTGACTTTTCATTTATCTTACTTCTTTTTGTAACCCCTTATACCTATTCTCATTTGACCAAAAAGACACATGGGCTCATCACTGAAGGTTAGATATAGGAAAGTAAGGGGCATCTCTCCCTAATTCCAACCCCATGCAACTAGTAAGATGCAAAGGCTCAACACTGAGGGTTAACAAAGGGAGAGAGATGTATAATTTTTGACATTTGTATTTGTATAAGCTTTTTATTTTCATAAAATCATATACTTTTATCTTTTACAAGGATTTCATCCCCCAAACCCTAGCCCTATGCAACTAATAAGATGTAAGGGATCATCACCGATGACCAAGATGGGTGGGTAAAATATATTTTATTTTAGGCATGCTAATGTTTTTATTTACAAAGGTATCATAAATGGGGGGCTCTATCATACACAGGTTTTTAGACTCCACTATAGGCCAACATTTTTCTAAGCTTGCAAGAAGATGAAGGGAAAGAGGTGTACTTTTCTCATAAGAACTAAGACAAAGACCAATGTGAAATGCTAATTTTGAGAATGCCAACTATAGGTAGAGAAGGAAATGTTAGAATGATGTAAAATATGATGTACTGCACTTTGAAAGTTTTTGTATTATGTAAACTAACCAACTAAATAATCACAAAAATAATAACTTCTACTATGTTGGTGGATCTTTGACATATGAAAATGAAATGTAGGTAAAAATGGGATGATATGTGAGAACTAGATATAGAAATGTTTTAGTTGTAAATATTTCATAGACGTACTAAACTATTTTCCCTCTAAAATACATAATCGATAGGCTCCATTGTTGAAATCTTTTATTACTAAGTAGGGACCCAACCAATTGGGTCTAAATTTTTGACCCTCTCTTTTATTTTTGTCAATTCAACTATCAAACCTAAGAGCAAGGTATCTAACATAGATTGGGTGCTCATGGATGTTTTTATTGTATTGCCTACACATACGATTAATGTAATCTATGTGATTATTTTTGGTAACAATCTGACACTCATTTAAGAGCTTTAACACAGCCAGATGCCCCTCCCTATATTCTTATTCATCAAGGAGGCCTTGAAGGGAAATGCAAAGGCTAAGTATTTACACTTCTAAGGGTTTAACAACCTCAGACCCAAACACTAGTGAATATAGGGTTACTCCCATGAGTGTTTTAATGGTTGTTCTGTAAGCCCAGAGTGTCAGATAGAGTTGTAGATGCCAATCTTATTTAGAGTCTTTGACGGTCTTGAATAGTATTTACTTATGGGTTTTGTTAGTAGCCTTAGCTTGGCCATTAGCCTATGGATAATATACAAAAGTTAAGTGGTGTGATATATCAAATTTATCACACAATTCATGAACTTTGAGATTCTTGAAAGCGGACCCATTGTCAGTAATGATAACTTATGGGACCCTGAATCAACAAAGGATTTGGTTCAGGATGAACCTTGTAATGGTTGACCTAGTCACATTTCTCAGGGGCATCATTTCTACCCATTTGGTGAAATATTCAATTTCTATGATGATGAAGTGGTGATTATTTGTAGAAGCAAGGGATAGCTTAGTTATTAAGTCTAGACCCTAGGTAGAAAAGGGCCACAAAGTGAATGGGCTATAATGTCATGTTGGGAATATGTATCTTGTGCAAAAAATGTTGGAACTTCTCACATTCACATACATATTAGATGGTGTTGTGTTCTAAAGTGGGATATAAGTATCCCATCTTATGAATTTTTCAAGAAAACACGTGGCCATCAAAGTGTTCCCCACACACACCACTACAACAATAAAAGAGGACCCTTTTTACTCCTCTTGGTCAACACATTAGAGTACCATGTCATTAAAGGCCTTATGATAAAGGATTATGCCTAAGATAATGTACTTGGACATGATAACATGAACATATCTCTTCTATTATGAATGTATGCCTTCGAGGTAGGTTCGATCAACTGGGTAATTAAACATGTATGAATACCAAGGAGAGGAATTGATGGAAAGATTTTCTATATAACATACCTCATTAGGAAAATCAGTATCGATGAGGTCGTTAACCTCTAGAAGGGAGTCAACCAAATAATTAGTGATGATCTATCCTTTAATGAATTTTTGGTTGATATAAGTCAATTCAAACTCACTTAAGAGCATAATTAAGTGTCTAACCTTCTGAGAGAGAGTTGGATAGGTTAGGAAAGTTCACAAGGTTTAAGATCTTATGACAATTCTCATTTCTTGATTAAGCATATAGTTTATTAGCCGTGTAGTTACGAACACTATTGTCAAACATTTTTTTTTCATGAGTGTATTATGTTCATAATAGACAAGGGTTTAGCTAATAAAATAGATCACACATTCATTACTAACATCATCTTATTGAGCCAACATATATGCAAGGGATAAACTCAATCTTATGTAAAGTATCAAAGGTTTATCTAGGTTAGGCACCACAAGTTTAGGAGGAAACATAAGAAAGTGTTTTATTACCTCGAACACCTCTTGATAATCACTCATATAAGTTAGTCTGCTTGTTTTCTTGAGCATGTTGTTAATGGGTTGAATGACTTAGTCAAGATTAGGTATGAATTATTAGATAGCTCCAAACTTTCCTAGAACTGTCCTAATTCTAGATTCATCCATGGGAGGGTTTATATCAAAGATTGCCTAGATATTTGTGGGGTTGATATCAATCCCACATTGGGAGATGATGTACCCTATGTGTTTTCTACAAGTGACTCTAAACACACACTTCTCTAGATTGAGAGTGACTCCATATTCAATCAACTGCATGAGGATGATGTGTAACTGTTGACAATTTTGACCCTGTAGGTCAAATTGTCACCTCTATCATTCAGAACTTTGCATAAACACGTCTTTTTAAAGTAGTGGTAAAAATTGGTCTTTTTAGTTTTTCTGAAGGGCTCCTTCCTTTCAAAAAAGGGCCCATTTATTCAATAATTTTCCTGAAGGGTTTTTTGTCTTGACAAGCAAAGCAAGTGGACTGTGTCAATTTATTCGAAGGGCTTGTCATTGTATTCGAATGGTTCATTGACAAAGGCCGAGGGAATACTTTGAAAAATCTTAAGACGGAATTCCTTCAGACTTTTTATCTGAAGGAAATACAAGAAGAGGGGACCTTTAAAATATTTTTAAAGGGTTATTAGCCCTTCAAAAAGGACCATTTCAAATTTATGATGGATATTTACAAACACCCAAAGGGTAGAATCCCTTCGATAAAGTTATTTTACAAAAACCTGAAGGTCACTAGGAAAATTCCAAAGGGACATTACAAGAATCCTGAAGGGTATGTGCCCTTTGAGAAAGTTCATTTACAAGAATCCTGAAGGGTAAAGTCCCTTTGAGAAGGTTCATTTCAAGGAATTTTGAAGGGTATGTGCCCTTCGGGAAAGTCACTCCCAAAAGGCCGAAAGACCATTCACAAAAATACTGAAGGACTTTTCAGGGGCAAGTGTACCATTTCATCTTTTTGAAGGTTAGTTTCAGGACGCTGAGGGGACACTTTGGGAAGGGTTCTGAAGATAGAATTCCTTCAGACTTTTTGTCTGAAGGAAATGAATGAAGACAAAGGGCCACTTAATAAGTTTTGAGGGTCCATAACATTTTCTTGAAGGATCAATTACAAAATCTTGAAGGGTATCTACCCTTCAGGAAAGTCCAAAATAAAAATCTGAAGGGTTATTAACCCTTTAGAAAAACACTTTTACAAAAATCTAAAGGGTAGCTTAGGAAGGCCAAAAGAAAATCTTAAGAGATAATTCCCATGGAATTTTTATCCATAGGATAATGACAAAATAAAATTTGAAGACCTAATTCCTTTAGACTTTTTGTTCGAAGGAATAAATAAGGAGTTGGGCCCGAAACAATTCAAACGGTAAAAAGTCTGAAGGAATTCCATTGGACAAATTATTCAAAAGAATCCCTTTGGAAGGTTTACCAAGGGAAAAGCTTTAGGAAATAAGCCCAAAGGGAAAGAACATAAACAAGATCTAAAATACAATGATAAAGGAAAATGTCCATAGGAAAATGCACAAAGAGGAACATCTGAGAGAAATATTAGATCAAGGAAAGAACACAGACAAATAAGCTAGATAAATAAATGGACCAAAGCAATATATACACAGAAATGAAGAACTAAAAACAAAATACAAGAGATTATAATTTCCAATGAACAGGTTAACATGTTCTACAACATGCAAAGTGGTCCAAACAGGATTAGACACATCCAAGATGTGTAACCATTTCAAACATGACACATTCAATTATAAAAAAATAGAGACTTGTTTTCATGAAGGAATCAAGGAGATTAATATTGGAGAGCTTAACATTAATTTCATACATACACTCTTATTAATTCCAGCCTTTCAAATGTTTTCAGCAATTCAAGCAGAGTTCTAAATTTGGATGTGGTGTAGCTTTTTTTGTGCAAGTGGAGTTGACTGTTCTTAATTTATAGAGTTGACTGGTTATCAAGTACTACATCTACTCATGTGTTCCACTTAATAGAGGAAATTCTCACATTCCAACTTAGCTTTAAATCGGTTAAAACTTAAGTTAATACATCCAAAGTTGGCATAGATTTCATGCATGAAAAAGAATAGCCCAAGATAGGCCCACCATCTATTTTCAATGCCAAAGAGCTTTGCATGTAAGATAAAAGAGAAGAAGATATTTTTTGAATGATTTATTATCTTGGCATAATGGAAATTAGACTTGGTTAATGTAAGCATTGACCTCCTTTTCTATTTTTAGTGCCAACCTCTTGGCTGTTGTTTATTTTCTATATAAGTTGGGTTTTCAGCCTTGAATTGTATCCCTCTTTTGTCAAGATCAAATTCTACCAAATACTGAGTTTATAACCTTTTTTTAGATTAATAGGACTATTTTTTTATAGAATGTTGGCATAGTGTATTCATGTCAGTTAGTTTCATAAGTGATATAATTTCTCTTCCTTGTCAAGTCTTGATTCTTACCTAGCATCATAGTTGATCAATTTCTACAGGTCATGTTCTATGTTTGATGTCTCTTGGCTGAGTTTATAGTGGATATAAGTGGTTGGTTGGTGCCTTAAATCAATCCTATTCTTTCATTTCCCTCAATCTTAGATCACCAGATAAAACCTTTTCATGAAATACTTATGCATATTGGTCAAGTTCAGCCTTTCTCTTTTCTAAATCAATGTTTTTAAGAGCTCTAATTGAGTGGATCAACCAATCATTTAGGTGTATCACCATCATTAGATAGGATTTTCCTTCAAGTTTATTTTCCCCATTTTCCTGACAGTTTTTACCATAGAGCAAAGATCCTAATTGTACACCAAAGGGAGCTAGCCCTTAGAATCTAGAGATTCAATCCACTGATTAGGTCACCCATAGCCTAAGATTATTTCCATGTTTTAGAAAACTGTGAAGGCCTAAAACTACCTTCACAAGGGTACAATTTTGATTGAAAATAGTTTTTGGCACACATGGTGGGACACATTGGAGTTGGTATTGATGAAATTATAGTTGCAGTAGTGTTCTTCATGAAGTATTTGGTGATTCCAAGCTTAAGCAATTGCTTCTAATAGTCCAGGCACGGTTTCCATATAAGCTTATTATTATTGCATTATCATGAATAAGTTTTGATGGCTATGTATGAAGAGAATTCCTATGCTATGTTTACTTATCATCCCTATGATGAATCATACCAACCTTATTATGATACATATGAGCCTCTTTATGAGCCTAATCAGCCTTATCAGGAGTATTATCAAAGCTATGTTGAGCCTTATCAATTTTATCATCATCCTTATTATCAAGAGCATGATTCTTACCTTCCTTATGAGCCATATTAGTCTCAAGACTAGATTTCATCTTTCCCATATGGCCATGATGTTGCATATGAACAGTCTCATCTTCAAGACAGAAAGAATGAAATAGAGCTCAAAATACTAGCATATACAAGAAAAGTTTATTCAAACTCTCAGTATGAATAAGTGAATGGTCTATTTAAAAATGCATCCAATGATCTAGAAGAGATAAATGGTCTATTTATAAATGAGTTACAAGTATCTCATATTGAGAAGGATCCATATAGCTTTCAAGCTAATTCTATTAAAATAGATCAAAATGAGGAACAAAAGGATGATTGGTAGTTGTACCTTGAATCTCTACAAGAGATTAAAGAACTTTGTATGGACATGTTGTCTAATAAGGACCATGTTTATGAGACATCTAATCAAGAATCACCTATCCAAGATCATAATACAAATTGGTTTGTCTATTCACAGCTCCTTTAAGAGCTGGATGAACTTGCAACAGTCGATAAGAAGGATGTAGTCACTCAAGAACAATGCATAAATGAGATATCACTTGACAAGGTGGTAGATGATAAGTAGTATGAAAAATATCAAGAAGTAATTGATGAGTTTGTCTTTGTTGGTGACTGGTTTACTATTGATGACTCATTTGAGAAGATGCTAATATAGTTGGTAGACAAGAAAAATGCCTTATCAAAGGTTACGACTGATAAACATCCTACCTTACAACTTGTACCATCTCTTGGAGTGACATAGTTTATGAATTTCCCTTTTGATCCAGGTGGATCATGCTTTGTCATGGTTAGCTAGGTTCCTTGTTAGTTTGTTTTCCTCCAAGTGCTATTCAAGCACAATAGTTTCATTTTGTTTTGTCCCAAATAAATGTTTGTTTGCACATTTTCTTGGTTTAGTTAGTTTTCCTATTTTCATGTGTTTTCATTCTTATTTTAAAGGATGAAGGTTATTTCATGTCTTATCAAAGGATATTTTTAGTCATGGACCAAGTTTACCATTATTTTGTGAGTTCAATATCATGTTTATGGTTTGAGTTCTTAAGCATAGTAGGCATGCTTCCCTGTTGAGTCACCAAAATGTTGATAATTTTGACCCTACATGTCAAATTATCACCTTTATCATTCAAAACTTTGCATAAACATGCATTTTTTAAGTAGTGGTAGAAATTAGTCTTTTCAGTTTTTTTGAAGGGCTCCTTCCTTTAAAAAAAGGGCCCATTTTTTCAATAGTTTTCTTGAAGGGTTTTTTATCTCGACAAGCAGGACAAGTGGATAATGCCAATTTATTCGAAGGGCTTCTCATTATGTCCAAGGGGTTCATTGACAAAGGTCAAGGGATTACTTTGAAAAATCTTAAGACAAAATTCCTTCAGACTTTTTATTCGAAGGAAATACAAGAAGAAGGGACCTTTAAAATATTTATGAAGGGTTATTAGTCCTTCAAAAAAGGACCATTTCAAGTTTTTGATAGACATTTACAAACACTTGAAGGGTAGAATCCCTTCAAGAAAGTTATTTTACAAAAACCTGAAGGTCACTTGGAAAATGCTGAAGGGACATTACAAGAATATTGAAGGGTATGTGCCCATCAAGAAAGTTCATTTGTAGGAATCTTGAAGGGTAGAGTCCCTTTGAGAAGGTTCATTTCAAGGAATTCCAAAGGGTATGTGCCCTCCAGGAAAGTCACTCCCAAAAGGCTGAAGGACTATTTACAAAAATCTTGAAGGACTTTTCAAGGGCAAGTGTACTATTTCATCTTTCTAAAGGGCAGTTTTAGGAGGCTGAGGGGACACTTTGGGAAGGGTTTCAAAGACAAAATTCCTTTGGAATTTTTGTTAGAAGGAAATGAACTAAGACAAAGGGCCACTTCATATGTTTTGAGGGTCCATAAATTTTTATTTAAGGATCAATTAAAAAATCTCAAAGGGTATCTGCCCTTCAGGAAAGTCCAAAATAAAAATTTGAAGGGTTATTAGCCCTTCGAAAAAGGACTTTTACAAAAGTATGAAGGGTAGTTTGGGAAGGCCAAAAGAAAAACCTGAGAGATAATTCCCACAGACATTTTGTCCATAGGAAAATGACAAAGGAAAATAGAAAGACTAATTCCTTTAGATTTTTTATCCAAAGGAATAAACAAGGAGATGAGGCCGAAACAATTCAAATGGTAAAAAGTTCAAAGGAATTCCTTTGGACAAATTGTCTGAAAGAATTCCTTCATAATGTTTACCAAGGGAAAATCCATGGACAATAAGCCTGAAGGGAAAGAATAGAAGAAAGATCTGAAAGACAATAACAAATGAAAATGTACAAAGAGGAACTTCTGAGAGAAATATTGGATCAAGGAAAGAATAGAGACAAATAAGCTAGATAAACAAATATCCCAAAGAAATATATGCATATAAATAGAGAAACAAAAACAAAATATGAGAGATTACAAAAACCAATGAATAGGTTAACATGTTCTACATGATGCAAAGTGGTCCAAACAAGATTAGACACGTCTAAGATGTGTAACTATTTTTAACATGACACCTTTAGTTCTAAAAAAATGGAGACTCATTTGCATGAAGGACTAAAGGAGCTTAATGTTGGAGAGCTTAACATTAATTTCATACATGCACTCTTGTTAAGTTGATCCTTTCAAACATTTCCAACAATTTAAGCGGAGTTCTAAATTCGGATGTGGTGTAGCGTTTTCATGCAAGTGGAGTTGACTGGTTATCAAGTGCTACATCCACTCATACTTTCCACATAATAAAGGACATTATCACATTCCAACTTAGCTTCAAATCATTTCAAACTTAAGTTAATACATCCAAAGTTGGCAAAGATTTCATGCATGAAAAAGAACAGCCCAAAATACGCCCACCGTCTATTTTCAACGCCAAAGAGCTTTTCATGCAAGACAAAAGACAAAAAGATATTTTTAGAAGGATTTGTTATCTTGGCATAATGGAAATTAGACTTGGTCAATGTAAGAGTTGACCTCATTTTCCATTTTTGGTGCCAATCTCTTGGCTGTTGTTTTTTTTCTATATAAGTTAGATTTTTAGACTTGAATTATATCCCTCTTTTTGCAAGATAAAATTCTACCAAAGATTGAGTTTGTAACCTTTTTTCAAATTAATAGGACTATTTTTATTTTTTAGATTGCTGTTATAGTTTATTCATGTCAGTGATTTGCATAAGTGATAGAATTTATCTTCCTTGTCAAGTCTTGATTCTTACCTAGCAACATAGTTGATTAGTTTATGCAGGTCATGTTATGTGTTTGACATCTCTTGGTTGAGTTTATAGTGGATATAAGTGGCTAGTTAGTGCCTTAAATTAGGTCTATTATTTCATTTCCCTCAATCTTGGATCACTAGATAAAACCTTTTCATGAAATACTTATGCATATTGGTCAATTAGAGTTGAAAGTTCAGCCTTTCTCTTGTCTAAATCAGTGTTTTTAGGATCTCTAATTGAGTGGGTCAACCAATCATTCAGGGGTATCACCATCATTAGATAGGATTTTCCTTCAAGTTTATTTTCCCCTTTCCCATGATATTTTTTAGCATAGAGAAAATATCCTAATTGATACACCAAAGGGAGATAGCCCTTTGAATCTAGAGATTCAATCTACTGATTAGGTCACCCACAACCTAGGATTGTTTCCATATTTAAGAAAACTGTGAAGGCCTAAAACTAATTTCACAGGGGTGCAAGTTTGATTGACAAAAATAACACTCCTAAGTGGTCTTTTCATCACCTTGCTTTTCCAAGTAGGTCATCCATGTATACTTCCACTTTTTTATGGATGAGGTCATGGAAAATCTAGGTCATATTCCTTTGATACATTACACCTAGATTTTTTAGGTCGAAGGGAGTTAAAATATAACAAAAGGTTCCCTGAGGTGTAGTGAATGAGTTTTTGCTTTGATCTTCATCAGAGATGTGAATCCGTTTCTATCCCAAAAAACCAGCCATGAGCAATAACTCGTGGAAGCATCAATAATGATGTCAATAGTTAGGAAGGGGAAGTCATCTTTTAGGTATGCCTTGTTAATGTGATGAAAGTCTATGCATATTTTGATCTTATATATTTTTAAGAATGAGGATGATTTTATACATCCATTTGAATTAATCAATGGGATTAATGAAGTCAACTTTTAAGATCTTGATGACTTCCTCTTTTACCATCAATATGACCTTAGGTTTGATGGGTCTAGTTTTTTTCTTGATGGATTTTATGTCAGGTGTTATAACTAGATTATGGACAACTACATTAGGATTGATGCCTATAATGTTAGTGTAGGTTAAGGCAAAGGATTTGGAATGTTTTGTGAGGAGTTTTCTGTGGTCCTTTACCTCATGTTTAGAGAGTGAAGACCCTAACTTGAAGAGTATAGGGTTCTCTTTCATTATGATATTAAAGTTGAATGTTTCCTCAATTAGGGATGTATTTCCCTCTTTAAATATATCAAGATCTAGGGAAAGGTCTGGGTCTTCACCCTTAATGTTGAATACATCATGTTTGTCATTAGAGAAAGGTAATCCTCCACATGGTAATAGGACTTGTCAAGCTCAATTTCAAGAGATGAGATAGGATAATAGGTAAGCAAGAAGCCCATTTTGTGATGGAATGAGGGGAGGTAATTGTAAGCCTATAGGAATTCAAGGATGGCCTCATCATTATTGGTTAGGTTTGAGATAAGGCCTCCTCATCCCATCTGACATGGGAATTTTTTTGGTCATTAGGAGCCTTACTTATGAGAGGCTACGTCTTGATCAAGACTATAAAATCCAATTCTAGGATCACTAGATGGGGGGAAAATGTGAAGATGAGGTAACCATAGAGTTGATAAGTTGGTTGATTTCTTTAGGGACTACTTTGATGGAGACAAATCAAAGTCTTGGAAACTTTGTAGACAATAGTTTTGTACAACTAGAGGTGTTCTACTTTGGTTTGGTAAAATTCAGACACTTAATTCACCACCATTTATGATTCTCCTTAGATTATCATGTCTTGGACATATAGGCACTTTTCAATGAGCATACTGAGTAATATATCCTTGTACTTAGCTCCATTATTTATACATTCTAAGTCCATCTTGAACCCAAAATACATAACTTGGCCCTTAAGGTAAATAATAATGAGTCCTACCACAACACCTAGGTGACACTTGGCCCCATCATAATGCAAGGTACATTGATCACATGTAGAAGGGGGGTATTATTCAAATGAAGTGTTTTGGTTTTATGATATTTTGGACATGTGAACATCAAATATTTTGGGTAATATATCTCATGGTTTTTGGTGTAGAGGCTTATGCAAGTACCTATCACGATGTGAAATAAATAGGGGGTTTATGAAGGTGCTGGAAGTTTGGCCTTATGTTACAAATACAAGAAGGGAAGAACCTTTGGGAAGTCAAAAAGACATTTCTTATGCTCTAGGTTGAGGTAGGTGAGTATTGGATTTTTCTTTGGGGTTGGAAGAATACCAACATAGTTGGGATCTTGTTTAGGTGTGGGTAGTATGCCAATATAATTATGATCTTGTCTTGGTGGAAGAGGTGTCAAGGTGTAGTTATGCAACTTGTATTATTATAGATACGAAATAGGAAAACCATTTCCCCCATTGTTATGTATAAGAAAGCTTATAGGAATTTGGTGAGTGATTTGTCAGGGGCCTTCTCTTGTATGATGAAAGAGAGGGGACCCTCGTTAGTGATATAGGGGTAACTATGAGTTCTAATGTTAATTTATACCCTACCAACTATCACAACAAACAAATCCCATTTTTAGGTATTGAGGTGTTTGAGGGAAGGTAACTGCTTTGATTGATCATCAATGGGCTCAAAGTGTGATGAGAAATTTAATCGAGTAGGGGTCAATGTAAGATGACTTACATCTCTAGAGGGAGTAATCCTAACAAGTCAAGGATTCTAAAAAATTGGTACGATCCCATCATAACATGATTAACAAACATAATCTTGAGTGATTAAGAAATGACAAGGTTAGAATTTAGATCGTAGTTTCCCCCTATATGGTTGAATGCTGGGCTACCACTTGGAATGTTACTAGGAAGGTTTTTACAAGGGGATGTCTCCTTGTCCCTAGATACCTCCACCATACAAAGGCTAGATAGGTAAGCCAAACCCTCATAAGGTTATTGGCCCTGAGATCTAGAGAATCCCTAGGTTCTCTCCCCTTGTGGATTGAATGGAAAAACTAGGGAAGTATCTTTCTCGATGATACTAATAATTTCTATGGTAGACACGGTGGAAATTATCACACCAATGATTGGTTATGATTTAGGGATCCTTTTAGTTGTTATGTCTATCTTGTCTAACTTACCTTTTAGTAGGGTTTGGGGCACTTCTTCCCCTTTATTTAGGATGGCCACTTTAGGCTTTGAGGATTTAATGAAGTCAACCAATTATTGGGGGTTTATAAACCCATTTTTAGGTAAGTGATAGTCGATGTGTAACCTAGGCTACTTGTGCATGGTAGCTTGCAACATATCGAAGGGGATCCCCTTGAGCCACAAAAACCTTGCCCAGGTATAAGAACCAGATATGTTGGAACAAGGTGGAAGTAATAAACTTCATCTGATGTATCCAAAGATGCCCTAAGATCATATTATAATTGATGTCTTCATCTATAATATAGATCTTAGTTATGACTACCTTGGGGCCCAGAGTGATAAAGAGTATAATGGTTGTTATGGAAGTGAACTTAAGGCTATCATAGCCGCAAAGAGTGTTACACATTGTACAATAATTGGTTCCCTATAACCAAGTTTTTATAAGAAATATAAGGGGATAATGTTAACTGCCACTCCATCATCAACCATGGATATTTTCATGTAGTTGTTATAGATCTATATGTGTAGAAACAAGGTCAGATCTCCCTTTCTAGCCAACTCAAATTTAGGTGGGAGGATTTATAAATCAAAGAAGTAGCTTGGCTCATGTGATTCTTATCCAGGTAGGAACATGTCCAAATTAATGTGGTTGATTTGGGATTATGGAAGAGGGTTGACATTAGATAGGTTCCCTAGCCCTAGGGCATTGAGTAAGGCCAACTAGATAGTAGGTGAGTTTTGGAGTAGATCTAAGAAAGAAATGTGAGAGAATGTTTTGTTTAGGTTAAAGATCAAGTAATAGTTCCCTATGAGTTTAAGAATATATTTTGTTTCCAGGATGTTTTAGGGATAGAGGGTCATGGGCTAGTACTATCTAGTATAAGTTATAATGCCTTCCTCTTCTTTAACCTCTAATGCCATAACTCATATAATCTAAGTCTTGCCTTGAACTCCAAATTGAGGAGCTACATTGGTGCTTACAACTACATAAGTGGAGGTTTCGACATCATGAGTGCCTATCATCATGGGTTGGCTATGTTGAATGGGGTGGCCTTATGGGTTAACCTGCTATTGGCTTTGACTAAGGTGTGTTTTGTGGTTAGGGAAATTGTTGGGATATATTTGTAGGTTTTAGTTATGGGGAGTAACAAGACCATTTATAAGGGTTTGAGTGTTTGTATGCGCTCTTCTTAGGAACATATCCATAAATGTTTGCCTTTGATCCTTTGAACGTTTTTGTGTGAATTTGTTATATTCTCAATAATTCCAAGTGTCATGACCTATGAATATGTGGGAGAGGCAATAAACATTGGGGTCATAATCCCTAGGCCATATGTTTTGTCCTTATTGTCTGAACCCATGTTGATAGTAATTATGATTCTATAACTTGGGGTATCATTCAATCGATTGGTATTGGTTTTGGTTATGGTTTTGATACTACATATTATGAGGCAATGACCTATTGAAATCAAATTCATGAATGATAGGAGGGGAATTTTGACTCCTAAACCCTATGTTGTTATTATTATTGGTGTTATTTATGGGTGATACTGATCATTATTTATAAGGTTTTGATTTTTGGTTTGATTGATGATGCCATCGGTGGCAACGTTCCTATTACAATTCAAAATTTTGGGAACTTGGTTATTTATGTTGCTTGGACTTGGGTTTGTATTTTGAGATCCTTCATTGTTTTATCTAGGAATGATGATGGGCCCATTAGTACCATAGCTCAATCAACCACTATTGATGGATTCCTGGTTAATATGAAATACACTCTTGAGGGCTTCTTCATATGACCAAAATGGGAACTTTTGGATGTCTTTCCTTATTTCTTGTTGAGGGAGTGGAAGAAAATATTTCATAAATTGTGTTGGTCCATGTTAGTGCACTAGTTGAGGAATATAGGACCTGTCACCGCCTCTAATGAAATTAGAAATTGATTCATTGTATTCTTGATTGATATGCAAGAACTCATGTATGCCAATATTTAAAATTTTGTTCATGTCAAATGATTTGATGAACTTAGCCATAAGTTGATGGAAAGAGTGTATGGACCCCTTGGAGAGGCAATAATACCAGTTAAGTAATATCCCCTCAAGAATTTTGGGAAATATCTTAGCTAAAACCTGATCCTAAGGTAGAAACTCTCTAATGGTGGTAGCATAAGCTTTTACATGTGCATTGGGGTCCCATTCCCATTTGAATTTAAGAAGATCTGGTAGGGGACATGAAAGAAGGACCCCCCTATGTTAGCATCGAGGGACTTCTTGAGGTATTCAATGTAGGTCCCCATTTGTTTAAGTTTATCACCATTGTACTGAGACTAGAATGAGAGGGTGGGGTTGTGTTTGGGTTAGCTTGATAGACACTATGAAGAATAAAATAAAATTGATAAAGTGATTTAGAGTGGGCCAAATAATAATTATCTGGCTAAGTGGATTTCAAATACATGTGAAATTATGGAGGGATGTTATGGGGCATAGGAGGCATTATGACTTGTTATGGTGAAGTGTATTTGGCTTGTTGTGGTGGCATATACATAGTGCATGTGTAGCCCAATGTTGTATAGGGTGGGACATACCCTATCTATGGAGGGTGGTTATATGTAAGAGGCACATGGCCTGAAGGTGTAGAGAATAACATATTGTTTGATATTATGTTATTTTATAGTGGTGGGGCATACATGTATAAACCCCATGCTGGAGTCTGAATAGGTACTTGGTAATATGAATGAGTTTTGGAGACATCAAGGCTAGGGACCCTGTGAGTGAAGATATCTCTAAGAGGTTGATTAGAGATGTGGTTCTATGGTAGTACCTACTCCTAAAATGGTGGGAGTATGTAGGTTTTTTGTTGTGATGTGGGGTAATTTATTGTTTAAATGTGATAAGAACAGGGATGAGTTAGTTTAAGAGGGTTTTGTACCACCCCTTGACTCAAATCTTGTTGATTATTTTATAGGTCATAAATACGACCCACTAGAGTGTTGATTAGTTGTCTTGGGATGGTGTTGGTGTTGGGCCCATGGGCCTCTAATGTAGGTAGGGTAGATGTATAATATGAGGCTACATGAAGGGGTTGGTTCGAGGAAGGATACCTGGGAGTAATGTTTATGATGGTCACTGATTGGTTGAAGGTATCTTGATTCATACTAAGAGGACATGTAGTAGCTTCCATGTGATTGACTTTGTCCTCTAAATGATGGATCCTTCCTAAGTGATGATCATATTTGGAAATGATTTATACATTTGGGCTTTGCAAGCTGATAGATGGCTTTGTGTCCATATGAAGAGTGGTTATGCCTCCAACCATAAGTGTCATGGCATTAAAGTTAGGATGGTTGCTTGCAGTTTCAAATACATCATGTATCTCTTGGATAATAACCCCACTCCTTGTATGAGTATTGGGAAGAGATTAGTCACATGATTGGTATTCTATGTTAGTGTTTAAGGTTAGGTTTGTTCTAACTCATCAATGAAGGTTCACTAGAGCTAAACTGACTTCTCTTATATCCCTCTAGGCCAAGAGATCTACAAATGTATTGTCTAGACATATCCTGGGGGTATATGGATACCTATAGAATAAATGGAAGGAGGGAAGGTTGAAAAGAGAGAAGGAGATGAAAAATAAAGGGATATGCAAAATATTAAGTCCTTTACGTCAGGTTCACCAATTTGTGTGCATGTAAATTAGCACATGTTAACCTATGCACTTGACTCCCTAAGGTTTGGCTGAGGCAGTAGAGATAGTGGATGGGCTATAGGTTAGGTTGATTTTGGGGTTTGACTCCCTAATGTCTGGCTGAGGTAGTAGACATAGTGGATGGGCTATGGGTTTGGTCAATTGTGGGGTGGAATGGGATTTGGGATAGGTGGTGATAATGGGTTCTTGTCATGGAATTAAATTACCTCAACAATGTCTTGATGCTCATTAAGATATTCAAGCTATTTGAAGATAGATCTACAAGGTCCTTCAGTCTCTGATATCATAATAAGGTGGAGTTTTTGGTCAATTCTAGGTTTGAGGAAATGAAAGATATTAGGCTAGATACTCATGGAAAAAGGTCTACTCTATTGGTCTGAGTTTGTTCGGTCAATGTCATCCATCAAGTATTAATGATATAGGATGAGGTTAGACTTGAGGAGAAGAAAAAGGGATGGATGGGTGACTAAGCTTGGATGACATTGTGCTGATTTTGCCTATTTTGTGGGAGGGAAATGATAGGTGTATCAAGGATTCATTCTTATTCTTCTAAAGTGGATAAAGACTCTACAATGAGGTGGGGAATTGAAGTGGATCAAAATACCTCACATCTCAACTCGATGCTAATGTCATATTGTGTGATGATTGTAGGACCAGGTGCTCTCACTCTAGGTAATAGACTATGTTGAATAAGACATGTGTCTCAATTAGGGTCATCCAAAGAAGGCTAGGTAGAATCCAGAGAAAAGCGTATGAGCTTATTTAGGCAATGACTTATCAAGTGTACTTGTTGGAGTGTTGAAACAAGGATTGGTATATGGTGCTTATATGGATGGATAAGGATTGTGTGGGATATGGTTGATTTAATATATTTTCAAGGCTTTTGGTATGTATTGCATGTATCAACAAGGGTTTTGACACTATTTTTGTTTATTTTTAGACTTTTCTAATTTTTGTAATAATAAATGCTTGATTGTTGAAAATAAAGTACTAAAAGTAAAGAATAGCAAAGATAAAAGTATATGAAATAAAAATTATTTTTTTAATCCTTTTTTCAATTTGTAATACATGCAAGGATAGAGAGAAAGAAGCTATACTGTTGTGCAAAATGAATAATTTTCTTAGCTTTTATTTACATGCAAACTAGATGACTATGTTTTTGTTTGTTTTAATTGTTTGGTATGAGATGAAATACATGTATGAATTGAATCTACATATTCAATAAATGTGATAAGAGATATTATTTAAAACATCAACAATAAAACACTCTCTTTGAATTTTCCTTGTTTACAAATAAATTAGACTAGTTTTTCAACTTCTCTAATTTACTAAGAACAAACTTCTATGAATGATTTTCTAGAATGGAAACAAAAAATGCAAGTTATGATTTTATATTTTAAGAGAGGAAAGTGAAAATGTTTTTAAATCTTCAAAACAAATAAGATCAACAATCTACTACTCTTATGCATGTACCTACGAATGTCTATGTTTCTATGTTTGCCTAGGTGATTGTTTAGAATGCAAGAGACTTGTTTAGATATTAAAAAAGAAAGGTTTTCTTGGATGTAAATGATGTGAGGATATACTAATATCTTTTTCAATATTATTGAATACATTTATTTCTAATTGAAATAAAAATCAATCTATTGAAATGCAAGCACAAAACAAAACTATGTTTTATAGCAAAAACATATGAAAACAAATGGATCTATTTCACTATCTAATTTGTTTCTTTTTTTGAATATGGAAAACTAATCTAACAAAATAAAAATTACACTAAATATAATATAATAAAATAAATAAAACAAATACTATAAATTCTATAATAAACCAGTTGAAGTGCATGTAGTGTGTTAATAGGAGAATCCTTAGTATGCTAGCTCCATATGCTCTTGTACAAATTATGGAAACTCTCTATCTAGAGGATACACAAAATCTAAAACAAGATGGAAAAGGGGGGAGACACAATCCATAAATAAAGAGAAGTTAAACTCAGGCTGGCTAATGTCTTGGTTTATAAAGTCTGAGTGGATTTCACAAATAACACTTATTCACTTATTCACTTGTAACTATGTAGTTGACTCTAAAACAATAGAGGCTAAATATTCTAGTAATTATATCAAGCTTGTGGCTGAAAAAGCTTCTCAATAAAAAATTATAATGGCAATTTTCAAATCTAAAATCAAGCTAAAATTGACCTTATTTTAAGGAGAGATGGGAGTTTACATGGAGGAGTTCCACTAAGTGTGAAGGTTAATTTAACTTGAGACTAACTAAAGAAGACAAAAAATAGGAGAGGGAGTGAGTTGGGCCTGATTGGAGGAAAACTAAAGGTGATAAAAATAAGAAACACAAAGCTAGTTGTGTAAACGCAAAAAAAACCAAAGTTACAATAGTTAATTTTAGAAAACATTTATACTATGATAGAACCGCCACTTTATGCAATGGGTGTCTGAAAAGTCACCACTTAAGGTGACACAACTACCGCTAAGAATTCCAAAACTATCACCATTTTAATTCATAACCACCTCATTGTGTCAAAAACACCCCCTAAATTACACAATCACCACGATAATTGTGAAAATTAAGGGGTGGTTTTGTAACATAAAAGGGTGGTATCACTTGGAACGGTGGTTTCATCACCTATGACAAGTTTTTAAGATAAATCATAAATGACATAGGGAGCTCTAAATCAAGGGGACATAAATGGGTCAAGGGAGGAATAAGGAAGCATGGGGAAGGAATAGAGCTAGAGAGTTCCTTATGTAGCATAAAATAAGAGGTCATTACATCATCTTTAGATTTGTATCGAAAGTGTCACATCATACAAATTTTGGGTGCAAACACTTTCCTTAATCATAGATGGAAAAAAAATTGACTATACCACTAGATCTATAGTAGTCATTGGAACTTGGATTCAATGATACCCTATAAAAAATTCATCTATATGGTTGTTTGAAGACTTTAAAATGCATAAGAAGATAATACATTATTCAAATTTGTTTCTTGCAAAAAATATTCAATTTATAAAATATCATGGGAGGCCATTAAACATGACTATATGGAAAGTTTGTGAGTTAGACCATGAAGCTATTCTTGCTACTAGTAATATTAGAGTAGATCCTAATGGTTTGATGGATTGAAATTTGAAGGTATGTTGACTTATAAAAAGTAAATGCAATCAATTTTATCAAATGTTTTTGATTTTTATAGGTAGTACATATAAATTCTATTTTTAATTACCTACTAATAATTTTTTTTTTTACTTTAGTCATGCCAAACAAGCTTCCACCTTCATGTGGTTGGCATTATTAGTAAATAGTTTCATATTCTTGAAGCTAAGAGAATCTTAATAAAGTATTTAGTTATTATAAATTTAAGGTGTTGTTGAGGCTGGAACGGGGAGTGGGTTTCTTGATTGGGCATGATAAGAAGCCAAAAAACTAGCTCTCAACATTATCCACCACCCTGGACATGTTAGTAGCACTATTTTCCTTCCATGAAGCACCAGAGGTAGAGTTCTACAACTATCACTTTAACTTTGACAACATTTGTTATCAGTGTTTCTAAACTCTTGAACGATTGTGAAAACTCACATCCAAATGGATTTAGATGTCATGGTTATGGGAGAACATGTAATTTGAATATATATGCATGATCGAAGTGATATATTTTTAATTAGAGGCCTCAGAGGCATAAATGCCAATTGGTGCTCAAGAACTTGTCTCTTCACTGCAAAAAAATTACATTTTAAGATTCATTACTATAATTTGTGCCACATAGTGGTATTGAAGGTTTCATCAACATGCTTTGAGGTGAAATTAGAGGGATTCAAAATGCATGTGAGGGTTTTTTGGTTAAGCCAAATGACTTACGGATAATGTTTTATGCACATATGAAGTTAGGCTTAAAATTACATTTTTCTTGTATTGAGAAGGACATTCTTGAGGTCAGAATGGGTGGTGGGTATCTCAATTAAGAATGATCAGAGGCCAATAACCTTATCTTGGATGTTATCCACCACCCAAGATATGCTAATAGTACTAGATTCTAGTCATGAAGCATCAGAAAAAGAGTTCTCCAGTTACCAATTCAACTTTGATAACATTTATTATCAGTGTTTCCACACTCCTAAATAGTAGTGAAAACACTCTTCTAGGTGGATTTGGACATTGAATTAATGGGAGCATGTGTAATTTACCTATATATATGTGTTTAAAGTGATGGACTTACATTTAGAGGTTCCATAGGCATAAATGCCAATTGAAGCTCAAGAACTTATCTCTTCACTTGCATTTTTTTATAGATTTTAGGACCCGTTACTAAAACTTGTGCCACAGATTGGTATTGAAGGTTAAATAAACATTATCCATGGTGAAATTATAGGGATTTGACACATAATTAAGGGTTCTTTTAGTTCATCTAAATGACATATAATTTCTATTTTACACATGTATGAAGTTAGGATTAAAAATTACATTTTTATTGTATTGGGAATGGCATTCTTGAGGTCAATGGGTGATGGGTCTCTCAACCAAGCATGATTGGAGGCCAATAACCAGGTCCTATATGTTAATAATCACCCTATATGTGTTTATAGTGCCATTTTACATCCATAAATCACTTGTTGCTTCAACTTTAACGACATTTGTTATCAATGTTTCCATATTCTTGAACAATAGTGAACACACACTTTTGGGTGTATTTGGATGTCAATATCATGGAAGCATGTGTAATTTTAATATGTGTGTGTGTGTGTGTGTGTGTGTGTGTGTGTGTGTGTGTGTGTGTGTGTGTGTGTGTGCGTGCGTGTGCGTGTGCGTGCGTGCTTGAAGTGATGTATTTTTACCTTAAAGTTTAGAGGCATAAATGCTAGTTAAACCTTAAGAACTTATCTCTTCACTATAAAAAGTTACATTTTAGGACCCGTTATTGCAATTTGTGCCACATATTGGTATTAAATGTTCCATCGACATGATTTGGGGTGAAATTATAGGGATTAAAAATTCACATGAAGGTTTTTATGGTTTATACAAACTACTTATGGTTTTAGTTTTACACATTTAAAGTTAGGCTAAAAATTACATTTTTATTGTATTGGGAAGGGTGTTCTTGAGGTTAGAATGGGTGATGGGTCTCTCGATCAGGTGTGATTAGAGGTCAAAAACCTATAATAGATGTTATAAACTACCTTAGACATGTTAGAAATGCTAGTTTACAACTATGAAGCACCAAAATTGGAGTTATTCAACTGTTGCTTCAATTTTGACAATATTTATTATCAACGTTTTTGTGCTCTTAAACATAATGAAAACACACTTATAGGTGGATTTAAACATCTAGGTGGTGGGAACATGTATAATTTTCTTATCTAGATGTGCTCAAGGTAATGGATTTACACTTGAAGGTACAAAGGCATAAATGCCATTTGGAGCTCAAGAACTTATCTCTTCACTACAAAAAGTTGCATTTTAAGACCCGTTACTACAACTTCTACCATGGGTTGGTTTCAAAGGTTCCATAAACATGATCTAGAGTGAAATTATGTGTACTTATATATGTTGAGTATATATATGATGAGAAGAGAAGAAATGGCCAAGATGAGTGTAGTGGAGAGGGAGAGAACAAAGTTTATGAATCAAAATAAAAGAGCTATAACCACCAATATATTCCAAGGTCTCAAGAGACATGAGAATTAAAATATTTCACTACTTCAAAGGGCCAAAGAAGAGTCTCTAAGCAACTCTATGGAGAAGGAGATAACACAACATCACTTCATGATTTTATGGGTGAATGCAAGTTGACTCCAAGAAGAGGATAACCTTTCAATAAAGGTGGAAGCATCAAACAAGAATGCAAAGCATCTCCAAAGAGAGAACACCTAAAAAGAGGAGGTAGAACATAACCACTTCATCAAAATTTCACAAGTAAAATTTATAAGGGCATTTATAGAAGGTATGAAAGAGATGAGTATTCCATTATTTGTTTCAATTATACTTATAATAGAAATGCAGTATGTCTACAAATTCAATGGATATAAAACATGATTATCAAGTCCCAAATTATATTAAACCAATGTTGTGAGGGTATCCACATTATAATAGTGATAAATGGTGTAGCCCAATCATGAGAAACACTTCACAATAATATATGACTATATTTCAAACATTACACTATTTTCTCCCTTATAGTTTTAATTGCAACACATATTGAAAGATTATAAGTTAGTTTTAATAAATTACACGAAGGAAATATTAAAGATGAGCATATCTAAATATGGCCATAAAACCATCAAATTTAGTTTTTCAATAATAATGTGAGCCAAATTGTATGCAGGAAGATGATCGCCATCAAATGTGAACATATATATGTATGTATATATGGATCCATAAAAGCCATAAAGGCATACAAAATAAGAACATAATAGAATGTCGGTGAATGCCATATAGGCATACAATGATAATAATTCATAAATTTATGTATAGTACATAATTCCAATCATAAATACATTTCCATATAGGCATACAAAAAATTACATCATCTAACAACATAATATAATATCATGTGAATGTCATATATGCATACAATGCAAAAAACACGTACATTTCCATATAGGCATACAATCAAGTACATCATATAAGACATACTACTCATAAAAAAGTCTCCCTATTTTTGCATTTTTTGATGAAGACTCTCCTTGGGATGCCCTACTCATAGATGAAAATCCCTCAGATGACTTGGATTCCTCCAAGGTATGACCATGTGTCCTTCTATGCTTATAGGTATCTCTTAGCTAAAACTGTTCAAATAAAAATCTTATTAGAAAATTTACATACTATACATGCAACCAACTTCTAAAATTAATTTTAAACCAGAATATAAAAATAATTTAAACATGTACTTAATATAATCTCATGGTTATGCTCAATCTACATTTGACACTCAACAGGGTTAGTGACAGGTCAAGGTGCATGAACATACATGTGAAATGGGGATAAAACATGAGAATATGCCCCAATAATCATCTAAATGGGAATATTATATATCATTAGATGACCCTGTATACATAATACATTCACATAAGTTATATTTACTCAACTATCTAGTAAAATTATTAAAATAAATATATATTTATAATTCAAAATTATAAGTTAATATGTGCTTCAATAAGGGCATGTGTAGATGACATTGAACCAATAATGCCTATGTCTATCTCAGCTTGTAGAGATGGAGGACTCTCCATTATGGTCATCAATTGAAAAAACAACCTTTCTTAGTTTTCTATAAAATATTGAAGCTATATGGGAAATTTATCTCCTTTGTTAAACGCATAATAAATTAAAATAAATAAATAAACCCTTTTCTCTCTATTAAAAATGGAAGCTGGCAAGAAATTTAGCTAAAAAATAATTAATGGTGATGTAAGACCTAATAATCTTTATATAAAATTTCACTCACACAATCAAATGGAAATGATGTAATTCGAGGAATTGAGATAACAATTTTCCCTAGCACTTCAATTCAGGCCTTATACTTAATATTTTATCACTCTTAACCTCTCAAAATCTACTCACTTTATTTATTTGTTCCTTATCCTATATACATGCACTATGCACTTGTGTATTTCCAAACTTATCTATTTAAAGGTAGGATCCCATTGGCATGTGAGTAGACACACAAAGAGAATAAAAATTTGAAAAAGAGAAAAACAACATCAGGGGAAAAATGATCAAAGGGACCTAGGAATAAAATAGACCAAGAGCATACTATTTAACAGTAGTGTACTTAAATTTTGAGATATTTGATAGATAAATTTAACTTAAGTTATTGCATAGCATGTATGATTCACACAAGGGAGCTAACTTAAGGATTTGGAAGATAAGTAGTGGTACTATAGGTAGCAATGGAATTATTGAGTACTTAAGAAACACTATGAAGAAGAGATGATAATCAAGAAACTTATGAATCATTAAAAGAAGTCTGAGAAGGTGAAGGAACACCAACAATATGAAATGAGAAGAAATATGAGGAAGAATATATTTTGATAAAAATATGGGAGAAAGACATCATTAGACATTAAAGGAGACTCTCTATAAGGTTGATCATTATTAAAAGCATTCAAAGATTCATTGTTCACCCTATAAGGTATATATTTAATTATTGTTTTTTAGGTTAGGGATTTTATCTCTATATATTTCAACACATCTCACATTTATAATTTGCATTCACATCACTATCATTCAAATTTTAATTTGTACATGTATGATTGTTAGTCAAGAGCATATATATTTATAAATATAAAAATTTACACAAAGTATAATATAAACTCAAAATTATCTATGTATATGTGAACATTGGCCTAGTATCATCAATAGATGTAGTATTAGATGGCCCCAAAATTGGATGTGCTTTATACATTACCTAGCCAAAAATGCAGTAGTAGACTGTGAATATGATGGCATCGTCTCATCTTGCAACATAAAATTATATATATATATATATATATATATATATATATATATATATATATAAAATTCAATTTCTATGTAAATTCATTGTTAGCTTTTATTGGGAAATATGGAAGCACAATTGATTACCAAATACAAGCAACTTAATATGCAGAATTAACCAGAATCACAAGTAACTAGAATTTAGAAACAACACAGAATATGAGAGACAATACACAACTTGTATTAATACTCATCCAGAAAAGAATACAATAAAGAGACGCCACACTCTTCCACCTTACAGAGGCTTCCCACACCTCAAGTGTAAGTACTTCTTTCCTCAAAGCTTTCTCTCTTACGGTCCCAACACACAACTCAAACACAGAGTTGGTGTTGACCTCCAACCAGTCAGTATCCACTATTGCCAGTACACCAGTGCTCCACGCACTCCACAAGTGTTCCACGCACTCCAAGTAGATCTCCCTTGAATTGCAACAACCTGCAACCCAAACGATCTTACTTATGGAAGGAACTGCCTTGCCTTCCTCTCTTGCTCTAGACCGAGTACACACCGTACTCCAAGTAGATCCTGCCTGATCCTACTCCCTGTTGTGTTGCTGTCCTCCTTGATCTTGCACACCTACAAATCAATCTGGTTCTGCACACCTACAAACCTGGATCATGCACACACATACACCTGCAGATCAATGATCTTACTTACCATGTAGATCTCCTAACGTAGCCATGCACCCTTGCTGACCAAGATCCTACACACTTGAAGAACCCTTCTGATTCTCCAAAACCAGCACCCACACTTGGCACTACTGTGGAACTAGGAGGAACACCCTTGCTCACCTCACACACATAAGGAGCTAACTTTGCTCAACTCAAACTAGAACACTTTTCAATACAGCCTATGAGTCTCTTAAATAGATCTCATGCAAACAATAATTAGACACCTAATTACAATAATTAGATCTGTAGCTCAAGACTAAAATTAGCCTCCTTCATGCAAACACCCAGTTCGTTAACTAACTATTCATGAACTGGCAGTTCTAAACCACACAGGTGATCGACGTCGGTCCCTGTCTGCCTGGAGGTGACCGACGCCGGTCGATCCTTGATTGACGTCAGTTTCTCTTCCTGTCTAATCCTACTGACATCGGTTGGCCTGACTGACGCCGGTGTCTGTGACACTTAGTAACCTCCTCCAATGACCTCCTCCATGTCTGCATCAGTGAAGCTTTTAGCTCCACAACCTAACAATCTCCCACTTGGAGATAAATAGCTGCATTGTACCTGTACCTGTACCCTGTCTAATCTATTTCCTGGCTTGTATCCCTCTTCAAGATCAATCCTAAAGACCAACCACCACACAACCGGTGGTGCACCTCTTGTCATCCGAGTACCCTACCACATCCAAACCTACAAACCCATGTAGTGAAGTCCTGACCCTGCATAGCATGTATACCTGCTATTGGTCCCTCTCAAATACCTGAGAACCCACTTCCCCGAATTGGCTCCTAACTCTCTGACAACACCCACTACTTAGGCAAACTCAGGTCTATACCATACCTCATGTGATTTCAGACACTGAACTGTCTAGCCCTTGGTGTGCTCCAATTTTGTATCCTGCGTATTGAACCTCGCTAACACCTAATTCACATCAGCTCCCACTGGAGACAAAATCAACTTGTGATCTCCATGTCTCTCATGCTAAAGATTTTCACTGCTCCAAATTCCTCATGACATGCCACTGAACTAACCTTACCCTTAGCTCAGCAAAACCCTATATGTACAAACCTTCAACATGCATACCATCCACATACAGTAACAGGATAATGTCGCAACTCATCATCCATCTGGTAAGACAAACACAATGGTTACATTGACATTGACTAAAGCCCTGCTTTGTCATCCACCTGTCAAAACCTGTACCACTGTCCTGCAGCTTCCTCAAGACCATATGCCCTGGTCTTCCGTCTCACGTGTCCATTCTCTCTATTCTTTAACTAAGGTATCCATTGGTCTCTATGCTTTCATACCGGCTGGCAACCCTACCAAATATCCCCCTTGGTTCTGCATTCTCATCATGCCATGCTCCCACTATTTCCTGGATCCTTCCTACTCTGCAGTGAGCAATGAGTATAAATAAGAGGAACAACAAATTTGAGGCTTACTTACCCTTTCAGTCCTCCATATGGGCATTTGAGACTCCTTGACAGCTTACTGTCTACCCAAAATCCGTTACAGTGACTAACCTCGGTCACTACACATTTTGCATCCGATCGACGTCGGTTTCCATGTGCCTATCCTGACTACCAACTCTGCCGAAGTCGGTGTCCCTATTTCTAATGTAGGTCCTCCTGACTGACATCGGTCTTACCTATTACCAACGTCGATCCTCCTGACCGTTGTCAGTCTTACCCTACCCAACATCACTAGCTTCGGTCTGCACATGACCGACATCAACACCTGTCTGTTCGATGCCGGTTCCTCCTGACCGACGCCGGTACCTGTGTTTGCCTGTGAGTGATGACTTTTTACCTGTGAGATTTCTTTGAATCATATCCCTGTCCAAACTGCTCTGCTCAGAGTTACTCAATGTTCTCCACTGATCTCTATCTGCCATCTCCTCCATAAACACCAAGGCTTTCCAATTCTTAAGCCTGTCAAACACATCTGACTTCCTCTTAAGAACATGCATCTCCTTCTTGCTCTTGTGACCAAGCCTATAAAGCCATGTCTCTACAACAGAAGAAGAATCAATAATATAAGCAAGTAGATAAAGAGTACCTGCTTTCTTACCACCAACTAATTCAAGTGCATCCGCTGTGAGAGTTCTTGTGCATCTCTCATCACCCAACTTCCCTGAAGAAATTAGCCTTATCTTCAAGACTGAGACCTGCATGACCTCCTTCAACACCCATGTGTTGGCCACCTGCAATTTTAGCTTCACTTCCCCTTTGCCAGTTCTTTGGCAAGGCTCACCAGCTCCTCTACCTAGGGCTACATGGAAAGAGGTAATAGAATCTATAAAACAAGATTCTACTTTATCCAAGAAACATACCAGAGCATCCTGTGCAACAACCCCTACAACATCTTCTTCTTCAGTTCCTTCATGATGATCTTCTACCAACCAACAATATTATTTTCCCTGCTCTTTCTTTCCATAGGACCATAATTGACCATTCGTGCTTTTCAATTCCTCCATTCTTAGCTTACTTTCTTCTGTCATTGCTATACTCCCACTCAATCAGAAACCCCTGAGAGTGACCTGTAACCAAACACAAACATGCTCCCTGCAACCTTAGCTCTGATACCACTTGTTGGGAAATACGAAAGCACAATTGATTACCAAATACAAACAACTTAATATGCAGAATTAACTAGAATCACAAGTAACTAGAATTCAAAAACAACACATAATATGAGAGACAATACACAACTTGTATTAATACTCATCCAAAAAAGAATACAATAAAGAGACGCCACACTCTTCCACCTTACAGAGGCTTCCCACACCTCAAGTGTACAGTACTTCTTTCTTCAAAGCTCTCTCTCTTATGGTCCCAACACACAACTCAAACACAGAGTTGGTGTTCACCTCTAACCAGTCAGTATCCACTACTGCCAGTACACTAGTGCTCCATGCACTCCAAGTAGATCTCCCTTGAACTACAACAACCTGCAACCCAAACGATATTTCTTATGGAAGGAACTACCTTGCCTTCCTCTCTTGCTCTAGACCGAGTACACACCGTACTCCAAGTAGATCCTGTCTGATCCTACTCCCTATTGTGTTGCTGTCCTCCTTGATCTTGCACACCTACAAATTAATCTGGTTCTGCACACCTACAAACTTGAATCATGCACACACATACACCTGTAGATCAATGATCTTACTTACCATGTAGATCTCCTAACGTAGCCATGCACCCCTGCTGACCAAGATCCTACACACTTGAAGAACCCTTCTGATTCTCCAAAACCAACACCCACACTTGGCACTACTGTGGAACTAGGAGGAACACCCTTGCTCACCTCACACACAGAAGGAGCTAACTTTGCTCAACTCAAACTAGAACACTTTTCAATAAAACCTATGAGTCTCTTAAATAGATTTCATGCAAACAATAATTAGACACCTAATTACAATAATTAGATCTACAGCTCAAGACTAAAATTAGCCTCCTTCATGCAAACACCTAGTTCGTTAACTAACTATCCGTGAACTGGCAGTTCTAAACTGCACAGGGGATCGACGTCGGTCCCTGTTTGCCTAGAGGTGATCGATGCCGACCGATCCTTGACCGATGTCGGTTGCTCTTCCTATATAATCTTGCCGACGTCAGTTGGCCTGACCAACACTGGTGTTTGTGACACTCAGCAACCTCCTCCAATGACCTCTTCCATGTCTGCATCAGTGAAGCTTTTAGCTCCACAACCTAACAGCTTTTAGAAATAAATATAACTAAAATTTAATAAGTCAAAGATAAAATATACCTGAATATGTGTAGTGACCGATGTTTGTACACCAAATGTAAGTGCCAAAAACTCATGGCTAAAAATTTTATCATCTAATCCATTAGAATCACCACCATCATCATCCAAAGGTCTAGTGCATATAATGCTATAGCATCTATGATGATAAGGTCAAGTATAAACACTAGGTGGAGTGTCTATAGCATCAGTCTTAGAAAGCCTATACATATGTTGAATGAGTTTTATCAATAAGTGCACTAGGTATATGCTAAGTGTCAATATCCACAACCTCCTTCACCATAAAGGGGATGTCAGGTTGAAGTGGATCTTTGGTAGGGACCCTTGTAGGCTAATTAGGTACATGATGTGCACCTGGTCTATCTTGCGTTAGAGCCTTTCCCTTGACCATGAAACTCTAAGTAATCAAAATAATTTGGAATCTCATTGAGGATAATCTCACAATAAAGTTTCCTCAAAATACAATGGGACCTCATGGTTGTTACACTATGGGTAATCTAGCACCATCAACCATTGATCCAAAAAATTATTTCTAATCAAATTATGCTGACATCAGTGGATTAAGAAGTGTTTTGGTGGATAGTGGAAAGGGTGCATTGGTTGATGGGTCGATGAACAAGGGAAAAATTAGGTCTTTTAATATTTTTTGTCATCCACCTCATTTGGTGAATATTTTGTCAACTAGCTAACTGGTGACCAAAATAGTTCCTATCACCATAGCATAGGGAGATTGGTCGTCTAATGTTGTAGATTTACCACATCCAAAGGGGACAAATATCTCCTCTCATCAAGGGGAGGGTTCCCTATTAAATACACAGAGGCTATATATTATATAAATAAGTAAAAAATAACACATGAGGGCAGAATAAACCATCCATCTCTCTTCTTTCAGAGATGATGCTCACAGACAAAGGATAAAATCCTAGTGGAAACACTGAAGGCACTTCTCTTCTTTCAAAAGTGTTCTTGCAAGAAACAACATGAGTTTCTTTCAGGTAGTAAAAGTAACTAGTGACAAAGGGTGCAGTAACCAGTAGGATGAAATAGAACACAAAGTTTTCACCTCAACTTCCTAGAGTATAACACAGGATAATGGGGGCACAAAGTCATCCTAGAATCCTCAACATAGAAAGAAAAGGAAAAACACATGCTGAAAACAATTGTGAAAGCACAAAGTCTTCTCACTGTTGGCTTCATGACACCTCCCTTTTTACCTTCACTAATTTTACTTGTCAAGTTAAATAAATAAGAATGCTTCTAGGAAATAGACATAAGAACAATTTCCTAAAGTAGCACAAGCCAAAATAGCACAAATTCTATAGACAACTTGCTTTCTCATTCAGATAAAATGAAATGAAATTACAACCTGAGCTCAAAGTCTCAGTCTTCTTTCAAATGGTCAGAGTTTCACTCCCATAAAAATGAAAAGTCTCTTTTAATGATACGAAAGAATACATTATATAGAGGCAGAGAGAGGCCTGGCACCTTTTCCCATGGGATGATCCATTCAGCACATTAATGCCTTAGATGCATTCTTGATCTTGTCATGCTGGGATAGGGTGACTGCTTTAACTGTGGTGTGCTGGTTCATCTCCTTTGTCTACTCCTTAGCCTAAATCACTCATTTCATCCCCTGATAACCATGCAATTGTATATTCTACCTTTTTCTTAAAGGGGACAAATAGATGACACTTTCAATGTTTGGAGGCCCCAAATATTTACTCGCTGAACTGCTTCATCTACTGGAAATAACTCCTGCTGAGTTTCCCTCTTTGTCTCTTCCTTATCTATGTGCTGGCCTTAGGCTCTTTGGATGCATCCAAGTTCACCTTTTGAGTTTGCAAAAATCAACAGACAATTGTAGCCAATTTGGCATTCACAGGTCTTTCCTCGATTGAAGGTTAACGGCTAGCCAGTCACTTTGAATTTGACGTTCATGGGCCTATCATTTTCCTGTGACATGGGTGAGGACACATGGCGACATTCGTGTCTTTGAAATAAGCTTATCAGAATAATCTTTGAAACTGTTAAAGGCTAGGGGCATGGATGCAAACACGTGGTAGCTTCCGCTGCACTGGGATAGGACACATGGCGAGTTCCATGCTTTGAAGCTTCATTTGAAATTGTGTCTCGGTACGTGACACTTGGCAGCTTCTGTTGCGATTTAATGCTTTGACCTTTTTTGAAGGGAAAATGCCTCTTAAGGTCTTGAAAAAGGTTCATTTCATGTGTGTCGAGTGTCCCCCCCGCAAGGGTATCTGTCCTTCGAGATCTTCTAGGTGGCCTTCGGGCTTCAATTTCTTTAAAGGGCTGTTGGTCCCTTTATTTCCTTCAGATAAAATGTCTGAAGGAATTCCTTCAGACAATTTGTTTTAAGGGAGTCACCTCCCTTTGATTCTATGTCTTTGCATTTGAGGGGGCCTCGTCCTTTGACACGTGGCATCTTCTACCTCTTTTTACTGAAACATTTCATCGTTGACACTTAACGCTTTCCACTCTCAGGCTTTTGCAACACCATAAAAATTTTTGGGGCTCAATTAGGCTCTATTAGATGATGACACTTGTTGGACTCTGTCAATCTCTTTAAGGGATAGGTGGCAGCTTTTGCCACTTCCTAAAACAAAGTATAATGGGCTCAACTGATGACACTTGGCAGCATCTGTCTGACTCTTGCATTTGTGCATGATTCTTTCCTTAACTGGGGCAGCCTTTGAACCTTTGAACTCATGAACCATTGAACTTTGAAGCAATTCAAATTTCAACAGTTCATTCCATTTATTTGGCTAAGCCCCTTTGATATCCTTTTGAACCAAATGCGTTGAACCTCTTGATCGTTGAACCCATTGAACCGATGAACCAAAATGGTTCAAGGTTCAACGGTTCAATGGTTTGAGCCTTTGAAACTCGTTAAGTGCTCAGAGCTGTGAAACCTTTGAAATGGTTAAACTTTGAACTGCTTATAAATGCGCCTAGCTCTTGCTGATGACGTTGAACCTTTGAACCCGCTAATCCCTTTACTGGAAAAGCTTGAAAAATGAGGAATTTGAAAGCTCAAAACAAATTTTTGTAAAGGGAAGGGACAATTTTGGTCTTGCAAGGCCAAAATAGTTCATATGTTGTCCCAAAAATGAGAAGTCATTTTTCGGGGACAACACACCTCACGTGATGACAATTTTTCAACATAGTAAGCCCTACATCTATCCCTATATGATGTCCATATATCGATTTAACTCGTTACTCGAGTAAAATTGACCTAATAATGACTCTAGGGTATTGGAAAAATAGGTCTAATAGGTGTTCATTGAATTGGGGTCCCTTATTCTCTTAATTGTTTGTTCAATTTATATTTTGTTTTCCACTGTGTACAACTAGATCCTCCTGATTGCCTAGGGGTATTTTGGCACTGTAAGAGGGATAAGAGGCTTAGGTAGAGGGTTAAGAGGGATAATAGGAGGGTTAGTAGGTTATTTTATTGAAGTTGAATGCGCTGTTAAAAAATGCATTTTAATAATAAAATAATGAAAATAAAAAAATGTTAAAAACTAGTGTTAATGGTCTGGTTTTTGATTGTTTACCTCCCTACCATAGCAGAATTTTGATTCCTTGAACTAAAGGGTGATTGTATCATTTTTTATCCTCCTCAAACAACAACTCAAATGCAATTTCATATATATAATGGTAGAGCAAAGAGAAAAATATGTGAGACTGGTTTGATTCCCATGGGTTTGGGGATTTTTAAGTTTTGTTGCAAGTAAACATTACACATACATGTTATGTTTACTAAACAAAATGAGTATTCATTATAATTAATACATAGTATAACAAGTATGTGTTTAGATATTACATGTACACTTAAAGTCTATAACATGTACATATTATAGTAAATAGCCACATAATTATCCCCCAAATCCGTAGACTTACCCTTTATCCTATTCTATGTAGGACTGAGATATGTGGCAAATGGTAGAAGGATGACAATATAGACTATGATTTTCTCATATAAGGATTTGGATTTTTGAATTCAGACACTACCATCAACCTTGGGTCAGTAGTGTCAAAATATATGTTCTTTATTGGATAGTTATGTACCTATATATTTTGACCTTTTATTTTGTTATAAACCTCTATGATTACTTTTGATGTGTCTTAGTGTAAAACACAAGTTTGATTGCTCATGTAGACCTATAAATTTGTCTCCTTCACTTCAAAATGCTAGGTCCAATTTGGTAGTTGTTTACACCTAAGAAATATGGAAAAATTTGGGCTTAGTTGACATTAACTCGTCCCATATTATTGGTTGAGTATTGCCTATATATGCAATGCTCAAAGGATGGAAATCAAGTTGCATGTAGTTTGCCCCATTAAATGTATGTGCAAAATTTTACTTGTTCAATTTATGCAATCTATGAATTTTCAACAATTCTAAACTATAAAATTTGACTTGACTTTGAGGTGATTCAAAATTAGCTAAGACCTTCTCCTTATGATTAGTTTAAAAATTGAGAGAAATAGGGAAGTGCCCTATGTGCAATAGATTGTATGTGCTTGATAAATAAGTGTTAGATGATCAATAAGCCTAAATTTATTTTGTATTTATATGAGTCCAATTAAGTAATTTTCCATGCCACCAACACAATAATAAAATGGAAAAAACCATATGAATTATTTGATTTTGACAATTAACCATTGCTTATGGGAGATGAAACCGTTAGATTTAGACAAAACGGTTCAGATGGTATTTTTTGAATCTAAAATTTCTGTCTAGGAGATAAGAGTACTAATGTGAATATCTAGAGATGTTTGAGTAAGATAGATAGCTAGTTTGACATAAATTATATGTTTATTTTAGATGACTGACAACAATTTTGAAGGATTGGGCCCATTTATAACATGTAGGTGTGAGAGAATGTATAATTAGAGTCATATATATGCATACAAGTCATGTAGGATGAAGGTAGGTCAAAATTGACATTGCTAAGATTCTAATATGATATCCTCAATTTTATTATAGGATTGAAATAAAATAAAAATACTAAAGTAAAATGATAAAGATGTACCCAAGTGTGGAAGACACACTTTGTCTTTGGTAGAAGGATACAAATGTGTAAGCTGCTTCAACACAACCTAAAATGAAAATATAGTAGTTAATGTACATATAATGAAATTTAAAATCAGAACTATACTATAAATTAAAAATAAAATTAAGATTAAGGAAGGAGTACAATTTTATGTGGGTGAAACTATGTTTCCCTGTAACTTTTTGGAGATGATGCTTCTCTATTGAAGCATTGGAGAATGGTTCCTTATGTTGAACCATTAGATAATTGAGGGTTATTAAACCCAAAATTTGTATAATTATACAAGCCCATGGTTTGGGAAGATAAATTACCCAAACATTATGTGTAAGAAGTAGTGCCAAAGTCATTGAGTGTTGTTGAACCTCAACCTCACTAACTTGAATAAATAATATAGCTTTGATCTTGAACCTCAAGATGGTAAGGTAGGAAAACCATAATGGGTCCCTATGAATAATGTAAAAGTTTTTAAGCATTGTTGAATCTCAACCACATAACCTAAAAAAATGAATCAACCACTATAGATGGACTTATAGATTCAAGGTTACTCATTAATCGGTGCCATCAAATTGTGTTTGTGAATAAAAAACTATACTAGTGCTCACTAAAAATAAGTAAATGTGTGAATGAAATAGTATCATATCCCTTAAATAAGTGCCAACTAAGATCTGACATAGTGTATATGTGCATGAACTAGTATCATGCCCCATTGAATCAGTGCCAACTATATAGAGTGCGATGCATCTATATGTAAATTTGAGAACTTATATCTCAAATGTATTTATGTGTGAAAACCTCTAATTTATATTTTTGTAAAGTATGTACACATAAATGACATGATAAATCAAGTGTATTTCAATATGTACCCTATAAATCATGTCTCTATAAATTGAGTGTATATATATGACATGTTACCCTAGAGTCTATATCAATATGTGAATATATGTCTCATATATGAACCCATATGATATTTGAATCACTCTGACATAAATGAATCCTATATTCTGATCCAAAATCTATTTTTTTTTCCAATAGAGGATTATGTCTCTATAAAAAACCCACTAATATGCCCCCCTTTTTAGGTGAGGAATATTGCATGCAAGTCACTCATCTCAGAAGAAGAGTTAGTTGTATCATGTCATGTATAAAGATATGATCATGAATAATCATGTCAATATTAGGAAAATGTGTTATCATAGTAATGTGCATGCCGTCAAGTCACGCATGCAACATATTTAATACATGGAATATAACTATCATGTCAAGATATATGTATCAATTAGGCACACAATAGTAACCATCACTGATATAATAACCAAATAACACTACATAATATGGAAGTTTATGATATAGATCATGACACCACACACAAAGACAAAGGTGTGTGTTAAGGATCACAATACCTGCAAACATCAAAATTACACATGCTCAACAAGTTCAATAATCTCAACAAGTAATGTCATACAATATTACTCAATGTCATACATAAAACTAAGGTCCACATACAAGGGTCACATACAAGGGACATAAATATATTGAAATAAATAAAGCCAAGAGCCACAAACAAGGGACATAAATATGTCACAAAAAGGAAAGCCAAGGGCTACATGCAAGAGACATAAATATGTCACAATAAATAATGAAAAAATGAATGTCACACACACAAGGCCAAGACATACTAGACAAGTAATGCCTATCCTATCATGCAAGAGTAAAAACATTAATGAAGAATAAAACAAGTGAACACTAGTCTACACCATTCATGCATATTAATGTCACATCATAATAAATTAATATATCCATGTAACACTTTGTAAGATATGATTAATTAGAAAGGAATGTATAAGCAATATATGTCTCAACATGGTAAAATATCATAGAAAAATATAACTTGTGAATAGCGTAACCTTTGAAAATAAATGCCCCTGGTATTAGCATGGCCCTTGAGTATAGGAAATGTCAACATCTATGTGTCCATGTATGATCTGTATGTTCTAAATTTATCTTATATACCATGAAATGCATGTATGAAAATAATTTTCTATCTAATAAACTTGAGCTAAATAATGTATGAAAATAGTGTAACTAGCCATCATGTCATGATTAGCTCATGATTTTTGCTTTTATGAATATTTATGATATTTTTATATATATTTTATTTTATTTTTTTTAATTTTAAAAAAGGTCCTGACCAATTATCTCATTAAAGGGAAGTCATGGGGAGTGCTTGTGTCATATGGTGCAAGGGTTGCCTTTCATGAGTGTAAAGTAACATGTGTAGGTGTACCAAAATCTAAAAAAGCCTTAGGCACTATAATGTAATCTCCATCATCACTTCTCATAGGATATTGTATATAAATGAAAACTAAAGAAGGCCTAGGATGCTATGGGGTCCATTGTATAGTAGGATAATGTATTAATTCTTAATTTCATTGTGAAACATGTTTAATTATTTTTGGTACTATCATGGTGCATGATATAGTATATGGTAACCTCTGTAATTCCTAAATAACTCTCTAATGTGAGCATTGCTATGAAACTGGCTACCTAAGATATTCCACTACTCTTATATGAATTAAGTGTATAGAGATAAAAACCAAGGGGGGCGGGGGGGGGGGGGGGGGGTGGTTGAAGAGGAGATGCCACTAACTGAAGAGGGCACTCATAGTGAATGTAAAAAAAATTGATTACCTTGTTACAATGTATATAATTGATAAATTGATGCATTGTCTATGTTACTTCATGGAAATTTTGTATCCAAGTGCATCCTAACAACATGTCAAATACCTTGTTACTTGGTATAAATCGGAATGAAGTAGCCACTTTGGAAAAGCTTACTTGAAGAGCTAACATAATGTTTTGGAGAGGGTCTTGTGTCTATCCATTGAATCCTTTAACAACCCTTGTATTATCATGTATATATTTTTATGTGTACCTATGATAATTGAGAAGTGTTATTGTGAAAATATTTTCACTTGAACCATTGTTAACCATGACACTATGTATATGTTGATTATTAATGTAAGTTAATATGAATATTTAATGGAGATTCAAACAATCATCAAAAATCTCACTATCATAACATGTAATCATGGGTCGTTGTGTTTATATTATTATAAGTGTACAAATTGGGTGACCATATGTCATAGAATGAGGTTATACATTGTATGTATGATGTAATTTAGAAGTATCCTTAATCTCTATTTCCTCATGTTTTATAAATTGGTCATTGAATATTTTCAACTTATAATTACCATTTGATTTCAATCTAGACTCCTTTGTAGGTGTCTTTATCTCAATAATGTTGTCATCAATAAAATATCGTATCTTATGCCTTAACATGAAACATCTATTTGTAGAATGTCTGAGAACTCAATGATAATCAAAATATGCATTGATATCAAAATTCTTAGGTTTAGGCTTAGTTTTATGAAACTCTAGTGGTGGAGTGAGAGATATGAGGTTGAAATCAAGTAACTTATGCAATAGTGCATGAAGATATTAACATAATCATTAAAATTACATCTTCTATGGAGCAGATAAGAGAAGTCGATTTATATTTTGTGTTATTGCATTAACCATTGTATTTGATTCATTCTTATTCTCATTTTATTTTAGCTTGGGGTTTGGTTTGATTTGTTACTTCATTGTTGAAGTAGTTGGAGCATTAGGTGCATACTTGAGTTTTTTTAAAACTATGAGCTTGACTTTTTGATTTCTCACTGTATGGTATAACTCATCAAAAGAATTGAAATTATTGAATAATATGGATGCATGAAGTGGTGAAATTAGAATATTATTGAATATGTCTTATAAATCATTGTCTACCATAATATTTTTCATCTTAGCTAACATGGTATTACATCAAAGTACATAGTCGTTGATTGGCTCATTAGACCCTTGCTTAAATTTTGAAATTTTCACATAAGATAATTTATCATAAATGTTAATGTAAAAGTGTGTTAGAAACCTATCTAAAAAAGGAAGGAATGCACTAATTGATTGGGGGGGAGGTCATAGAACAATAATAAATCATAGCATTTGAGAGTACTTCAAAACAATTTATTTAATAATAGATAATTGGTTTCACAATCTAAACATGTTATGTGGAATAATAGAAGGTGTTGTTTAGGATCACCTTTATCATACTATAATGGAAGCTTAGTAAAGACAAAACCTATAGGTAAGATATAGAATGAAATATCAGGGGATAATGGATTATGGACAAAAATATGTGAATCCATTGAATTACTAGGTCTAAATATAATATTATTTAACCATAACAACTTAGCTTGAATAACTAAAATAATCTTCTCAAGGGAATGTGTAATAGGCAAGGCTGATGATGTAACATTCATTATCATCATAGGATTAGAATAGGTTAGATATGTAGAGATAGGCATAGAAATCTATGGGAATCTTTGTGGTATCCCCCCATATGTGGTAGCATAATAATTGGAGGTGTAGATGTAAGAATAATATCAAAGGTAGTGGTCTAGACACCTATGGTTGGATAGGGTAACTCAAAAGGGTTGATTGAAATCATGGAAGGGATCATATTTTTCACTAGATGTATATTATTGGGAATTTTGTTTTTATTCATATATTGATATATATAACATTGCATCAAACATTTATGGGTTTATATCCATATATTAAATTATTAGCTTTCATTAGTCTCATCAAATTTATCCATACTAATTGTTTCTTTATCATGAATATTTTCAAATTTCATATTCATAATAATCCCATCAAGGGGATGTATAGTATGTACCATGGAATCCATAATGGGAGTAGGAGGAATAAAGGAGATTATGCATGCCCTTTGGCTCCTAATGATGACAAGCAACAACTTAGGTTGAAGGAATAATGTGGATTAAGGTAGGCTAGAAACTGTTCATTGTTGATTTTTTGCTTATTCATGTATAAAGATGTGATCCTTAGAATTAAAAAGTTGTTGTCACTGATTTTACATAATGAATGCTAACAACTTGTAATGATTACAATAATAGATTGATTCAAAATGTAAAAATAATGTTCATCCATTATAGCATTATGATCTACAGTTATAATAATTATAAATATGCAAAACATAATGTAGATAAACATAACACAATAGATATTGGTGGTCCAATATGCCCAAATATTCAATATATATAAAAATAGAATAATCACCCTTAAGGAAGGGTAACATCATACAATATTCCTTTAGGAAGGAATAAATCCACAATGTCTCTTAGAGGGGACAACCTCCAATATCCTTTTACCATAGAAGACTCAATGCTTACTTGATTCATTTACAATGATATTCACCTCATTTATATAGATCTATATATAACTAATAATGGATGGGTAAGCTCTTAATCCTAATGTAAGTCGATCATTATCCAATGCAGTAATTCCACAAGTTACTCAATTATCGTAATGTATTGGACCCATTTAACTAACTAAGGGGGATGTGTGCCACATGTCAAAATCTCCATTAAACCATACATTACTATATCATATCCCTAGGTACATAACATTTCTTCCCTCCTTAACATGTTTCATCCCCAAAAGATAAGAAGAAACCAAATAATGAGTGTGCTTCAATTCATTGCACACTTGTCTCCAATATCAATCATCTAACCATCCGTATGTGATCTTGGTAGGTGATAGCTCTCCAACCTTGTTTCCAAATTCCCTTGTGCTACTCTAATTCCATTCATGATCATAACTGTAGTGCCTTGGTGTCCATGCATAATTATTCCTCATTTGATTTTATGTACCATATTCCACTGCACTACTTTGATTCGATGTATGACCATAGTAGTTATTCTTCCATGAATAGTCATAGTGATTTATCCATTGATTCCATGTTTCACAAGCTATTGTGCTCCTCTGATTTCATACCTAACCATAGTAGTTCTTATTTGGATTCCATGCATATCCATATTGATTGGTACTTTGATTTCCTATATAGTCAAAGTGACTGTTGTTATGACACTCCCTCATATGGATCAATGATTATTTCATCTCATGATGATGTGAGTGTTGATATACATCAATTATTTTTGATACTTTGACCTTATCAACCTTTTCTTTTATATCTTCCACCATTTCATTTGGTGAACATTTCCTCTTGAGTAGATGAAGTGTTATGTTTTGCTTGTAATATTTATTCATCTATGTCTTCATCTAATTATTCCTCATGCTCTTCTTTACTTTCTTCAATATCTTCCTTATGCTCTACCTTGATTGTTCTTTATGCCTTTCTAACTATGATATCTTGTAAAGTAACCTTATTTTTCTATACCAAAACTTCATGAACTTCTTCTAAACATTAATATTGATTATTTATAAAGTTTCTAACTATGGATATCCAATAATCATATCCACACCATACATATCCAAAGCATAAAAATCTGAATGCAAAACACATTTTTTCATAGTGAGCTCCAAATATTAATAAACTAGAATATTATTACCATCTAATTGAGCCTCCTTCATATTCTTTACTTGAACCTATAGATGTTGGGCCACATCCATGTTGATGAAGTTATACTTGCTACTAGGATTTATGGACATAATAACCTTCTCATTTTGAATGCATCCATGAAATTAAAAAAATTACTTTGATTTATTTGGAGCCAAATTATTTGAACCCTTATCATCCAATCCTTCTTCCTCCTCTTTGAGATCCTCTACCTCTCCTTCTACACCCTTTGTAGCCTTTTCATCATCAATACTATGCTATGTTTCTTCTTCATAATCACTTGCATGATATTCCTCATTACCATCATAAAAAATATTGTCTTCCTCTTTTTCCATATCATGATCCTCAACCTCTCCTCCTAAATCCTTTGTAACTCCCTCCTGATCATCATTATATTCATCCTCTTTTTTATCTTCTTCTTCATCTGCACTCTCTTATTGGTTATCATTGTTAGACTCTTCTTTCCCCACATGCCCACTTTTTTCCACATAATACTTCTCCAAAATATTTTGCATTTTTATAAAACTCTCCATCAATTGTTCCATCAATTTTTAATCTGTTTGACCTATGATTTAGAAAAAAAACTAAGGTTAAGTGAAAAACCCTAAAATTTAATAACTCATGCAAAAATGATCCAAATAGTCTAAATTTTTTACTGTAACCTCCATGTATGACATTATAACTTTAGTGAAAATTTTGAGAAAAAATTCCAAATATGTTGGCCTATAGAGTGAATTTATGAAAAATCATAAAATCACCATAAATCACTCAAAACGATTCAAAAATTATGTAAATTTGATTATAGCTCTCTTGTATACTAATACAGTATTATAAAAATTTCATAGAAAAATTATTTCTTTTAGTAGATATGACTATAAGGAGTAAAGTTCCTACAATGCAAGTAATTAAAACAAAAATAAACAAGCTACAAAACATAAGACAAAGAGAGAACACATTACATAGAGATTACATGGAAACTTTGCAATGTGCAAGGAAAAACTAAGAGCAAAATGGCCACTTCCAGACTTCATTATTAACAACATCAACTCTCTTATAAAATAACTTTTCCATCAACTCCATCAGTGCTCACATACTAAGCACTCAATGATTCCACTTGAAGCATTTAGGTTTTGAACCAAGCATTACAATGCCTCTAGGATTTAACCTCCAAGCATGCAAACTCAAGATTGCATGGATCCTCTAACAAGATAAATTACAATGAGAAGCTTATGCTATATTAATAGCATTTACAACATAGAGAGAAAACAAGAGAGAGGAGAAAAATGTGCCATCCTATAGTGGAGAGAACTATTCATGAATAGGGAACCATGTTACCCCATGTGCTAAGTTAAGCCTTTGAATGGCATCTCATAATGCCCCATTTACCACTCCATGTGCACATCCATGTGCTATGCTCCACTCCACATGTGACCTCAATCTAGCATAGTGATCCTTGTCCCCCACTTTCCCATGTGCTTTCACATGAGTCAAAAGATTTCCAACTTTTGAATTCATTCAAAAGGAGCCCATAGATCAATTGCACCACACAAGCACATGCCTAAGTGTAATCATGAGATTCATTATCATTATGTCCTCACATGCATCCACAAGCCAACCCATGTGACTAAGTGGAAAAATGTGATTCATTTCTCTCTCCTGCTCTTTTTACCATCAAAGATGCTTCATGGGCCATACCACCCACCATGGGTCATTCCAAGTCATCACCTAGCCACATCACTAACCATCTACATCACCATGAATAGTGCCTATGAATAGGGATTCATGAATAGTTACTATGAATATTGACTTCACATCCTAACATTTTCCCACTTGAAGTCAATATACATAAGTTCTTACCACACTTGAGTATCCTGCAACCAACTACTCACCAATGCCTTTTACTACCATGACACAAACCCAATAGAAGTTTTATTGCACTACTAAAACTTCTCTGCTTTGACTGAATTTGTCAACATCTACTCCTCCATAGCAGATTATAACACTTGTAGTGACAAATCACTTCTTCACACACATAATAATTCTCCAATCAAGATTATGCCATGAATTGCTCACAACTCCCACTGCTTGGGATTATCCAGTTTAGTGTTCACCATAGTAACATAAGGCTTCCTACTCCTAATAAATACACTACATAGGATAATAACATGTCTTCTCATCCTCTGATTCACTCCTAGGAAGACAACTTAAAATTCAATAAGTGGGATATTTCCTTGTTCTCCCATCCTTGTGCATCTCCATCTTTGGTTTGCTCCTCCTATGACCTTCATTTCATGTGTCTCTACTGAGCCATCAAAACTATGATCATGTTTAGCCCTGCATCCAACATGTCAACAACATATATCAACAACATCTGTTATCCACTTTGGCTCTCCATGAAGGTATTGAATATCCTATAATACATGTGTTGCACTTGCACAAACCCATACAATGACTTTTTCAACTTGCAGACCACAAATTTTTTGCCTCATCAAATATTTATCTATCCCTAGAAGAAATCACCATGTAGGAATAATGTTACTCCAACTCCTTGAACAAAAATAAGTTTATGTATCACTCTTGATATTAGTGAGGAGATAAGATCTCATAGAATTCAAAACCATAATTATCCATATAGCCATCATGCTATCAACATGGCACAAGTTGATTGGACCAATCACAACTCTTGGGAAGTCATCATGCTACTTAGTTCATCACTACACCTATCGAGTTTTCAAGCCTGCATCTGAAATGCATCTTATTCTATTGAATGTTTCCAAAACACTAATTCATGTGCCTTTAGTATTAGTCTATGCATTGGTATACCTGACCAATGCCATAACCATATACACAACACTCTAACACCTTGAGTTATATGGTCAACACTGGCCTTCTCCTTCTGAGAACACTAGGTCTCACTTATTCATCTGTATCTGTATCTTCATCTTCTTCATCCTCATCCTCAACCATTTCAAAATAGGTACAACTTTAGGTTTATTTATACCTCCTTCCTTTGCATGGATTTTTTCTTCTTATACAACATCTCGGCTAACAATATGTGGTCAGTAGGATACCACATCAACACCCATATTGTTTGTTTCCAAGAATTAAAATAAGGTCATGCCTTATCCTCCACCTCTTCCAAAGGAGTCCAGCTTGCTTTTCAAACTTTAGATTTACTTTTCCATCAATAAGAACACTGTGTAGGCTGTTGACTTATCTAGAAAAGCTTGTTAAGATCATCACATAACTCTTTTATGGTCTTCTCCTCAATAGCATAAAGAGAATAAGATATTCACCAAGAGATCATCTATATCTCCAAATAGAAAAACCTACCAAAATAAAACATCTTTTTTTGTTGCTTCATTGATCTCCAACTTGGTCTCTCCTCCTATCATAATAGCTTCAATTGGACACAACCAACCAAAAATAGAAAACACTCATACACATGGCGTTTTTTACCATGGCTCTGATACCACATGTTGGGAATAAAGTTTTATAGTGCAAGTAATTAAAAAATAAATAAATAAGCTACAAAACATAGGACAAAGATGGAACACATTACACAGAGATTATGTGGAAACCTTACATTGTGCAAATAAAAACCATAGGAAAAATGGTAACTTTCAGACTTTATTATTAACATCATCAAATCTCTTCTACAATAACTCCTCTAACAACTCCATCAGTTCTAACATACTAAACACTCAATGCTTCCATTTGAAGCATTCAAATTATAAACCAAGCATTACAATGCCTCTAGGATCCAACCTCCAAGCATGCAAGTTCAAGCTGCATGGATCCTCTAATAGGATAAATCACAATGAGAAGCTTTTGTTGTATTGATAACATTTACAACATAGAGATAAAATAATAGAGAGGAGAAAAATGTGCCATCTTATAGTGGGGAGAACTATTCATTAATAAGGAACCATGTTGCCCCATGTGCCAAGTCAAGCCTTTTGAATGGTATCTCATAATGCCCCCTTGACCACTCCATGTGTACACCCATGTGCTACGCCCCACTCCACTTGTAATATTAATATAGCATAGTGATAATTGTCCTCCACATTCCCATGTGATTTCACACGAGTCAAAATATTCTCAACTTTTGACCTCATCCAACAAGAGCCCATAGACCAACTACACCCCACAAACACATGCCTAAGTGGAATCATGAGATCCACTATCATTATGTCCTCACATGCATCCACAAGCCAACCCATGTGACTAAGTGAAGAAATACATCCCATTTATTTATTCTCCTCTTTTCACCATCAAAGATACTCCATGGGATATACCACCCATTGTGGGTCATGCCAAGTCATCACCTAGCCACATCACTAACCATCCACATTACCAACAAGCCACATCACCATGAATAGTGCATGTGAATAGCAACTTCACATCTTAACAATGATGAATTTATTACAAAAAAATAACAATAACTCCCTCAAAATTGATCATAAAACCTCAATTTGTTTTACTATGACTTCCTTAAAATATTCTTCATCTCCAGTAAAAAATTGTATAAAAATTCATAATTAATTGCAAGATATTAAAATATTCTTCAGCTTTGATACCACTTGTTATGATCCACACTTATAATATCAGGATATATGTAGAATATAATATAGATCAACATAACATAATAGATATTGGTGGGCCCAGATGCCCAAATATTCAATATATACAAAAATAGAATAATCACCCTTAAGGTAGGGTAACACCATACAATACTCATTTAGGAAGGAATAAGTCTATAATGTCTCTTCGAAGGGATGACCTCCAATATCTTCTTACCATATAAGACTCAATGCTTAATTGATTCATTTAAATTTATATTCACCTTATTTATATACACCTATATATAACTAACAATGGATGGGTTAATCCCAATATAGGCCGACCATTACCCAATGTACTAATTCCATAAGTTACTCATTTATCCTAATGTATTGGACCCATATAACTAACTAAAGGGGATATGTGCCACATGTCAGCATCTCCATCAACCCATTTACATTAATATATCATATTACTAGATACATAGCATATATCCATGTGTAATCTATAATATTAGGGATAAATTATAAATTAGGTCTAAAAATAAAACCCTAAGGTTGAAATATAACGAATCTAGAGATAATGATGAAACCCTAATGAAAACTCATGGTTTATAAATGTTCAATAAATACACAGATTCACCAATATGTTTTATCCTCTTTTGACTATGTGAATCTAACTAGGATAAAACTATAATATTAATTAACATTATAAAATATGATAATTAAGCTTAAATATGAATATAAAAGGATTAAAACTGGTTTGACAAATGAATTTTATAAATATAAGAAGTATAAGAAAGGAATAGATACTTAGCTTTATATGTTTTGTTCATGACTAAGCCATGTGGTAGATGGTAGGAAGGGTGACAAGCTAGATTGTGAGTCACTCAGATTAGGTTCAGGATCTTCGATTGTGCTTAGATAGTACCACCAACCTAAGGTTGTTAGTGTCTGATGTTATGTTCTGAACTAGATGGTTATATCATTGTAGATTTTGACTTTATATTTTTTTATAGATCTCTACAACTAATTTTGATGTGTCCCTATGTATGATACCAAATTTTGATTGCTTGCATAGTACTTTGAAAATGTCTCCTCCACTTAAAAACCCTATGTCAACTTTGGTATTAGTTTATACCTATAAAATGGGAAAAAATGTGGGCTGAGATGACTTCAACCAGTCCCCAATGATTGCTTGAGTGCTACCTACATATCTAATAACCTAAGGAGGGAAATTAATCAACATGTAATTCTCCTCGTTAGATGTATGTGTGTAATTGTGCTTGTTCAATGTATGAAAACTGTGATCTAGTTTTCAACACTTGGAAAATGGAAAATTTGACTTGAAATTGAGGTGCTTGAGACTTAGATGAAGCCTACTCCTTGTGACTGATTTGTAATTTTGGAGAAATAGGATAGTCCTCTTGAATGTGCATTAGCTTGTATGTGCTTGATAGATAAATGTTAAATGATCAATAAGCCTAAAATTATTTTTAATTTATATGAGTTTAATTGAGTAATTTATTGCACCATTGACATGTTAGGAAAATGAGCTGACACATAAGAATGATTTTGTTTTAAAAATTGACCATTGTTTGGTGGGATACGAAACCATCAAATTCAAATATAACTATGCATACGCTATTTTATGAATCTTTTAGTTTTGTCTAGGAGACAAGAGTAGTGATATGATGATATAAAGATGTGTGAGTATGATATATAGCTAGTTTGACACAAACTATAGATTTCATGTATATGTCTAACTACAATTTGGAAGGATTGTACCCATAAATAGTATGTAGGTCTGAGAGAATAATGGATTCGAGTCATACATGTGCACACAAGTCATGTAGGGTGAAGGTAAATCAAAGCTGACATTACTAAATACCTAATACTAGATTTTAGTATCTACAAAGACTTAGAAATACATAATCTAGATTTTTCTCAACCTTCTAAACCCTGTAGCCCCAAAGAGTTGAAGGAGTTGCTTCAATGGCAAATAAGATGCCCAAAAATTTAAATTGCTTACCCAACTAAATCCAGAGCCACCTATATCGAAAAGAAAAATAGATAAAGAGGTGATAGATTGTTTATAACACTGGATCTTTTTCCATTGGATGGAAGAACCAAAGGTTATATAATAAATATTTAGACATTCTATGAAATTGGAAACAAAAATATCTTCTTCTACTAAAGTGAGGAAGGAGTCATCAACAAAGGGCCTATTAACCATTTGTTTATGAGAATGGAGAATAGAAATTATATTTTAATCTAATCCTTCTAAGATTATGCATCTATAATTTTCAAAATATTTTTCAGAAATTTATTGTGAAATATTCCACTTATTAAACCAATTACATACAAAAACTTTCGAATGCCTAAAGTTTTGCAATATAAAAAAAAAACATTTACATTTACTTTTTTCAATTTTTACTACCTCCAATTTTGTGAAATTAATGCTTTGTCATAACTTGATTGAAATAACTATTTATATAATCTAATTTAGATTCCTCAACATAATAATTACATTTATATCTATTTATTGCAAGTTATTTCACCATATTATCAGCTACTAATAATTTATTTATATTTACATTGTACTATTTTAGAATCTATAATATCTTTACGCATAATATTATATCCATTCAATCATAAAACTAATCACTAAGATTATTTCACCACATTATCTTATACTAATAATCTATTTGAATTCTAGTGTTTTAGAACCTCTAATATTTTAAGGATAGAATTCCATCCATTCGATCATGAAGCTAATCATTAGAATCATATCACCACTTTCATTTGTATTTTTATTTGTTATAATATGTAAGGAAGTATAAGTGGCTAGATACCCTGAAACTAGCCTTCATCTTGTTTCCACTTTACCTATTTCCTTGTGTAGTAACTTCCAAGTAACCATGTAGGTCAAGTCAAAATAACGTGTATGGTGCCTTAAATTTTTTTTGCTTGAGAGACTTCATCATTTATAACTTCTCAATTTCAACCCAACTGGCAACAATGGTATGTGTTATGTATTTAATTGATTTGGAATTTAGTCATAGGCTCATAAGATGTGATGCTTTTGTTTTTCCTTAGAAATTTATTGGGGCACGTTGATGTGAACCTTATCTTATTTCCAATTTTTCCATTTCTTTATATTGTAATTCTAAAGTAAACGTCCATTGTAGTCATAACAACCCCTGCTCCACGTCCATTGTGCTCAAAACTACCAACACCTGCCCCACTCCTAAGTGATTATTGGTTATTATTACATGTATTAAGAAAGATTTTTTTTTTCCCTTGCTACATGGATTTGACTTTATAGAAGTAGACACTGAGGATCATGAAAGAAAACATAAAGAATATGTTGTATAAGTTAAAGAAACTATTCCGTTTTATTATGTTGGTGTGAATATGGTTATTTCTATATTTAATTTTACTGTTAGGTGTAAACAGGGTATTTTTTTAATCGATTTCGTTTTTAGATTTCGTTCACATTCTATCATGTCAAGTTTATTTAAGGTTGCTGATTAAATGTTTCATTTCTTATCATCTTACTATTTGTCAAAATCTTATGATGGATTGGTGAGAGGTATTTTCTATAAATACCGCATTTGTAAACTCACTTTGGTAATGAATGCAATCAATGAATTCATGCATTTGTACTTGTAATACACATGAATTCTAAGTCCTTGATAAGAATACAATTTATTCTTATCAACCTCAATTTCTAACATAAAAATGCTTCCTTTAAGTCTTCAAGTCCTTATCAAATCTCATATGGTCCTAGACCGATTGAGTATCTTGTGTAGTCTCTTAGTAAATCATTTTCAATATCGATAATGTTCTTCTCTTGTATTTTTTGGATGACTCTAAGAATCAAAAAAGTTTAAGACAGATCACAGTTTGGAATGGGTTCTTTGTTGAGTGTTTCTTGCAACTCAATTCTAGATTTTGTTGGAGCAAAACGGAGCTCACAACTACATTCATATCATTCAAGAAGAGTAGAAATGAGTCCTTGTTCATTCCAATTGAACATAAGAAGCTTTCTTTTTGAAAGATTCGATGCTGACAATTTATGTGGATACGTTGGTTTCCATTAATTTTTTTTTTTTAAAAACCCTCTCCATCATCAGATCTCCATGTGTACAAACTCTTAAATGATTCAATTTTGACCATTCAACTAAGATTCATTTGTAAATATTTTATTTTTATTTCTTTTACAACAAAAAATCAATTTTATCAAAAAAAAAAAGAAAAAGAAAAAGATTTAAAAAAAAACAAAAAACAAACAAACATATAATTGGTAATTATATTTTTTTCATTTTTTTAAAAAGGGTAAACCTATATATATATATATATATATATATATTATTTTTTATTAATTTATTTTTATTTATTTTTTTGATCTCAGCGTTGTGTGCGTTTGTTAAAAAATAATGAATTATTTTATTTTATTTTTTTGGAAAATATCATTTATTAATATTATTATTTTAATTCAGAGGTATCACACAATCTCAATTGTGATAGTACGATTCCACTCAACGACTTTTATTGTGGCAAGTGGAGGCGAAACTGATCCTTTGGACGCTGCCAATCGAACCCACACACATCAGACAATATTTTTCATTAGAACCACAAAAATCGACCTCGAAATTTATACAAAAAAACACAAAACCCTTAACCAACTACACCATCCATACAAACTTAAAAAACATTATTTATATATAAAAATAATATTTTAAAAACCATACGACCTACCACAGGGCAAGTCTCATAGCTCAGCTCTGTGTGCAGGCCGCAGGCCATTGGTTGGGGTGACCCTAGGGCCAAGGCTGTCGGCCATTTAAATTTTTTTTTTCATTTTTTTAATTCATAAAAAAATTTCCGTGTTTTTTTTATATTATTTAATACGCAAATTAAAAAAAACAAAACATAAGATTCAAACATGACCAATACACGTGATTTTGAATTGTTATCGGTCAATACACGTGTTTGGTAAATCTGAACTTTTTTAAATAATTTTTTTTCTCAAATTGAAAATAAAAAATAATAAACTAATTAGTCAAAAATTCCGTAGTCCATAATATCCCTGGGTTACAATTAAAACATTTTTGTTCGCCAAAACTGTTTTTTTTTAACTTTTTCTTAAATCAAACAAAAATATGGGTCTACAAGTGCATGGTCAAAATTGGCCAAAAGTGAGATCTTAGACTTTTTCATAATCATATGTTTAAGTAATTTGTTAAATTTGAGCACATTGAATTTTTTATTAATTTTCTCAATTAAAATATAAAAATAAAATATTAAACATATATAAATTAATTGAACAATTTGAATTTTTTTAAAGTAAATTTTCTTCACACAAAAATAAAATTGTACGTGTGACCATGTTATTTGGTTGATGGTGGGTTAATATGAAGACAAGTTCAAGATTTTGCGTAACATCGAGAGACCTCTACACTTAGACATTTTGTTATTTTTGGCTACAATCTCGCTAAATTGTGGTGGCAAGTATTGCTACACTTTGTGGCTCATCATTTCGTTTGATAAAGACCGGTTGGTGGGCCCTGATCTGACAGGTGTTCAAACTTTCCTACGAAAAAACTTATATTTCTCCACATCAGTGTTGAGTGCTTAGTCTGCATGCTTAATTGGTATTGTCAACTTCATCCACATGTTCACGTTCTATCGAACCATCCTCCATTCAACATTTTTTTGCAGAGTTCATGTCTCCTTCAAGATCCCTTTTTTAACACCTTACATTATTCTGTGGACACAAATTCAAGACTATCTTCTTAGCGCCTTGATTTTTTCATAATTTTTTTCACAAAAAAATATTTCTTAACTATAAATGAGTATCTTATCAAGTACATTATTTCTCAGGGTCTATTTGAAAACTATTACATGTCTCATTTTTCATTGGCATACTTTTAGCCGCATTGAGATAGTATCATAGTGTGTGTCTTTGCATGTGTGCTCTCATCTTTATGCACTTCTTCACTATTCTTAGCTATCTTTTCTTCAATTATATCTTCGGTATCATGATCACCTATTGAATGTCTTCGACAATTTCAGAGCTATTTTGGTGTGTTTCAGTATTCATAAGGTGATGTTCAAGTAGTGGCTTCATCCACTCATACAATTCTTGGATTCATGTACTTCTCAACTATATTTAATTTTATGATTGAGTTTGTAGGATAGTTTCTCTAGTCACGTCATGGGGCCATTGCTTTGTAGAGTACTTATTCACAGTTTGGTGACCTTTGTTTAGTAACACCATCTTTGTGTTCTTTTATCACTAATTCATGCATTGCTATCTTTTCATAGTTTAACATTGGGGGGTATTCAACAATGTTTCATTAGATTCTTTATACTACCCAACTTTTTAGCGATCAATATTTATTTTGAGTGATCCTCGTATTCAACATCAATTCTTACTTTCACTTCATGATTACAATGATTCGACATCCATGTATTCTAGCAGGATGATTTATGTCTATATGGACACTCAACTTCACATTGTTTCAAAGAGAGTCACAAGACCTTATTCCTTCATCATCTCATAGGGCATTTTTTCCTACAGGTTTTCTCATTCTCTTTTGTGTTTGAAGGGATTATTTTATACATAGGTACCTCATCAGGCCTTGTAATCAGGACCCATTGTGTTTTATATATTTACAGTTTGCATTCCTCTTAAGTTACACTTAAGGGGGATGTTGGTGTTAACATGGTTATTTACCTATATAGTTTCATTGTTATGTGTGAACAAAGTTGTTTCCCTAGCTAGTTTTATTCTTTGATTCCATTCACACTATATAGTTAAGTTTACTTAGGTGTTTTGAGTATTTATGTCATCTCATATGATCATAACACTTGTCACAATCACATGAATGGTAGGTGAGAGGTATTTTGCACAAATATTCCATTTGTAAGCTTATTTTGGTACTCACTCAATTCCAATGTGTTTGTGTTGCATATAGTTTATGTATTTGATATAATACAATTAATTCTATAGAGTTTGATATCTTTGTGAGTAAGAGTGCTTCTTCTTAGTCTTAGATTTTTGTGTAGGATTAGTAGCCAAATCTTACATGGCATTCGAGCAGGTTGAATATTTGAATAGCCTCTAAATAATTTGAGTTATATTTATTTCTTTGCACACTAAGTATGCTCTTATCTTGCATATTTTTGAGAGTGGTCTTAAGAATTAGAAACGTTTAAAAGGAAAAACTAGATTCTAAGGGGTTCCTTATTGAGGGTTTCTAGTAGGTTAATTCTAGAACTTGCTGGAACAAAAGGAAATTCATGACTGCATTTATATCGTTTGAGAAGGGTAGAAGTGAGTCTAGTTCATCCTAGTTAGAAATCAAAAGCTCCATTTAAAGGTGTCTTTACAACATCCTGCGTAGAGGTGAAGGTTTTTTTTCACAAATTTACAATTTTTTTCCTTTACATAAATTTATTTCTTGCCCATGGTCAAAAAAGCCCTCCTCTCTCTCGGTTTCCCTTCTCAAGAATTCTGGGATTATAGATCTATTTGTATTTTTTAAAATCTTTTTGACAAAAAAAACTATATTATATTGTAAAAAGACAAAATATATTTATATATATATATATATTTTTGATGTTCCAACAACAACAAATTAAAAGCAAAAACAAAAAATAAAAATCCAAATCATGGTATGGGTGGGCGATGAAGAAGTTTTTTTGAATAAAAAAAAGCTAACACCAAAATCTTTTTTGGTTCACCAATGTAGCTTCTCATACCAGGGTGCTTCCTCCTTGGGTGGAATGTCCCCTTCCCCAACCAAAAATTCCCTTCATTTCTTTGATTTGGCCTTTGGAGGTTCGACCTCCCCTGCAAGTTTTTTTAATTTTTTTTTTCTCTTTACATCAAACAAAACAAGTGAAGCGTAATTATCCGAAACATGTAAAATACAAGCTAAAAATCATTTTGGCATGCTCTTAAGTAGGTGGATGTAATTATGAGCACAGTGTTTTTTTGTTGACTACTGCTTTACACAATGATCTTAGGCTAAGAATCAAGGTTTGAAGTATATCCATTCTGCCAAATTCATTTGGGGCACAATCCCAACCTCATCCCTTATATCATCATAAGTTTTGCTAACAATAAAAATTAATCCTTGGTAAGCTCTTTCTAAGCCAAACATATTCACCATTTGAAAAAAAAAATCGTCATGAAAAATAAACAAATAAAAGCATATTTTAATATGTTTTTTTTTCAAAACAAAAAAACCAATTGCAGTGCATGACTATGAAATTTGGTCAAATCTAGGTTGTTGGTAAAAATTGGGATAATGATTTTTTTCTTTTTGGTTTTCTCACACATGGAAAATCATAACCATTTGATTTTTTTGGTCAAACTTGGTTGCTCACCCACTTGAAGACGTTTTGGTCAAGATTCCAATATACTTGGCAAAGATAACATTTGGCAATCATTCCTCCACAATCGGGGTAGTTTTGCTTTACTTAGCAGACGTACTCACCCATTTGGCAACATATCCCTTTGGCAGAAATTTAAATTTATCATCAATTCCACTCAGATTGGCTAAAAATTCTTAGACCCCCTCTCCATCGACACTGGTGAGATAATAATTCAACTTTGTCAACTAATATCTTGGGCTCCTGACCTCCAATTCACAAGCAATTTTTTTTGCATTCGTCGTAGTGGTGTAGATAATTTCTAATTTTAGTGCATGGTTTTTGAGAAATTTTACAATTTGTCATAAGTATTACGACTATGTCATCTATCATGGACTCTATTTGGGTTCATTTAGAATTCATTTTTAGTATAATGTTTTTTAAAGTGCATGTTTTTTTAATGTAATTTGCAGTGTCACTTTCTATTTATATCATTATATATTTTGCATCATCATCTTGCTTTTATAAATTATAACACATTTGAACTCAAAGTTAGTTATTTTTCTAAGTGGTCATTGTAACCACACTAAATATAAAGTGCCAAAATTATATTTGCTTGGGGAGGTTTCTTCATTGAGTCATTTGGGAGGGGGTTATGTTGTGAGATTGTGCCCATTTCTTATGTTCTCACTTGTGTGCTTGCATCTTCACCATAGGTAATCGCACATTTATTCTTTTAAATCCATATAATTACATAACATGGAAATCATATGCATGTTGTGTGTTAATGGGTAAAGGCTACACCCACTAAATCTAGGAAACATTTATAGAATCCATGGATGCTAAGGACAAGAATGCATGGATAATTGAGCATACTAAAACACTTAGTTACTTATGCACACTCATTTCTCTTGACCTTATTTTTTACATTGATCAATGCAAATCACTTAAAGGAAGCTTGAAAAATACTTAAGAACTTATATGGTCAAACTAATGAGGTTAAGGGCTATCAAATTGACAATGAAATCACTAATATAGATCCATCCAATTTTAACAGCATCTAAGTTCCTGTAACTATAGTGAATAAAATTAGAGCATAACTAAATGAATTTGGTATTGTAAATAATGATGTATAGTTAGTATTCAATGTGTTAGGCAAACTGTTTTGTAAATATGTAGAGTCTGTTTCCAACTTTTAGACTAATCAGTTGATTATGAAAAAGTCCTATGTAATGCCTACTTTTGAGTCATTTTTAGAAATGTTAATACTTGAACATGCCAAGTTGATCACTATGGGACTCTTGAAGCCATTCTAAGTTAATCCTTGCGGCGAGTCATCCTCCACATTCAAGAGGGTCTATGTAGCATAAACAACTAATGCACAAGTCACATAAAGTTCTTGCACAGTCTTCACATCCTGCCCCAATAGAGTCTAAATCATCTTTCAAGAAACAAATATTTCCAAAGAAAGAGTGACAAAATTGTTCATATAACAAGAATGTTGGTTATGATGAACATCAATTTCATACTAAACAAATTGATGAGCCGAAACATCTCAAGAAAAATCACATCAATTTACCATCATCCGAAACAAAGGAATCATCTCCTTCTACTTCTTCACAATCATAGAAAGGGAAAAGACATACACTTGTCACATCAAACAAATCTTTATAGTAATGGATACTTGACTCCGGGGCCACACATCATATGGGTTCTAATCAAGAACAATGTTATTCTTTGGAACCTTGTTTTTTGCCTCAGATTCTCAAAGGATATTATACGCCGATAGATGCTATTGTATAATGATGATTTATAATACACGAATGCACATTTTTTAATATTCTTTGTGTTCCAAATTTATGTGCCAACTTTATTTCAATCTACCAAATCACTCATCTTGGGAATGACAATAATGTTTAGTTTTTCCCTATTTCACTTGAAATTTGGGTTCTTGAGGATGGTGCGTTAGTTGCAATGGAAAAACCTGATCACGAGTCTCAACTATATGCATTCTCTCATTTTATGTCTCATTCCCCTTCTACTACTTAACTCATATATATTTGGTGAGTAAATTATGACATGAGTGATTTGGTCATCTCAACTACCGCTACCTTCAATAACTCAGCGCAAAGGATATAGTAATAAGACTCACTCCTTTCCAGTTTTCTAATGGCATATGTTCAAGTTGTACAATAAAAAAACATCTAGAGGAGAAGTTCAACAAAGGGTCATCTTGGAGGGATTCACAAGTCCTTGAATTGGTTCACAGTGATCTTATGGGTTCATTCCACACATTGTCTTTCAACAAAACCTGCTGTGTTCTCACCTTTATTGATAGATATGTGTGATTCAATTGGGTCTATTTATTTTGTCAAAAAAGTGAAGTATTGGACTAGTTTCAAGACTTCAAGGATCATGGTGAAAAGTTGTTTAGGAACCCTGTCAAAATTCTTTGCACAAATATGGTCAAGAATATGTGAATCATCAACTTGAGAAATTATGTACAATTGAAGAGATCAACCTTTGACATTTCATTATCTACACACCCCAACAAAATGATGTTTCTGAATGAAAGAATAGGACCCTAAAGGAGATGGCAACTTGCATGATCCATGCTCGCTCTTTTGATCCAAAATTTTGGGTTGAAGCTGTTAACTATTCTACTCACATTAAGAACCACTTTCCTCATAAGGCCTTGAAAGGCAAGACTCCTTTTCAAGCTTGGTGTAGTCAGAATCTTTTTGAGTGTCGTTTTTGAGTCTTTACCTCCCCTATATTAGCGTGAATTCCTTTATAGAAACACAAGGCTTTAAAACCATAGAGTCAGCCTTGCCTCTTTGTTGTGTACCTCGATGATGTTAAGAGATATTGGCTCTTGGATCCACATACCAAAGATTTTTTCATTGCAAGAAGTGTTTAATTCAAGGAATCATTTCCTCCCTTGGCATCTCATACTCCACCTCCTCCATCCATAGTTGACTCAAATGACATTGACTCAGATGATTCATCTTCACCTCTACCTCTACAAAGGCCATCTTTAACAACTGTCACCTCTAATTTTTTAACCCCACCTTTGTCATCACCTCGATAGGTTTGATAGATTATGAAAGAAAACATACATAAATATGCCATATAAGTAGGAAAAAGCATTCCATTTCATTATGTTGGTGTAAACCGGGTTATTTTCCTATCTAATTCTATTGTTAGATGTGAACATGGTTATTTCCCTAACTAGTTTCACTCTTAAATTTCATTCACATTCTATCATGTTAAATTTATTTAAGGTTGTTGACTAAATATCTCATCTCTTATAATCTTACCATCTGTCAAGACTTTATAAGGGGTTGGTAAGAGGTATTTCCCATAAATACCATATTTGTAAGATCATTTTGGTAATGAATGAAATTAATAAATTTATGTATTTAGAATTTTATTGCACACAAATTTTGCATCCTTGATAAGAATAAAGTTTATTCTTATCAAGCTCAATCTCTAACATAAAAGTGCATCCTTTAAGTCTTAGAGTCCTAGTCAAATCTCACATGGCCCTAGAGTTGGTTGAGTACCTTGGATAACCTCTTAAGAGATCATTTTAAATATCGATTATGCTCTTCTCTTACATCCTTTAGATGACCTTGAGAATCATAAAGGTTTAGAATAAATCATAGTTTGAGATGGGTTTCTTGTTGAATGCTTCTTGTAGGTCAATTTTGGATATTGTTGGAGTAAAATGGAACTCACATCTACATTCATATCATTTGAGAAGGATAGAAGCAAGTCCTTATTTGTCCCAGTTGGCCATCAAAGGCTTTCTTTTTGAAGGCTTTGGTGTAGATGATTTGTGTCGATATGATGGTTTCCATTAAAAAATCATTTTTTTTACCCTCTCGATCATCAGATCTCTATTTGTACAAACTCCTAAGCAATTCAATTTTAGCCATTCAATGAAATGATCCATTTTTAAGTGTATTTTTTTATTAAAAAAAATCAATTCTATCAAAAAATACAAAAATACATATCAATAGTAATTTTTAGAAAAAATCACCCTAAATTTTTTTACTTGATTATTTTTTATTAACCTAATTTTTATTTTTATTTTTTATTTTTATGTTTTTAAAAGTTGAAAACATTATTTTTATATAAAAATAATAACTATAAATATATTTATATTTTAAAAGTGATATGGCTTACCACAATTCAAGCCTCATGGCTCAGACTTGTGTGCAAGCCATAGGCCATTGGGTGAAGCAACCCTAGGGTCAGAGCTGTCGACCATCTCAAATTTTTTTCTTCATACAAAAAAACTACATGCTTTTTTATTATTTTTTAACACTCAAATTAAATAAGGGCACCATGCGCCAAGTCCATACGAGGATAGAAATAGACAAGTTTGGTAGAAATAAACAAGTTTGCTAATGCTAATGCTACTAATATTGCTATAGACTACCCACAATAGTGAAAAAATCTAGTAATATGACCTATTGATAAAACCCTTTACTATATCTTTGTCAAGAACCAAATATTTGACATTTTGCTATTTTATTTAGATTTTAAATGTTAATTGAACAGTATGTTGTTTTGGCATTTGTCCATTATTTAAAACTTTATTTTTTTTGAAAAAATGGCCACCCAGTTTTTTGAAGCAAACATTGTTAACATTTTGAAGTTAAAGATTGTGAACATTGATAATGTTATGAATGTTGACATGAAGAAAATCTGATTTAAAAAAAAAATTAAAGGCATTGTCTTATGAGAAATTTATTGATGATAAAAATGTGCCAAGGTCAAATGACTATGCGAAATCAGAACTTTTGAATTGAACGCACCAAACAATATGTTGAGTTTTTATTTAAAATCATGGTATAAGGCCCCTGATTTAGCAGTAACTTCGAACTTGCATGATACTAAAATAAAATGAAGAATTACTATCAAGCATATGATAAAACAATAAGAAAATATAACTAAAAGCTCATGTTGTTTTTTCTGGTTTCTTTCTTACTGACAAGCTCATTGTATGATGTTCTACTTTTGTTGTATTGACAAGTTTCCATAGTTGAACATGTTTCTTGAGGTAGGTAATTGGTTATGAATTTTTTCAAATGTGGCATCATAAATGACCCTTTAACCAACATTGAATCTCTATCTCTAGTTTAGTTATAAATTTAAACTAATGAAAGAGAAAAGCATTATTATTTGTCATCAACAAAAAAAATACAATAGATGGATTTAGGGCAACTCATTTGAGGGTGGTGATCTGAACAACCCAAATGAGGAAGCACCAAAGGACCTTGATAATTTATAATTTCCAAGTTATTGTTGAAGAATGTCCTCTGATCTACTTTGGGATGTGAACATACTATCAAATAATAAGAAGAGTTGCCTCAAATGTTCTCTCTTTCTAATTGGGGTTTCCTACAACTTAAAAATATAAATGATTGAATTATATAAATTTTCATGATAATGACAAAGACATGATTTCATCTCTTAGATTTACCGTACTACAATTGTTGGCTTTAGCCATTTCTCATATTTAGAAAAAATATAAAAACAAGCATACTTCCTTTCCATTGCCTGATGATGGAGAGAACATGTCATGTTATCACTGAAAGATCTCATATCTTATATGATTATAAACAACATATTAAAATCCCTGACAAAAAATAATAGTTTTAGTTCAATCTACTTATAATAAAATAGAAACACGCAGAGAAGGAAATTAAGGGTAATGTACTGATCTAATTTTTGATGAGATGGAACCATGATGGTAAATGTATCTTGGTTGTTTTTTATCAAATTTCATAATGGTTTTTTCAAATTTCATGGCATTCCAATACATTATTTTTAAACAAAAACAATATTGATTTAAAAAAATGGGGGAAAACCAAAAAATTTAACAAGAAGTCAGAAGAGCATTCATGATAAGTTATTTTTAACACAATTTAAAACCAATTGAGGGGAAATATTATTGAAGTCAAGAGAATCTCCTAGAGTCTAATCAAAATTGAATAAATAATCAATTAACATATGAATTTCCATCCAGTTTGTTTAACACCATCACCTTCTCACATGCAACATATGGAAAAGACAAAAAGTTGCTCACAAATGCATATGCTTTGCACATTCAATGCTATCATCCATAATTTCTTCCATCTCATACTTGTAACAAAATCCGAGGTCAATTAATTTCTTTGAAGATATCGACAATTGATTAACATCATCCTTATCACTTCATAGACCCTGATAAATTTGAAGGTCACTAAAAATATTGACCAAAGAGAAACTACATAAATGAAAAAATAAAAATTCGGTAAGTGCTTACTACATAAAATAAAAAATAGTAACTTTAAGATTTAGAAAGAAGCTAAGATAATGAAAATAGATTAAAATAAATATCAAGTATAGTAAAGAAGCAGAGTCTACGGATATTTAGATAATCACCCAACAAATCTAATAGTTACTATTCTTGCTATTGATGACATTAGCACCCTACTCTATAATGACATGTTGATAGTCTTGACTAATCAAAATTTAGTTAAATAGATTTTATTTTTAGATAATAACTGCACAAATTAATTATTAAATAATTACAAATATTTGAATGCATAAAAAATAATAAATTTTTATTAATCTAGAAGATAAAATTTAATCAGAGTTAAAGTGAATTGAATCCATTAATTATCCCTTTGGAGACTAAAACATCTACCTTAAAGCTACATATATGCTAGATCTATCTTACAAAACATTTTGAAAATGATAAAACATTCAATCCATATTATGTAAAAATAAAAATGACAAATTTTTTAAATAATTATTTAGTAACTTTGGGCATACTGGATGTTGGGGAAAGTCTTAGTAGTTACTAATAAGGTAATATAGCATCATAGATGTTGAGATTGATAGAACTTACCAGTCATATCTCATCTCTTTTCTATGGAAAAAAACATGCATTTGATGCCTCAATAATTGTAGACAAAACAAGATAATCGTCCACATTCTTGATCTTCTGTAGATAATTAAGGATAAGGAATTCCTTTAGACAATAAAAGGATTTTGCTGAATTATACATTTCCCAAAGAAGCGTTCAACAATCGTGCCTGAAATATAAGATCATCTCAAAGCTCTCTACAATGGTTGCTACGATTAAGATACCCTTTATTGTCATGTTGTCCTTGCAGGTATTACAATCGTCCATGACAGAGGCATTGGGTATCTACACAAAATGGATTGATTGTCATTAATTTCTACAAAAATATAAGAACTAGAGTAAGCATATTCTATCTGTGAATTTTGGCATAGAAATTGCACCTTTCTTTAAAACCCGCTTATACATTGTTGTCGAGACAATGGAGGCTACAATGTTTTACCCAAAGGGTTTAGTTTATATATAAACATGCAATAATTATAAGGGTCTTATGGCTTGTCTGAAATCAACATAAAATTGCACCTGGTAAAGATTTGTGATAAAATTTAAACAAATAAAAAACGCTTGAGGGAGAAATAACACTTACTAGATGCTCAAAAGCTTTATCTAAACGGTGGATAAGAAGATGAATATGAAATTCTCTATTGTCTTGGTTTTTTTTAATTGGCTGTATGAGGTCAAAGGTCTTAATGTAAAATTGATGAGACATGGTAGAATACTTTGTTCAGCCAATTTAGGAAGAATAATATTTTGGTCTTTTGCTTCACTCATTACTATAGAAAATCTTAAGTCTTATTTAGCTACTTAAATAGTATAGATAAAGCTTTGCCAGAGGGGGATAATTAGAATTATATGACATTTTGATTTTGAAATTGTTTTAGATGTCTCTTCTTGTGTATTCTTTGCCGGATCGAATTTCGTAGATAAATAGAAAATAGCAACTTCATGATTTAAAAAGTAGATAAGATAGTGACTATCATGTAAAGACAAATTAAAAAATAACAATTATAGTTAAGAAGAAGAGTCTACAGATATTTAAGCAATTAGCCAATAAATCTACTCAATAACATGTTGATAGTTATGACCAATCAAAATTTAATTAAATAGATTTTTCATATTTTTAGTTAATAAATGCACAACTTAACTATTAAAAAATTACAAATATTTGAATACATAAAAAATAATAAATTTTGATTGATCTAAAAAATAAAATTTAATTAAGAATAAAAATGAATTAAATCCATTAACTATTCCTTCGAGAACTAAAAATAACATAAAATTCAAACATATGACCAAGTCATTGGTCAATACACTCATGTTTGGTAATTTTGAGATTTTTTAATTTAAAAAAAAAATATATATATAAAAATAATAATAATTTGATTAGTCAAAAATTCCATAGTCTATAATATCCTTTGTTCACAATTAAAACATTTTTGGTCGGTAGCCAAAATTAATTTTTTTTACTATTTTTTTCAAAAATCAAACCAAAAAATATATATTGGCCTACAAGTGCATGATCAAAATTGGTCAAATCAACCCCCCAATATATATAAAAGTGCACGAGTGCATGGTCAAAATTGGCCCAAACTAAGTCTTTTTCTCACCAAACAAAAATCAAAATAAAAGTGAACAAGTGATCAATTAACATATAATTAAAGATGACTAAAATTAAATATTTAATTAAAATAAAAAATCAAACATTAATCATATGTTTAATTAATTGATTAATTTTGAGTATTGATTAAAATAAAAAATTAAATATTGAAGATATGCAAATTAATTAGACAATTTGAATTTTTTAAGTAGTTTTTCTTCACACAATTTTTTTTTGTACATGTGACCATATTATTTGGTCGACGACGAGTTCACATGAAAATAAGTCTAAGATTTTGTATAATAGTGATGAACCTTTACACTTGGACATTTTGTATTTTTGGCTACAATCTCGCTAAACCATGGTTGTAAATATCGTTACACTTTATTGCTCATCATTTTGTTTGACAAAGATCGATTGGTGGGCCGACAGGGGGTCAGAACCTCCTACAAAAAAAACTTATATTTTTTCACATCACTATTTAATGTTTAGCCCACATGTTCAATTAGTATTTTCAACTTCATCCACATGTTCACATTCTACCGAACCATCCTCTATTCAACATTTATTTTTACAGAGTTCGTGTTTCTTTAAAGGCCCCTTTCTTATCACCTTGCATTATTTTGTGGAGACAAATTCAAGACTCTTTTCTTAGTGCTTTGAGTTTTTGCATATTTTTCCTCACAAAAAAATTTATTCATCCATTATAAATGGGTATCTTATCAGATACATTGTTAGTTGGAATCCATTTGAGAACTACCATATGTCTCATTTTTCATCGACATATCTCCCAGTTGCACTGATCATAGTGCATGTCTGTACATGTGTGCTCTCATTTTTGTGCACTTCTTCACTGTTTTCAATTATTTTTTCTTCGATTATATCTTCAACATCATTATCCCCTATTGAATATCTCTGATAGTTTCAGGGCTATTCTAATGTGTTCTAATATTCATAGGGTGATGTTCGAGTAGTGGCTTCATCCACTCGTACAATTCTTAGATTCATGTACTTATTGACTATCTTTACTTTTATGATTGAGTTTGTGATCCAGGCAACCATTCGAATCCAGGCAACCATTCGAGGTGACCATTCGGTGGCAGTTAGGTGGCAGTCAACTCCTCGACTGTTGTATTGTTTTCATTACGTTTTGTCCTCAGTGGCAGTTAAGGTGGCAGTCAGTGCCTCGACTGTTGTATTGTTTTCATTCTATTTTGGTCCTCGAGCGATCATATCCTCGAGCGTTGTATTAATTCAATGCTGTGAGTGATTATATCCTCGAGCATGGTATTGTTTTAATGCTGCGAGCGATTATATCCTCGAGCGTTGTATTGTTCAGTCGTCACCATTAATTCCTCGAGCCATGCAATCTCCTCAGGTGGCCTTCAAGAATATGTATAAATGTATTGTAACCTGAAAGGGGAGGACAGACATCTCTTCTCAGAGATAAGCGTATGTTTTGGCAAGACATCTCTTCTCAGAGATAAGCGTATGTTTTGGCAAGACATCTCTTCTCAGAGATAAGCTGATATTTGTATTGCGAGCTGTAAGTAATACGACGTCTCTTCCAAGAGAGTTCATTGTTATTGTGTTGTTTCTGTGCTATTGCAATCTTTGTCAGACCAGAACTTCTGAGTTTTGGATCAGTTTGTGGGATAGTTTCTCTAGACATGTCATGGGGCCATTGCTTCTTGGAGTACTTATTTGCAACCTAGTGACCTTTGTTTAGTAACATCATATTTGTGTTTACTTGTCACTAATTTCGTTAGCTTCTAGAATAGAGACATGTATTGTTATGTTCTCCTCGTTTAGTATTGGGGGTGTTCAGGTAATACTTCTTTTGGTTTATTTTACTACCTAACACATTGACAATCAATGTTTATTTTGAGTGATCTTCGTATTCAACACCAATTCCTACATTCACTTGATGGTTACAATGACTTGACATCTATGTATTCTAGTAAGATGATTAGTGTTTATATGAACACTCGACTTCACATTATTTCAAAGAGAGTCACATGACCTTCTATCTTCATCTTCTCAAATGAGTTTTTTCCTAGAGATTTTCTCAATCTATTTTGTGTTTGAGGAGATTATTTTATACATGGTTACCTCATCAGGGCTTGCAGTCAGGGCCCATTATCTTTTACATCTTTACAGTTTGCATTCCTTCTAAGTTACACTTAAAGGGGGTTTTGGTGTGAACATGGTTATTTATTTATCTAATTCTATAATTATGTGTGAGCAAGGTTGTTTCCATAATCAATTTCACTATTTGATTATGTTCACATTATATAGTTAAGTTTACTTAGGTGTTTTGAATATTTGTCTCATCTCATAGGATCATGACACTCGTTACAAACTTATGAATGGTAAGTGAGAGATATTTCCTATAAATACCCCATTTGTAAGATTATTTTGGTACTTATTCACTCAATTCCAATGCATGTGTTGCATATGGTTTCTGGATTTGATAGAATACAATTTATTCTACATAGTTTGATCTTTTTATGAGTAAGAGTTCTTCCTCTTAGTCTTAGATTTCTAAATACGCTTAGCAACTAAATCTCACATGGTATTAGAGCAAGTTGAGTACCTTATGTAGCCTTTTAGGAATTCACACCAAGTATGCTTTTCTCTTACATCTTTTCGAGGGTGGTCTTGAGAATCAAAAATATTTAAAAGGAAAAGTTAGATTATTGGGGGGTACCTTGTTGAGTGTTTCTTGTAGGTCAATTCTGGAGCTTACTGGAGAAAAATGGAACTCACAATTGTGTTTAGATTATTTGAGAAAGGTAGAAATGAGCCTGGTTTGTTCCAATTAGAAATCAAAATATCCATTTGAAGTTGTCTTTTCAACCATCTTATGTAGATGCGAAGGTCTTTTTTTCACAAATTTATGATTTTTTTGCCTTTAAATAAATTTATTGCTTATCCACGGTCAGAAAAGGCCCCCTCTATCTTTTTTCCTTCTCAAGCATTCTGGTACTACCGATCTATTTGTAATTTTTTTGGAAAAAAACTAAATTATATTATAAAAAATCCAATATATATATATATATATATCTCAATTTTTTTGATGTTCATGTTAAGGTATAGTATGTTCACATTATTAATGTACTGACGTAAATATTATTATTATAACAATATTATGTTCATAGTTAATAAGTTAGATTTATTAGTCAAGTGAATATATTGTTAATAACAATATATTCATATTATAGTGGGTTGTTGTTTAGTTTTTTTGAGAGAACTTGAAAAAAAATTGAGGTCCCCAAATATAGGAATGTTATTCTTATATAATTTGTATCTCCCATATGAAATGGAATGCAATATAAGAAATAATATTATATTGTGTTTTTAATATCCCTGTGTTTTGGCTAGTTTATTTTCTCTATTAAACATGCTAAGACATGAACCAAAATTAATATCTGGTATCATAGCAGCCTAGATCTTCCCCTGTGATGAAGAAATAGATTGAGAGGAGGCAATGTCATAACTTGAGTTGTTGCCTCAAATATATGAGTTCATTGTGACCATCTACATTTTACAACCAACTCATATATCTGCAATCTTGAAAAAGGCATTTTAACAACAAAGGAGGAACATGATAACTTACTATGCTATAATAAAGATTGAAGCACCTATTTTAAAAGGTATGTCTACCAGATTTGTCATATCATTTGCTACCGATGTTCAAATTCTATTGTTTAAAATATGTTCTATGAGATAGATGCTTTCTGAAGAAGACATTCAACCTGCATCTTCAAGCAATGTCCAGCCTGCATACTCATATCTGTTTCACGTAAGGGTTTAAAAGTTTACAAGATCGACATACAGTGTTTCACATTGATTTGTGGGTTACGAATTATATACTGGTTTGTGTATTATTAATGCAACCATATCTCTGTCAACATCCATATCGCCCATGCACAATAGATTTTTGCCATGTCATTCACCCTCCATTTCTTCACTGACCATTTTAAACTAAACTAGTTGTGTTTTTGAAATGTGTCTGCATCAATTTTAAATCATCTCATTCATTTCTACTTCTGAGCTCCATTCAAATCATCCTCACTGCTAGTTGGAGGATCACCATTCTCCCCAAAGATCCATTTCCATCTTGGATCTGTTGCCACATGGCTTATGCATCATTATTATGAGCTATCAAAATTCTTGTCAGTTTTCATACAGTATTTAATGTCGTAACATAGTTTTTATTCTCAAGTATCTATTTAGAAAATCTTAATTTATGTCATTAAAGTTTTGGTCACTACGTCAGAGTAATTATATAGTCTTATGAGTCATTTCAATAATATATATGTTATAGATGATGTTAATCCAAAATTCTAAAGTGTCGATCCAGTTGTCAAAAGTCATAGTCTTAGTTTTATCTATTTAAGTTTTGTTTATTATTTGCTTTTAGGATATTTTAATTGGCTGAAGGTTTAAATAGGTAACAAAGAAACACTTTTTAGTGTTTTGTCCATTTTGTGTATAGCCTATGTTAAGAATTGAGATAATTATGAAGACAAGTCCATAATTATTTAAGTTTGTGTTTGTCAAAGAGTCTTATATGTTAAAAACTCAAAATTATCAATAATGGAGTCATTTTTTTAAGAATCATTTTAGACTTAGGTTGGTTAAAGTTACAAAATCGAGTTTAATAGATTTTTTTTAATTGGTTTTATCAATTAAGTCTAATGTTAAGGTTTAATTATCTTTTTATAATAGTCAGTTTATTAAGTCATTATAAAAATGTCAAAAAAGTTATTTATTGTTAAAAGTCAAAGTGTCCAAAATAAAAACTTGTTTGTAAAGGATGTACTTTTGATGAAAATTGATGTCCAAAACATGTAAAATTAAGACTTCAAAATTCAAAAGAATTTTGAAACTAGATATGAAGTCAACACTGAGCAGAAGGATGACAGACCAAAAAAATGTTAATAGTTGACCACACGATAGCACATATGGCATTTAAAGAATAAATCTTCATTAGCTAAGCAATATCAAAAACTGGAGGAAGGAGAAAACAAAAGGTAAGAGGCTTTCTACACCTCTTGTTAGCCACTAGTAATGGGGCCACTTTCTAATTTAGTGGCATTTTTCTTTTAGTTGTGTGGTGTGCTTATTTTCAGCATAATGTGGTGTGAATAAGAATAGATGTTGTATGCCTATTCACATTTTTCATAAGTGAATTGTATATTCCTATATCACTTCTCTGAAATGTGATAATGATGAGAGCTAGAATCTATACTACACATTGTGATGTGGTTTATGGTAAACCACTTGTAAAACTTTTGTTTTATATTTTCTAGTTAGCCACTTGTAAAACCACTATTTTGGTTGTTGGTTAGCCATCTGTAAAATCACTAGGTATTGTTTCATGGTTTTTGGTTAGCCACTTGTAAAACCACTATTTTAGTTGTTAGTCAACCATTTTTAAAACCATCATGTGAGGTTTGTGATTATCCTCTAAAAATCACTAAGTCATGAGTCGAGGTACAGATATGGGAGAGTTGTTTTCTCCATGTTCATATTAAGGGGGTGTAGGATAGGATTAATAATATTCACAAGGGGGTGAATGTTAAGGTATAGCATGTTCACATTATTAATGTACTGACGTAAATATTATTGTTATAACAATATTACGTTCATAGTTAATAGTTAATAGGTTAGATTTATTAGTTAGGCGAATATATTGTTAGTAAAAATATATTCATATTATAGTGGGTTGTTGTTTAGTTTATTTGAGTGATAAATTTATGGAGATTTGAGCTCCCCAAATATATTCAGACTTGAACCACAATCAATAGTTCCAACAAAAACAAAAAGAAAAAAAAAATGAAATCATGGTATGGGTGGTTGATGAAGTTTTTTTTGGATAAAAAAATAAAACTAATGTCAAAATATTTTTTAGCTCACCGGTGTAGTTGTTCATACTAGGGTGCTTCCTCCTTGGGTAGACCACCCCCCTTCCCCAACCAAATTTGCCCTTCATTTCTTTGATTCAGCCTTTGGAGGTTCAGTCTTCCCTATAAGTTTTTTTTTAATTTCATTTTTTTAATCTTAAAAAACACATCAAACAAAAAAGAGGAGTGCAATTATCCAAAACATGCAAAACTAAGCAAAAAATCATTTTGGCATGCTCTTAGTAGTTAGGCGTAATTCCAAGTATAATGTATTTTTTAATTTACTGCTATTTTATGCTATGATATTAGGCTAAAAATAAATGTCAAAGGGGTATCTATTCTACAAAATTCACTCGAGGCACGATACTAGCCTCATCCCTTATATTGTGGTAGGTTTTGCTAACAACAAGAATTGATCCTTGATGGGCTCTTTATGAGCCAAACATATTTACTAGCTGAACCAACAACCATCACAAAAAGACAAACAAACAAAAACATATTTTAATATTTTTTTTCCAAAACAAAAATACCAATGTCAATACATAATCATGTAATTTGGTCAAATTTGGGTTGTTGGTCAAAATTAGTACATCGAGTTTTTTCTTTTTGATTTTCTCACACGTGGAAAATCCAAACACAAGGAAAATCAAAACCATTTAATATTTTTGGTCAAACTTGGTTGCTCACCCAGTTGAAGATGATTTTGTTGCTCACCCACTTGAAGATGGTTTGGTCAAGATTACCATCCACTCGACAAAGATGACATTTGAAAATTGTTCCTCTGCAACTGGGAGTAGTTCCACTTTACTTGTAGATGAACTCACCCATATGGTAGCGTATCCCTTTGGTAAATGTTAAAATTTGGTGGCACTTTCACTCAGATTGGTCAAAAATTCTTAGACCCCATTTCCATTAATAATGATTAATTTATAATTAAACTTCGTTAGTGAATATTTTGGGCTCTCAAACTCTAATTCACGAGTAATTTTGTTTAATTTTAGATATTTTTCTAAACGCTTTATAGTGGTAAAAATAGTTTTTAATTTTGGTGCATGGTTTTTGATCAGTTTTATAATTTGTCATATGAATTATGGTAATTTCATCCATCTTGGACCATCTAGGACTCTATTTGGGCTCATATGGAATACATTGTTAGTGTAATTTTTTTGAAACTGCATGCTTTTACATGTATTTCACAATGGTGTTTTTTGTTTGTATTATTGTATTAAATAATTTTATCTTTCACATCATCACCTTCCTCTTGGAAATTTTAATACACTGAACTAAAAAAAACTTAGATATTTTTACAAGTTTTCATTATAATCACACTACATATAAAGTTCCAAAATTATATTTTCTTTGCGGGGGGGAGGGGGGTTGTGTTGTGAGACTGTGCCCATTTATTATGTTCTCACTTGTGTGCTTGCAGTTTTACCATGCGTAATCCCATATTTATTATTTTAACTTCATATAACTACACAACATGGAAATCAAATGCATGGAGTGCATAAATGGGTAAAGGCTACACTCACTACATTGAGGAAACATTTCCAAAACCCACAAATGCTAAGGACAAGAATGCATGACTAGTTGAGCACACTAAAACATTTGGTTGCTTGTACACATTCATTTATATTGACTTTAGTTTTTACATTTATTAATCCAAATCAACTAAGGAGTCTTGGTAATTACTTAAGAACTTGTATGGTCAAACTATTAAGGTTAAGGGGTATCAAATTGACAATGAACTCACTACTCTAGACCTATCCAATTTTGACAACATCCAAGATTATGTACCTAAAGTGAATGAATTTAGAGTAAAACCAAATGAATGTGGTATTATAAATAATGATGTACAATTAGTCTTCAATGTGCTAGGTGAACTACCTTCTGAATATGTAGCATTTGTTTCTAACTTTTAGGCTCATTGACTGAATATAAGAAAGTGATATACAATGCCTACTTTTGAATCATTTTTAGAAATGTTAATGCTTGAACATACTAAGTTGATCACTATGGGACTCTTTAAGCCAATGCCACAAGCCTTGGTGGTGGATCATCCTCCATATTTAAAAGGGTCTAAGTAACAGAAATATCCAAAGCATAATTCACATAAAGCTCTTGCACAGTCTTCGTATCCTTCACCAACAAAGTCTAAATCATCTTTCAAGAAAAAGGATTTTCAGAAGGAGAAACCAAATTGTTCATACTAAAAGAAATTTGGTTATAATGAACATCAATGTCATACAAAGCAAACTGATGAATTGAAATATCTTCTCAAGAAAAATCACATCAATTTGCCATTGTATATGAGATTATTCCTTAAAATGAAAGAAAGGAAAAGGACAAACAATTGTCTCATAAGACAAATATTCAAAACAATGGATACTTGACTCTCAGGCCAAACATCATATGGGTTCTAATTGAGAATAATTTTCTTCTTTAGAACCTTATTTGTTGTCTCACATTCTCACAGGAGATCATAAACCAATGTATGTTATTAAACAAGGATCAATTATGATGCATGAAGGCACATTTTTAAATGTTCTCTATATTTCATATTTTTGTGTTAGTGTTCTTTTAGTTTACCATATCACTCATCTTGGGAATGACAAGAATGTTGATTTTTTCCTAATTCAATAGAATTTTAGGATCTTGATGATGGTGCCTTAGTTGTGTATGTAATTAGAAATGTATCATGTCCATAAATCAATCTTAGATTGGATGGGATTGAACACACCTACAATTTTGATTGGGGAGCATGCAATTGTTAAGCGGGAGCATGACCAATGTGAGGATTTGGTAGACCTGATTTGGGGATCAATTATCATAACACACCATGTGAGGTAGGGTTTCAAAGCCTAAAGTCTAACACAATCGCAAAACAACCCTAAAAGAGTTCTATAATTTAATATTTCACTAATCTAATAATAAAAAAAATAAATCTAATCTAGTGCACACCAAACCTTGTGGCATAAAGTGGGGGTTAGTAAAGTAAAGCAATCAAAACATGTATAGGGAACCTCAAATAAAGTAAGTATGAGTAACACCATAATGCATATAATATGAAGAGTAATATTATTTGAGCCAACACTTATGATACTTCTATCTACTAAAAGAGAGGAGAACAAAGTTAGAATATACTTACTTGAATGTGAACCCATCGAGACTCAATCTCTCCCTTAGCCAAAGGGGCTTTGCAAGAGGTTGTTGTGGTTTGTAAGGATCACTTTGTTAGGCCAAAGCATCCAAGTCCTATCCATAAGACTAGATTATCCAAAATAAGAAACCTAAGGTAACTCTCCTCAAGTAGAATGGTAGAAGAGCATATTATGAATAAGCATGAGTGAATAATAACTCTTGATTGCATATTATAATAATGATCAAAATGACCTTGTATTTATAGGCAAAACTTACCCTAAAATCAGTCAGTAATGTTGGTTATGCTAGGTTGACCTGAACAACCTAGCACATTTTTAGGCTAACTCACTAGGTCTATGCTAGGTCGGTCAGGAGGCAAACAAACCAAAAGAGAGAAAGGGTCTACAAACTGTATTAGGTTGACCAGGTTGACCTAGTATGCAGAATAGGTCAAAAGGGTGCCAAGCAAAGAAATGAAGGATGAAAAGAGGAAAAAGACTAGAAGACTATGTAAGGGAGGAAAAATAGCTTAGGAAAAGTTTTTAGGAACTAATTGGGTTCGTAATAATATGGAAAAAAGGGAAAACAATCCTATGAAGTACCAAAGGTCTACCCACCCCTTTCCCACTACACCCCTTAAGGCATGAACTCAGAGAGATTGAGTTTCAATGGGTTCTTAAAAGATGTAAAGCATCAGTAATTGATAAAAGTTAAAAATATTATGTGTATACATATGCTCCACTCGAAGCTCATCATGTGTCATGAAGGTGTAATAGGGGATAATGCTTTGAGAAAGAAAATAAAGACACACACAAAACTGATGCTAAAAAAATTGTAGTATTTTAAAAACATAAAATAATGAAAAGTAAATTATTGAAAGGGAAACTAATTTTTGAAGTAAATAACTAAAAAGAAAATGCAATGTATACCTTGACTTAGCTTTATCGTAGGATGGTTGTATGATGTGTTGTTAGTTTTGATTATGTAGGGCATAGAGACTACTTTTGACAAACCCAATAATGTAAAGCTAAAGAGAAAAAACAAATAAATGCAGGAAAGCCAATATAGTTGGTGGTATGAGGACAAAATTTACTTGGGAAATTTGGCAAGCTGGGGTGACAAGTGCTATGTTAGACCAAATGACCAAGTCAAATAACAAGAGTAAATCGAGTAACAAAAAATCCAAGGCTACTAAAGAATAAAAAAATCAAATGAGCGATCCTAAAGTAAGAAAGACAAACTCACCAAATCAAACCAAGGATACATGTTAAACAAGATGGTAAAACAAAACACAAAAATAAATGGTAAATTACTAAATATAAATACAAAATGGTAAAACAACATTGATGAGTGAGCAGTAACAATCCACATCTCACTCAACAATGGAAAAAGTTTATGAACTTAGGTGTTCATAATAGCAAGACAAAAAATCATGATAAATGGTAAAAAAAAGATAATGTAAGTTTAGTAAATATAAATTGATGTAAATAAAATGATCTAAAGTTACTCAAACATGTTGTTTCGCTCCAAGGCTAGATAAAACTCAAACAAAGTAGTGCTAGCATGTTTTTAAGAGATGAAGAAGAAGGAATTAGTAGAAGAGAGAAAATAGATTTCGAATCATAATTTGTCTATCAAGGGGGGAAATGAAATGGGTGGAGGGGATAATGAAGGAAAAACCAAGGTGAAGAGAATTCTTTATCGAAGTCAAGACACTCAAATTAGGTTTGTCAAAACAAGAAAACTTTCAACCTTAAGAACTATGAAGAATTTATCTTAGCGACACATGTCTTGGGTAAACAAATAGAGTATATAGATCATCCTATGAAGGCTATATGCATGAAAATTAAAATAGACCTACCTCTCCACGATGTGTTCCTTGCTCTTCAAGACCCCTTATAGAGTCATAGATCTACTACAAATATTGGGTACTTGCATGATAAAGTAGGTAGCACCATAAAGTTTTTTGAAATCCCCTATTCTAATCTACTGGCCTACCACACTCCAAATGATTTAGACTCTATGTGAACTTGATTATGGAGTTTGGGATTTGATTGGAAATAGGAGATGTGTTTGAAATCATGTCTTTTAGTGTGATTTTGATTTTTGAGATTTGTATGTTGCCTTTTAAATATAATTGCCTTTTATTTTCAAATGATTTGGCTTTGAACATTCTTTTGATAGATTTTTCTATTCCTCCTATAAATGAATTTGGAAAACCAAGCATGGGTGCTAAAGATGACTTTCATTTGAATACTTAAGACAAGGTTGCTAAGAGAGAGAAAATTCAAAGAGCATGGGGTCTAAGAGTCTTGTAAATCCAAGTGAAATAAAAGTGCTATCTTGACTTTGACCTTGTTTTATCCAAATCAGAGATGAAAGGAAGGGGAAATCAAGAGGAATGACACATGGAACAACTTGAATTGATTTAAATTAAAAAAATGTGACAAAGGGAAAAAATAAGGGATAAAATGATAGTAAAATGTGATTCCTTATCATAAGAAAAAGGAAAGTGGAGGAAAACATGATAACATAGATTGTTTGCAAATTCCATCTAGAAAAAGAAGCAAAAGTGAAAGTTGAGAACAAGGATCAAGAACATGAAAATAATGGTAATTTTATGAGGAGGGTCAGGTCTTATTTTTGATCTTATAAATAAAATCATAAAAGAGATACACATGAGGGTGATAATAAGCAAGGTGAGGGAGCTTTCTTACAAAGCAACTCACAAATAAAAACCCAAAAGATGCCAAAATAATATTGGCAAGCAACAAAAATAAATGACTAAAAGATGGTGATTTTGTGAGGGATGTCAAGTCTTATCCACAGTCTTACAAAGTAACTCATAAAAGAAAAACCTAAAGGGTGCAAAAAATAAGAGAAAATGAAAGAAGATAAGGAAGACTATGGTACATCAAGAAATCAAAAGACCAAAAGGGAGGACTAAAGGTTTGTGAAAGGAGGGAATTACTGTAAAGGGAGAGACCCTTGCTTAAGTGAGCTACAAAAATATGTTAGAAAGATATAGATAGAAAGTAATGATAAGAAGGAAATATTTAGGCAAAGTACTTTTTAAAGAATTGAGTGTTGGTGGGCTCTTTGAAAACATTACCTTCATTGGTTTGAAGATGGTAAGTGCTTGGACCAAGAATGTCTTTAACTAAATATGGGCCCCACCGTTTTTGGGCATATTTTCCTTCTTTGTCATGGGTGTAATCTAATTTAAGGATAAGAGCACCAACATTAAAAGTGCAGACTTTAACATGCTTATTATGTTGTTAGGTGATGTGATCCTTGTATTAGTGATTATGTTATAATGTAAACATTCATCGAGAAGATCAAGGGCATGAAGGTGAGATTCACGTAACTCTTCATTAGGAATAATGCCATGAAGAGATATACAAAGAGAGGGAAGATCAATTTTTAATGGAAGGACTGACTCAGAACCATAGACTAGCAAAAATGGAGTTACCCCAATGGTAATACAAATGCTAGTCTGATAAGCCCAAAGTGCAGGGTAAAGATGAATATGCTATTTGTGTGGGTTTCATGAATAATATTTTGGATAATTTTGTTGAGAATTTTATTGGTGGCCTTATTTTGACCATTACATTGTAGATGATAAGGCTTGGAAAACTTGTGATTGATTTTAAATTTGGTACAAAATTATTTAACATGTTTATTTTTGAAATTATCAGCATTATCTAAAATGATGGTATGAGGAATGCTAAAGTGGAAAATAATTTGGTTAAGAATAAACTTGGATATGGTAGGACTGGTAACATTAACAAGGGGCATGGATTCTACCCATTTGGTAAAGTAATTGGTAGTGGTGATGACAAAGACGTGTCCATCTTGGGAGTAAGGAAGTTTACCAATAAGATCAAATCCCCTTGTGGAAAATGGCCAAGGAGATTCGATAGTTTGAAGCTCAGTAGTAGGTGAATAGATAAGATCATTGTGAAGCTAATCCAGATTGAATTTTTTAGCATATTCAATTGCATCCTTTTTAAGAGTAGGCCAAAATTAACCTATATGTAGTCATTTACATGCTATAGCATGTCCGCTATAGTGACCATTACAAATTCCCCCATGTGATTGCTCGAGTAGAGGAGGAACCTCATCTTGCATAACACAACAGAGCAAGGTACCTTTGGTATTGCAATAGTAAAGGATGCTATGCTAAAATACATACTTGAAAGCTTATCTATAAATGTGTGGCTTTTCATGAGAATATAGAAAGAGGATAAGTTTGATATTCAAAGTATTGAATAATATCTTGATACCAAGGACTTTGTCGAATAGTCACCACCTCGATGTGATAGATAAGTGAATTAGGTGGTTGGGTAGATGATGGAGATTTTTTGATTTGTATGATAAAATAAGGATCAGAAAGAACTTGATGAGGATGAAAGAGAGAAGCTGAAAAGGTAAGAGAATGAAAAATGGAATTTTGGTCTCGAGGAATAGGATTGATAGTGAAAGAGATAAATTCCTTAGCAAGAGTGGCTGTAATTTGATGATAGGTAATAAGGTTTTGACTTTTAAATTGATAATCACCATTAACTTGATGAAAAATGAGTTGAGAATCTCCTAAATCATGAAGATATTGGATGTCAAGATCAAGAGTAGCTCTCATGCCTAAGACAAGAGTTTCATATTTGGCCATATTGTTGGTGACATCAAAGGTGAAGCAAAAATCTTAAAGAATAATCTTACTAAGAGGATTAGTGAGAATGCAACCTACCACATCTCCTTGAAGGCATTTAACACAATCAACGTGGAGGGTCAAAGTATCCTCATGCAAGTCAACATTAATTTTAGGAAGCTCCTCAATAACTACCTTTGGTTTAGTAGTACTAGAGGGAGGGGAAGATTCTTTATTAGCTTCAAGATCGGTAGTAAAGCTATGAAAATAATCTTTAAGGGATATAGCTTGATTAAGACCTTTAATGTAAAAGATATTATCATCAAGAAAATCATCTTGAGGCGAAGAAGTGGCTGAAATAGGAGCTGCAACAAGTTGGTCAGCTATGACTTGCCTTTTAACAACTTTTTGAGTGACAATGTAGAGATAAAATTCCATAAGTAAGACCATCCATTTGATAATTCTATCTCCAGGAAGAAAGGCTTTAGAGAAAAAATAATGAAGGGGGTCGAAATGAATGATGACATAAGTAGTTTGGTATAGTATATAATGATGAAGTTTTTTAGCCATAAAATAGATAGCGAGGCAATCATGCTCAACTTTGGTATAACATGTCTCATAATTAATGAGGATTAAGCTAATGTAGTAAATAACATACTCTCTTCCTCTATCATCTTGTTGGGAAAGCATTTCCCCAACTGAAATAGGTGTATAAGAAGTATAGAGAATTAATGGTTTTTCATTGGAAGGTGGACAAAGTGTAGGTGGATGAAGTAATGACACTTTCATATTATTGAAGGCTTTTTGAAATGGATCCATCCATTCTAAAGCTATACCTTTCTTAAGAAGGGAATTGATGGAGTGAATACAATAAGTCATTTTGGGGAAAAATCATCTAATTACCCCAAGTTTGCCTAAATAAGTACAAATGCCAAGAATAGATCGAGGAATGGCCATGTTGATAATAACACTAATTTTCGTTGGGTCAACATCGATGTTGTGAAGAGAGACTAAGAATCCTACTAATTTTCTAGATATGACTCCAAAAACACATTTGAAAGGATTAAGTCTAACATTGTATTTGATGAGATGGTCAAAGATGATATCAAGATCATAAAGATGGTTCTTATGATGTTTGGATTTAGCAATTAGATCATCCACATAAGTTTCAAAAATTTTGTGAATGAGATCATGAAATATGTGAATCATAGTATGTTGGTAGGTAGCTTCAACATTTTTGAGTTCAAAGGGAATTTTAATGAAATAATAGGTGCCCTATTCCATGGTGAAAGTGGTCTTATGTTGGTCCTGGGAGCGATGTGAATTTGATTGTATCGTGAGAAGCCATTCATAAGAGATAACATTTCATAACCAGCCATGGAATCAACGATGACATCTATTGAAGGTAAGGGGAAGTTATCCTTGGGACAAGAAAGATTAAGGTTGTGAAAATAAATACAAATGTGGATGACCATAGTGACCTTCTTATGAATAGGAATAATGTTAGAAACCCATTCAAAATAATCTACTGGTTTAATAAATTTAGCATCTAGTAGTTTGATGATTTCTTTATGACATAGATTAGTGACTTTAGGTGGGAATTTTCATTGCTTTTGACATATTGGTTTAGCATTAGGATAAGTGATGATATTATGAACCACAATACTAGGGTCAATGTCAGGCATGTCTTGGTAAGACCAAGAGAGTGCCTTTTGATATTTATCAAAGAATAAGCTAAAGATGTCATGCTCAGTTGGTGAGAGTTCTTGAGAAACCATGATTTATCATGGAGAAGATGGGGTAACATATTTGATATGAGTTGTTTCTTTAATAAGTATGGCATTGTCATCTTGAAAATGGTAAGGTGCATTAGGCAAGGCTGAAATTGGATTTGTTTTAGGATCAATGCTAGCGACAAAGTTGTTAAATCAAGGAGTTTTAAGCTTGAAATTTTTAAGTTTATGATGTTATCAAGGAAGTTTAGGTTCTTGAGCATGAAGTAACTCAAGAATAGCTTCGACACTAGGAAAGGTAGGAAGAGGACCATAATATTCAACATCTACTTCAAGGTCTATAGTTTTATTACCATGGCTATTATATTCAGAATGAATCTGATGGACATCAGTTGCCTTGGCATCTAGTGTAATTTCATAAGTAGATGAAGAGGATGGATCTGAGGAGATGGGAGTGTTGATAGATTTGATGATGGGAGAAGGATATGAAGAAATGATAGGATCCATAGAAGGTAGAGAATATGTAGGAGTGATCACAGGTTTAATAGGTGTAAGTTGTTTTACCACCCAAGGAGTATCGATAAGTGGAGAATTGGTGGGAGGTACATGACCCTCAGGATCTAAGTCATGATGTGTAGATATGGTATGTACATCCTGATTGAAGGCATGAATTTGGGATAGAATCTTTTGATAGTGTTGGACATCCAAGTCTCTATATTGAGCTTGGGCCATGATATAGTTATCATCATATGTTGGAGAAATCATCAAGGGGAGTTTTAGAAGGTGAAATCCCAATGTTGCTAAATGTATGAGGGGACATAATGAGAGGATATTGAAATAATTTAGCCACTCCAAAATCATTTCAAGTGAAGGCATCTTAAAGTAAAGATGGATCTTGAGCATTGCCTGGAGGGGGAAAATTGGTAATCTCATCCATAATAGGAACAATACGATCTCAAGGTAAGAGAGAAGGAGGAAGCCAATTTGCAATAAATGGAGGTAGCTTTTTAGTATTGAAAGTGTGCTAAAACTCATTGGATTCATCATAATTGTAATCTATAAGAGTGACTTGAAAATCTGGATTCATGTTGATGAACCCAGGTAAATGAGCACTATTGATTTTAGAAATTACAGGAATTTGATATTGAGGCTTAGGATTAGGAAGATGGATGCTCCATGGGTTGGGATCAACTTCATGTTTATAAAGTTTTCTGTTATGTAAGAATTTAATAAACTGACTACTAGAAAAGGCAATGGCCTTCATCTGATGAGCCCATGAATGACCAAGAAGAATGTCATAGGATAAAGGAAGATCAAGAACCATAAGCTTGGTTCTAATAGTCTTAGATCCAATGGTCAATGGAAACTAAATGTAACTAAGTGGCTATTGATTAATCTTGTCAAAGCCACAACAAGTAAGATGGGTTTATTTGAGATGATCTTTGTTATAACCAGGTTATTGAATGAGCCATAAGATGTGAAATTAATATCAAAACCTTCATCATTTAGAAATTTTTGGATAAGGGTTTTATTAATGGCTATTTTGATAAAAAGAGGTAGATCATCAGTGTGGAAAAGAATTTCATCATTTATCATGTCCTCTTCAATAAATTCAATGTAAGGCTTGGAATAAGGACACATAGTCTCAGTGGTATTGACATTAGTTGGTTAAGAATTGATAGAAGGTGGTTCTTCATCTAAGGAAGATGGATCTACAATTTCTTGAAGTTATTGCATAAGAAATTTATGACGATAGGGTGAAGTGAAGACCAACTCCATAAGAGGAATACTAAAAGACATAAAGTTGAGTTATTCAAGAAAATTCCAATGTCATTTAGAAGAACCAATATGAGGTTTAGAAGGCAAATTAGATTTAGGAGGTATAGATGTGGTGGGAGGATCAAAAGGAAGAAGTTGTTCCTCAGGTGCTTCCAAATCATCATGAGTGGTAGTTCTATCTTTAAGCAATTGTTATTATAAAGATGGTTTCTTAGATTTGGTAATAAGATATTTATGAGCTGATTTATGATGATAATTAACCTTAACAACATTGACATATTGAGAATTGCTATAATATAGGTCATAATCAACATTTATGGCACAAACATCCTTGACATTTGATTGAGTATTATTTGAAGTAGAAGCTTTAAAGGTTTGTCATTTTTGAGATGTGACATCATACTCTTGATGATGAAGTTCGATCATAGCTTCATGGTTGAATGAGTCACCAAGCATATAAGAAATGACACACTTAGTGAGACCTCTACAAGATTCATGGGAATTCCCAATGTCGGCATGAAACCAACAAAATAGATTGGGATCATACCACTTAGGAGGAGCATTGGGATCAATGAAAGTTTTTGAGGGTGGTAAAAATTGTTTCATTTGCTAAACTGAAAGAGGTGTATGAGATGGTAAAGGAACATCAAATTTGGTAACTCCAAGTTTGGTTTGGGAAGTAGTGATAGTGATAACATTAGATGTTTGAAAAGATCCTTTAAAAATTTTATGATTGCATTTGAATTGCTTCATAAGAAAGTTTTGATGCTTACCTTGGTCAAGAGCTTCATTAAGTGTTTGAAGAACAAAGGTTTGAACCTTATATTGAAGAGTGAGAGTCAAAGTGGTAATAAAGAATTTGAATAAATTATCTTTATTCATATTATGATCAACTTTATGAGCCGAGTAATTCCATATTTTAATAAAGTCATGGGCTGATTCATTAGGAGATTGTTTAACATTTATGAAATGACTAAGACAATTTTTAGGAAGGTCATTATGTTAAAACTCTTTAACCAAAGGATTAACCAAATCTTCAAGTTACCAAATAGAATGTTGAGGAATTTTATCATACCATTCTAATACATCACTAGTGAATGTTTTGACTAATAGTTTAGTTGTGGCTTAGTTTGGATCCACTCTTTGTAAAGGTTACTAATTTTTTTGAGAAATGAAGCAGGGTCTTTAGTCCCATCATATTTGATAGTTGGAGTTATGTTACCAATATCAATGAAGATGATGAAAGGAGCTAAAGAATAATTTTGAATGGTTTTTGTTGTGAATTATGGGTTAAGGAATACCATTACCCAAGGCATCCCTAAGAGGTAGAGGAATATAATTAGGAGAGGATGAATAGTTAAAAATTGATTAGTCATATTGATTAAATGTTGTTGAAGTTGCATCATTTGGTTGGTATTAGAGTTTTTCATGATGTTCATTTGTTGAAATACTTGAGCTAAGAGTTGGGTTGTATTAGGAGGTGAGTTAGTATTGGTTGGAGCATTCCTCGAATTGGTGCTAGGGGAGGATTATTATGAGGGTTTTAATGGGATTGTTAAATAGATTTGTATTAATCACTCCCACATTGGTTTGGAGATTTTGAGAAGTGTCTTGATAAGTATGGAAAATATTGGATCCATCAACTTCATCTTGGCATGTTATTTGCACCATGTTATAGTTCATAGATGAAGGAAGAGAAGAAGTGCCCTAAGAGTGATGGTTCTCTTGGGAAGAAAAGAGAGGAAGGAATGAACATCCCATTTAGTATCTAAATAGATTTAGGTTGTCCAAAAAGACTATGATATGAGACCTCATTTTGATTGAAGAGAGATAAACAAGATGCAAAACTAGAGAAATGGGAAATAGAACTAGGTTGATCAGATCAAACTAGTGCAAGAAATAGGGCTTGTAGACTGTACTAGGTCGACCATGTCGATCTAGTGTAGTGCATAGAAGCTAGAAAAATTATAGGGTCGACCAAGTTGACCTACTATCGTGAATAGGGAAGATGAAAAGATTGATAACCACTTTGGAAATGAAACAAGATAATTTTTATCTAATCTAAGAAAGTAAGTGAAGAAAGGAGACACACAATCAATTGAATTGATGCTAGCCAATCCAATTGCTGCACACAAAGAAAAATCTTGCACTAATTCTGGATAATGCAAGCTTTTGCACACAAAATTGATCAAAGAGAAAATAAGCATCTTGAAAGTAAAACTAACTACTGGTCAACCTAGAATGTTAATTAGATTATTAAGAATGATTTTAAGTGTAAAGAGAGATTGGATATAAGTAAGGTACTAGATAACAATATATAGATAGTTTTAGGTAAGTTTACGATGAAACAGATTGTGGTGGTAATGATACAGGCTTGGTATTGGGGCCTACCCCCTCACTTCACACACCACAACAATAAGGGTAATGGGTGCATAGCCAAAATATATGATTAACCATGCTTTATACGTGACTAGAGCATCAAGTGGAGTTCCCCCTTGGTGATGAAATCCAAGTAGGTTGGCCTAGGTAGTCAAATGTTTAAATGCTTGTTGATGTTTATGTGGTTTGGAAATGTGTGAAAAATAAATAAAAATAGTGCAACTAAGTGATTAATTTAAAATACCTTAATTATAATATGTGATCTATTCTAAGCATGTAAACAACTAAAAAAAGAAGTGATTAACATATATGGCTTATTCTAACTTTGAAATAAGGTATAGCTGAGAAACTATATAGACAATCATATAAAATAGGGTTGATAGGTTTGAACCTATATGTGGAAGAAAAGACTAAAAGTGAACTAGGTTGGTCAAGCTAACCTAGTTATTTTAGAACACATAGAACACAAAACTAGGTCCATAGGGTTGACCTAGTTGATTGTGCAGGGGCAGTTTTAAAGATTGCAAATTAAGAAAGGAAAGTATAGAAATAAGAATATATAGAGGAATAGAAACTAAATTGAATGGTTTAGAGATGAAAAGGAGAATATTAATGATCTGAGACCTTGGAGAAAATAGTTGAAAACCTACAAATTGGGTCGAGCTAGTTGACCAAGCAATATAGGAACCTACTGAAAAAGTGTTGAAAATGCACTAGGTCGACCTAGTCGACCTAGTAGGCTGAAATAGAAGTCTAGAAACCTAAAAAAATTGTACTAGGTTGAGTTGGTTGATCTAATTGTTTGAATATAATTTTGTAAGTTCTAAAACTTGTACTGAGTCAAGCTGGTTGAGCCATTTACTTGTTCTTACAAATCTGCACCCAAAGATAAATAACTAGGTTGATAGGTTCGATATAACATAGTAAAGATGTGATAAAAATAATGATGAATAGAAATAAAATAAGTGAAATAAATCCTGCAAGGTTTTTATTAACATTGGGTTCAATAGAATGTATGCAATCAAAAATGTATCATGTCCATAAATCAATCTTGGATCGGATGGGATAGAGCACACCTACACTTTCGATTAGGGAGTGTATACAATTGTTAAGTGAGAGCATGACCAATGTGAGGATCCACTAGACCTGATTAGGGGATCACTTGTCACAACACATTATGTGAGGTAGGGTTCCAAAGCCTACAGTCTAACACAATCTCACAACAACCCTAAAAGAGTCCTATGAATTAATATTTCACTAATCTAATAATAAGAAAAGTAAATCTAATCTAGTATGCACTAAAGCTTATGACACAAAGTGGGGGTTAGTAAAGCAAATCAATGAAAACATGTATAGGGAACCTTAAATAAATTAAGTATGAGTAACACCCTAATACATAGAATATGAAGAGTAATATTATTCAAGCCAACACTTATGCTACTTCTATCTACTAAAAGAGAGGAGAACAAAGTTAGAATATACTTACCTAAATATGAACCCATCAAGACTCAATCTCTCCCTTAGCCAAAGGGGATTTGTAATAGGTTTTTCTAGTTTTTAAGGATCACTTTTTTAGGTCAACACATCCAATACCTATCCACAAGACTAGATTCTCCAAAATAAGAAACCAAAGCTAAGTCTCCCTAAAGAGAATGGTGAAAGAGTAGATTGTGAAAAAACATGAGAAAATAATAAATCTTGATTGCATATTATAATAATGACTGAAATGTCCTTGTATTTATAGGTATAACATACCTTAAAATCATTCAAGAATGTTGGCTATGCTAAGTCGACCTAGTTAACCTAACACATTTTCAGGCTAACTCACTAGGTTTGTGTTAGGTCAGTCAGGGGGCTAACAAACCAAAAGAGAGAGGGTCTGCAAACTGTACTAGGTTGACCAGGTTGACCTAGTATGATAAATAGGTCAAAAGGGTGCCAATAAAGGAAATGAAGGATGAAAAGAGGAAAAATACTAGAAGACTGTGCAAGGGAGGAAAAATAGCCTAGGAAAAGGTTTTAGGAACTATTTGGATTGGTAATAATATGGCGAAAAGGTACAACAATCCTACGAAACATTAAAGGTCTACCCACCCCTTTCTCGATGCACCCCTTAAGGCATGCACTCAGAGATATTGAGTCTTGATAGGTTCTTGCAAAATGTAAAGCAACAGTAATGAATAACAGTTAAAAATATTATGTGTATAAAATTTGTAATGGAAAAAGTCAATAATGATTCTCGACTACATTCATTCTCCCATTTTGTGACTCATTCCCCTTTTAATGATTTACTCACTCATACATATTCGATGATTAAATTATGATTTTAATGGTTTGTAATTCTCAACTACTGCTACCTTCAATACTTTATCTCAAAGGCCATGTTAACAAGCCTCCCTCCTTTTGATTTTTATAATGGCATATGTTTAAACCATACAATCATAAATCATCTAGAGGATAAGTTAGATAGAAAGTCATATTGGAAAGATTCACAAGTCCTTTCATAGTGGTCTTATGGGTCTATTCCCCAGATTGTCTTTCAATGAAATTTGACATGTTCTCACGTTCATTGATGACTATGCACTGTTCACTTGGGTCTACTTCATTCATCAAAAGAGTGAAGTCTTGAAATGGTTTCAAGACTTCAAAGCTAATGCATAAAATTGTTTTAGAAACCCTATCAAAATTATCTACACAAATAATGGCCTAATATATGTGAATAATCACCTTGAGCAATTTTGCATAATTAAAGAGACCTCCCTTCAAAATTCCACTATCTGCACAACCCATCAGAACAATATTATTGAATGAAAAAATAGTACCTTGAAGGATATGGAAACTTGCATGATCGGTGCTTGCTCTCTTGGTCTAGAATTTTGGGTTGAAGTTGTTAACTATTTTGATCACATTTAGAACTACGTTCCTCATAAGGCCTTGAAGGACATGACCCCTTTTGAAGCTTGGTGCAGTCAAAAGCTTTTTGAGAATCATGTTGTGTCTTTATCTCCCCTACATTGACACACATTTTTTCAAAGAAACACAAGGCTTTATAACCATAGAGTTGGTCCTGCCTCTTTTTTGTCTATCCTAATAGTGTCAAGGGATATCAACTCTTGGATCCACATATGAAAGAGATTTTCATTGTGAGGATTGCTTAATTCGAGGAATTATTTCCTCCCTTGGCATCTCATAATCCACATCCTCCATCCATAATTGACTTAAATGATAGTGACTTAGATGATTCACATCCACATCCACCTCTACAATATCCATCTTTATTATCATTAAATCGTAAAAGTAAAACTAGTTATATGTATGAGAACATCTTATGGTAATTCTAGTTATATTCTATTTTTGGGTTGTTAGGAGTTTTTACAGGATTGTCCATGTTGGTCAGGATTCCATTGAATGTGATATGGAGATCTATTTTCAACATGGTAAATCCAAAATTTACAACTATAGGAATTAATACCTATAATTCTTTGTAACGAATTTAATAGAAAGGTTGATGATTATGATGGATTTGATATGTATGTGAGTAATATAATGGTGAATGTTATTCTCAGAAAGTTTTGCATAGAGTATTGACTAAATTATACATCGATCTATAACATTTTTCATAATATTATCCCTAGTATTAGATCTTTTAATATGAATTCTAAGCATTTGTGTTCTTTATTTATATAATCACAGAGTTCCCTATGTTTTAATGACTATTTCCTTCATTATATTTCTCTGATGCATCAATTTATCTATAGGTAAGTAATTCCTATCATGCATTGAACCTTTAAAATAGTGTAATTATTTGTGATAAACCTTGTTTATGGATTCAAAGTCTTGATTAAATCCTTTTTAAATATCCTTATGTCATTTCATATGACCTATCCTTGTAATTAACATTTTATGGTGAAACCCAGTAACCTATGCTAACAATCTTCAGTGGATGTCACCTCTACTTATTCAAACTCATCTTCATCATCACCTCAATGGGTTTGATAAAATCTTTAATTGGTAGACACATTTGTTGGGGATCCTTAAAACACTCAAAGGAATATCATAACATCACCATATTCCACATGTATATGTTATCCTCATTTTTAATCCATAATATTTTTGTGAAACATCTAGTCTTACTGAGTGAGTTAAAATAAGAGAGGATGGGTACAATTCCTTGATAAGGAAAAACACTTAGGATTTAGTCCCCCTTCCTAAGGGAAGGAAAAATATTCATTGTAAGTGGATATACCACCCAAATATGTAGCAGATGGAATTATTGATAAGTTCAAATCATGGATTGTTGTTAAAGGGTTCTCACAAGTTCTTGGTGTTGACTACACTGATAAATTTATTCCTATTACTAAGATGAATTACATTCACTTAAATCTTACTATTGTTATAACTCATGGTTGGGTTGTACATTAGATGGATGTGAAGAGTGTATTTATTCATGAGGATATTTAAGAATAAATATACATAGAGTAGAAATAAGGGTTTGTCTATGATTCTTCTTTGGTATGTCACTTGCAAAAGTCTCTCTACGGCATCAAATATGCCCCTCAAGCTTGGTATGCCAAGATGAACTCCTTTCTTCTCTTGACTGCATTATTATGCTATCATTCAAATATTAATGTATAGATTTTGTGACAAAATAACTCCTATTTAATTCTAGTCCTCTACGTTGATGACTTAATTGTTACTATAGTTCTTCATCCATCATATAGTTAAATTTGCTTTGCATAATCAGTTTGTTATGACCGACTTGGGATTTTTTCACTAGTTTCTCATGATTGAGATCACTCATTCTTTTTTAGGATCACTTTTGCTTAGTCCAAGTATAATTTTGATATTCTAGCTAGATTCAATGTAGCTAATTGTAATCCTCCATTGACTCCCTTTCTACCAGGAGTTAAGATTGAGATGAAGTGTTCCACTCCACTAGTTGATGCCACTTTGTATCATCCACTTGTTGGAAGTATCATCTATTTAAGTACACTTTCCATGAATTTTATTTTTTAGTTGGCATGGTCTCTCGCTTTATGAAATAATCATAGGAACTTTAATGGAAAGTGGCCAAATACATTTTGCATTACATACAACACACTCCTCGACATGAGATACATTATGCAACAAGGATTAGTCTAGACTTAGATATATAGATTTTTATTGGGATGGAAAATCTAAGGATTATAATTCCACATATGGTTATAAATTTCACCTTGGTTGAGGCTTGATTAGTTGGCATAGTAAGAAACAACATGATATTGATCTATCTTTGATTGACGTTGAGTATCGAGGGGTTATTATTGCCACCATTAAGGTTATTTGGCTTCAAAATATTTTGACTAAGTTTGGAATCACCATTCCATGACCATATATCATCCTTTGTGATAATTAAAGCACCATTTAGATGTTGAAGAACTTGGTTCATCATTAGAGGACCAAACACATATATATCCACATGCACTACATTAAGGAACTAATACAGGAGAAGAACATTGATATATGCTATTACCTTAAAAAAGAGTAGGTTACTAATATATTCACTAAACCCTTCATTGAGAGTAATTTACATCACTTGTAAACTCTCTCAGGGGTGTAGGACATTGCTTTATGGGGGTCACTTGACCTCCTCTAATCATACTCTCATGTGTTTGGGATTATTTTTATTATGGATTTTCTTATTCTCTTTAGTTTTTAATGGATAATTTTTTACATGGGTACCCCACTAGGCCTTTTTTCTGGGACCCATTTATTTTTTTGCATGTTGTTTACCCCCAATGTTGCACTTATGGAGGGTGTTGGTATGAATAGATTTATTTACATATATATTTCCATTATTAAGTGTGAATAGGGTTGTTTCCCTAACTAATTTCACTATTTGATTCCTTTCACACTATATCATGTTAAGTTTACTTAGGGTTGTTGACTAAATGTCTCACCTCTTATGATATTTCCACTTGTCAAGTTTTTATGAGAGGTATTTCCCATCAATACCCCCTTTGTGAGCTCATTTTAGTAATGAATGAAATCAATGAATTCATGCATTTACACTTGTATTGCACATGAATTATGCATCCTTGATAAGAATAAATTTTATTCTTATCAAGCTCAATCTCTAGCATAAGAGTACTTCCTTTAGGTCTTAGATTCCTAGCCAAATCTCACACATTATAGAAAGAAATATTGTAGAAATTTTTGATGCCCTAGCTCACAAAGAATAGTTCTTAGCTTCTTATCCATAAAAATGAGGGATATGAACATAGACCAAATCTATAAAATGTCATCCTCATTGTATCATAGTTTTAGGAAGTTATATAGCCTCTAAATATGAACATAAAAAATAGTAAAAGTTGCCTTCTAAGAGTTAGGAGTTATACTAGTGTCACTACTATCTTTAAAATGAACTCATCTATTCTATAGTAAAAATAAATATCTTCTTTAAATTGTGAAGGAGCTAGGGCTATGTTTGATTGGGAGAAATGTAGTCTAAAAATTATGTTCACAAACAATCATTAAATCATAGGGTAAAATATGTGGAGTATTTTGAGAATATAGGAGACCTTTGGTTTTATCTACCCTTTTCCATTTTTAATTTTATTCCACTTCCTTAATTGGTTATAAAAATATCTATTCAGCTACCAAGTACTAGAGAGAAGAATATTAGAATTCAAGGTTAATATAGTTTTCAAAACCTTTGAGCATAACATGGAAATATATGACCATCTGTGTTAGATCATAAAGTAAGGTAGAAGGAGAATTTGGTTTTGTCATATTCAATCTTGCAGGTAACAATGCCCATTTTTAGAGGAGATATTGTGATCTTTCTACATATAAGCCTCACAAAAATACATAAAATATTCCATTACTTATCTTTTTGTAACAACCTTACTGGGGTCAAACTAGAAAAACATGATTTTTTTTATTAAATACATATACTATAAGTAGATTACACCATGAGAATCTAAATAAAGATCATACATAATACTCTAAGTATGATAACTATAAATAAACACGTGACATCTAACAATCACTAAACACTATCAATGTATGAAAATGCATCATAATATAATCATAAGAAGTAATTACAAATAGCCAACCACTACTAGTACAATACACAATCACTGTTGTCAATCCACAATAAATAGGTAATTACAATTTCTCATGACAATATTCAATAATAAGTATAATACAATACCATGTACATATAAGATACATGGTTCCCCTAGAGCATAGTTCCCAAACTCAAGTATTTGTGGTAATATCAAGTGTCGTCTCGATAAGTAGTACTACTATGGGGAGGGAGAACATCATCTAAAAACTTTTTCACACCAACCATAAACCAAGGATCCCTTACACTGATACCATTAGGAAATTCCCTCCCTTCATAGATAAGTAGATAGTGGCAACACATGAATCTAGATAGACAAGCAAGTACTTATGTGCCATATGATTTCTAAAACTAAACATGTAGTTTATCATAGAAAACTCATTCTATTGTAAGTTATTGCAAAAACATGTAAATCATACTCATAAAATGATAATGTCTCACTAAACATACTTTGATAAAAGTTTTAAAGAATAATAAATAATAATGATCTATAGGTTATTCAAAATTCATACATACCATTTGATCGGACTGCCTTCATCTGGCATTGTGATGTTAGTAAGCCAATGAAGTCCGTCTCACTCTTTACTTAGTATCAACAATGCAAATTGGTCAAACATAATTTTAAGCACAAGATTCATACAATTTACATGATACTAGCAATCATATCACATAACATGCTAAACATAGGAGTAATCAAAGCATACATTTATTCCAACAAACATATGAATGAATCTTACATTATTATCTATCCCATAGTAGAAATAATGACTATAGTTTACACCACCCAGGTAAAATACACATTTAACTATAGATTCCAACTACTACAATTAGTTTTCAAACATATTACAACCTATGATAACCCATATTACCATAGTCTAATATTCTAAGGCATAACTAGCAGTTTTGCCATAATCAGTTATATATAGTAGTCTTAAATACATGGAAACATAAGTTTCTATTCAAGCAACTAGATATAACAAAGCAAGTCACAATTTACATGAAACATATAATATTATATCCTAGCATTTATTACACTCTCAAAGGTCGTATTCACACATACATAAAGTCTTACTAACTATCATAAAACATATCATTCATAGTAATAACTAACACACATACATTTAATCAATCAAATTTAGGTATGAGTTTAGACATAACAATTACAATATGTACCACCCGGGTATAACTTACATTTATACTATATTACTCTATGAAATCCCATACTATCATAGACCATTATACATAAACACACTTCTCAATCTCGAATAACCAATTCCACAAATTTAAGAATCAAAATCCCATAATCCTAGATATTAGGAAAGCTAGTATAGTTTATACCAATTGGGTATATCTAATGATTAAATTGCATACTAGAAAATAAAAGAAACATAACTTATATGCATACATCATGATGCACTATTATATGCTAAATATGACTAAACACATGTACATGTTAACACTCTCATAATATGTACCACACACAAGTATTCAATGCTTAATGTATATAAACTAACAGTTAGTCATGTTATTCTCAAAGAGTTAGATAACTCATAAATAAGTTATTCCATAATATTTTAATTTTATCAACTTAATTGCTATTATTGTTTTTCACACGCTTAAAGTTTCAGCCCTATGGACACCTTATGACTCATTTTAACCATGCACTTAGTTATAAGCTTAGGTATATGACCCAACACACCATCAATGTTATGTATTTACATTACATACTTAAATTCATATGAAGATATACTCCCTATATATACACCCTTGTACATATTAAATATATTTTGTACTATGTATCACATACAAGTACTCATCATCATAGAAATACTGTAATCATCATCATTCTTCTAAAATTCTCATTACCATAAGTAGTTTCCAAATATACTATTATTAACTCATAAATGTGTAGCTATAATTAGTGTTATATCCACATTTTGTGCTTTGTTTCCCATGCTAAATATGAAAGTGATCCCAAATCATAAGGCTTATCATAATATAAATAAAGTCCACCAAACTTGTCCAAGTGACATATGCTAATATGCATTATGTATAATATATAATTTAAGTAATGAACTAGTAACATAATATACTAATTACGAGTCAATTTATGTATGATAATTTACATGAAAAACACTTAGATGCTACACATATGACATATCTATAGATATAATACTATGATCATAAACATAACAACTAACTATTAATGAGGCCAAATAAAATATATAATCCATATATCACATTTCTACCCAACAGGTCTCCACATCCACATGACCTCACATTATGAAATGTTTATTTCATAATTTATGCCTTAAATCTAAGAGGCCTAATGGATCTCAAATACAACAAGACATGATCTATAACTCCATGGTTATGTAAGCTCATGTGGTATCTATATGATTAAGCTTTGATAATGCCAGTTCCATTAGCATGACATCTAGAAGGTTGCCAAGTTTTCACGTCACAGACTACCTGGGTCTTAAAATAAAAGTGGAATTCTTGATTTTAATAAATTAAAATCACTATTATAACTAAAGTGACTTAATATTATATATTTTATTGATGGTAAATTGTGGTTTATAATCCCATGCACATGTGGACTTATTTTCAGTTGATCTAGATTCCATTAAAAATCATCACATAAAAATGAGATCCTCCAAGGATGGTTCATACACCCTTTTTGTATATATACATAAACTCAATGCTTCAATATAAAAACTTGACGTCTTAATAACAAAACACAATGCTTGAATAAGATAACTCAATGACTTAAAAAAACAACATAGTGCTTAAATAAGATAACTCAATGACTTAATAAAACATAATGCTTTAGAATGTTGTAAAAATATGTAGTTATCATATGTAGTCTCCGGCATAACTAGCACCACAATGCTCAATTGGGTTTATTACTACAAGCTTGTTTTCTATTGAAAATGTTTTACTAGATATCATATGTATTTAAGGATGGATTTCTCTAAAGTTTTGATGTCTTCCTGATATGTGATTTTGTTCATACTTCAAAAATATTTTGGTTGTCTCTTTAACGCCACACCCTTTACTATGCATATCTCTCTTCTAGATTTTAATTTTTAGGTTTGTAATATAATCATTATAACTTTTTGCTGAAGTTTTGTTCAAATCAAATGGATAAGACATTCTTTCAAAGCCTTGCACATTCTGATTCTATGCAGCTACATTCTTTCAATTTTTCTACTGGGTGCTATAGTGTGTACTTTTTTTTATACACCAAATATTTCATTAACTTGCTATACCACCACTTATAGTATCAACCACTATATTCTTAATTTTTAGTATGTTTAGAAACAAGGTTTGAATAATAATTATTCTTAGTTTATACATATATAGATCACTATCTTTAGAATAGGTCTTACAATATTCAAAGTAAATCCGAATCTAAATTTGATATTTGTCTTTGATTGGGGAGCATATATTTATCATGTCACATCCTCATGAAACACCCTAATTTAAGCTATGATTATATATTTATCACGTATTATATGTTTAAGTTATAGATGTAACATTAGTAGATGACTATTTAATCCATAAACTATAGTAGTTAATAACATTTTGTACCTATATCTGCATCACTTATCAAAAGCACACAATAAATATATGTAGTGCAATTTTAGATGTTCTTGTATATATGTATACTTTGATGCTCATATTTATCTAGTTTTCTATATTTAAATTGATATGCATAATACACAATCTGTATATGTGTGTCAGACACTAAATAATATAGAGTTTATATATCAATTTGTTTGATTTTCTAAATTGCTTAGGCTTTTAATTTGTTAAAAAAAAACACAACTCATAGCTTTTTGATTGCCTCCCATTATTATAAGTCCTTTCTCTCCTTTACTATGCTCCTTTCCTTTCCTTTTCTCCCTTTTTTTGTCTTCTCCCCTCTCCTCCATTATATTCTTTTCCTTCTATGAAGAAAAGTGTAGCTTTTTGTTTTATTTGTTTTTTCCATCATCATCATCATCATCATCATCATCATCATCATCATCATCATCATCATCATCATCATCATCATCATCATCATCATCATCATCATCATCATTATTATTATTTATTGTTTTTTCTTCACAAACGGAAATTTTATAAATTGTAATTTATTTTTAAGATTTATTTTCTTTTTGTTTTCCTAATTACTATTTTATTCCCTATTTTTTTATTAGAATCCAACTACTAACTAAAATAGGATTACTTAATTTATTACTAACTCCAACAGGTTTTTATTAGTACCCCAAATAATAGATGAAAAACCTATTATATTCTTTTAATCCAAAATCATAAATCAGACATTAAATAAACTGAATATAAACATATTCAAAATGTAACATTACCCCTTTTGCTTATGCAAATTATCCACCATGTATCTTAAACACGAATCACACAAAACCAATTTCAAATAACCATTTAAAATTTCCTATCAAACCATGTGTAAATGACTATCTATTTGCAAGTAACATCCAAAACATACTATGCTAACCATTCTATGATGCATATAACATGAAATACTTATGTGGTGTGTGTAGAGTTCTAGTCGATTTATTTATCATCCTCTGACATCTCCATCTAGGTCACCTTCTTCGATGATACTCTCCCTCTATCACGCTTTGAGGGATGAGTTCTCCTACTTCAACCTCATAACAAGTAGGTAGTTAGACTATAAAAACATGATATACGTTTATCATAAAATATATATGGAATAAAATATCAACATGTTCAAAATGTAAATTTATATACTACAACTAACTTTTAGTAATGTAATCATGTAAGCTAAGCAATATCTTACTGTCCCATAACAATATATATCTCAAAACTTAGTTAAAAATACCTAAATCTAAAATTTTCATCTATAAATATCCAAAAGTAATCTAGTAAGTTTGCTTGGTGAGTAATTATGATATAACACTTTTTTACCACATAGTAACATGTTTCAAAGAATCATTATCAATCATCAACTTGCCACTAGCCATAATCTCACTAGGTCTAGTGTGTCCCCTCTTCCCCCCTAACTGTTAAAATGTATTTTTACTCTTTAACTACAGATAAACACCTTTCATGTTCACATTGAGTTTCATTCCATACACATGAAAATAATTCTCTTATATTAACGTCCCATACTAGATAATTTAGAATCCATGAAGATGTAATAGGTAGAACCAGGTTGTGTTAGTAGGCCTCACACATTAAATTAATTTTTTGAGAAGAGATTCTATATATTTATTTTAATATAATTGAGGTAGTCAAGTCAGGATTCTAGTTTGAAATGGCCTTTTTAAACATAAACTCTAGCCACATTTCCTATAGAATAAGTGAGTATACATTGGGAGGTTACCTACACCCAAAAATCTGAAAGGAAAAGTTTCCAACCATATTAAGAGACATTTTAAGTTGATCTATCCCCCTCACCTTTGTCTTAACTTCCTCAAAAATATTATACATAAATTTCTGAAGCTATTGTTAAATTTGGAGCCTTCTCTAGAGATATAATGGAAGAGTAGGCAAATGGTGCATGCAGGTGGTTCTGTTGAGCCTTGTTTTCTTCCTCAAGTGATCAAACTAATTCACCAATAGATAAAGTAGATTTTTTAGGATTAACAATGATAACCTTACCTTCCATAGCCACTATATTTATTCCACATGCATTCTTGTTTAATGGTCCTTAAAAATAGTGAGCATGGTGGGAGGATGCATGAGTCTTATAAAGCTTGGTAGTCCTATTGGATGATGACACTTGGACCCCTATTACAAAACAAGGTTTTGTGACCAGAAGACCATTATTTCACCTTTACATTTTACTTAGTAAATCCTATTTTCTCTTGTAATATTCAAAAGAGGAGTGAGGGGATGGATGCAAAAAAAAGGAACAAAATGTCTCCTAGGACAAATAATTGTGTTTTATAGCTAAGGCATCAAGAATAAACAATTTGATGAGACCATGGTGGGAAATATATTTCATATTGCCTTTATGTACCCAAAAAGATATCCTTTGAAGAAAATCAAACATGAATAAGGAAACCTTCATAAAAATCCCATGTCTAAGATTTGAAAGGATATTAAAATGATATCAAAACTTTAATGAATAACATCTTTCACAAGTTAAATATTCAAAAACAAAATTTTTAACCTAGGGTAAAAAAGAGGGAAGAGAGGAGTGGAGAATGCCTTTACCCATATCTACAAAGCTTTCGCCTACCTGAAGAAAATATTTTTTGAAATGGGATCTTTTGGATTTTACAACAAAACAACACTCCTCCATTCATGGCAGGCCCATCATTTTTGAAATCATAGCTTCATCCACCCTCAATTGTAAGCCTCTTATCATAAACATTCCATATTTGAGAGACAATGAAAATTTTGTAGCTATGGCATCATTAAATCCACTTAACCTTTTATAAAAATTCACCCATCCTACCTCAAGAGAAATTTATAATAGGTCTCAATGTTTATAAAATCCAAATGATTCTGATGTTCACTTGATGTAACACATCCCATTGTGTATGTATGTAGAAGCAACGGATAAATTGGATGAAAGATTATATAAATAAGAATATATTATTAACTCATTTAGAAAAATAAACACATATTTGATACTTCTATTTATTTTTGAATCAAAACCATAATGAATTGAAGTGTGCCAAATCACCCTTCCACAATCATGTTGAGTATGATGCCAATTTAGACACTTAATTTTTAATGTTAGAATAAATTTATTAGTGTTTTATTAGTTTATGATAGTTATTAGTTTATAAAACATCCCTAACCAGATAGGGTTAATTATGGTTGGATTGAACTTTTTAAGATGGTCATTTTGATGCAAATGAGAGTTCAAACAAAGGTACAAATCAAAAGTTATGGATGCCAAAAGTTTGGACTCTGCATCAATTACACTATAGATATCTCAAAGAAGTTTGATATACATTAAAAATAGAACACCACAATATAGTTACCCATCTCTAGAATATAGTTTATAATTGATATAGACATGTTTTTATTAATCAAATAGAACAAAAAATACACTTTTTTTCTAATAAATTATTAGTGATTTTCCATCAAAAATAGAGTTACCCACTCTTAATGATCCAAACACACTATGGTTGCATGAATACATGGAAATTTTTTGGGGATCATAAAATATCTTGTCCTTCCTCAATCAACCTCAGATTTTTGATGCCTAAGTTTCAAATTTCAACATGCCAATTTTCTACTTTTTGTATTTGATAATTGTTATTTATATTCTCTTCAAAATCTATTGGACTCGAATATAGTAATGTGATTTCATCTGAGTGTAGTGTGTTTGAAAAAATATTAGTCAATCCTCTTCTTTAACATGTAGACTACCAATTTTCTAAAGATCTATCAAATGGAACTTTGAGGACATTGTATCTAGTTGTATAGAGCCTCAAACAAGTCTCCAAATTCTTGTCAAGTTTTTTTCTTAACTTTGAATTAAAGAATGACAATGAACTAAAATTTATCTTATCTTCCATCGAGCCCAAAATAATTATTTAGCATAAATTAGCAAGATTAAAATATTCTAACATACTCTCATATAGTTTTTCACTCAAACTTAAGGTAATCCATAGTCTAGTGATCGATCAATCTTGAAAATCATTCTCCAAAATTTTAACTTGTTCCAAAATTATTGTGGTAAATCGAGTAGATTGATCCCTTTGATTTGGAAAATTTAAAATGCCTTCAATTTTTTCACAATTCAATTCTACACTCTTGTAAAAGTGTTGTGATAAGGTTTTAATTTTATTTTTAAACTTTGATGAGCTAACTATAGACACTAAAAAATTACACATGATGGTTTTAGTTGTTGAACTAACCCCTTAAATGCCCTCAGGGCTATCCCACAACCTTTTTATTTCAAAATTTAGTCAAGTTAACTGACTAGATAAACTGACTAACCTACCCTTGAACAAACTTAATCTTCACCCTAGACCGTCGACGGTCACCTTGACCACTGATGATTAGGCCTGACCATTGATGGTTAGGCCTAACCACTGATGGTCAGGTTTTCACCACCTGACCACTTAAACTCTAACTCAACTACAACTTTTTTTTTTTTTAGTTATTTATTTCACATATAGATCAATGAATGTTGGCACTAAAAATAAACAACCAATTTGAACCTTTTATTGAACTAATTATTTCACTTCCCCTTTCAACCTATAAAAATAGAGGAGGAGGTGAAAGGGATCCAAATCAGCAATCATCATCAAAAATTCTTTGGCAAGGGATCATAGCTTCTTATGCAAGTATTATTCTAGCTTATAGAGTCCCAACTCTAGGACTTCTTCAAGCCCTCAACTATCAACTACAAGCTAAGTATATTGTTCTTGTTTTAATTTTTAGTTAGTTAGTTTCAATAGTTTTGAAACTCTATATATTACCTCTTCCACTAGAATACCCTCTAACCATTCTTAACCACCTGAGTACCAAACCTTTACCCTTGATACTTCTAAGGCTCTCTCTTGCCCTCATGACCATTAACCATCCTCTAACAACTTATTGAACCTTTATTTAACCAACCCATAACCTATTTTGGCTGGAACTAATAACATATTCAAACCCATAGTAACCATTTATGGTCGCCCTAACCGTCAACGGTCACCCTGACTGCGGATAGTCACCCTAACTACTGATGATCACATCCAACCACTGAAAATCACTATATAGATCACTTTTACTCGAAACAACAAGCTCATACCACCTCTCAACCTTAACCAAAACCCTATTTTCTTGACCTCTGTCACTACACAAACTAGAAACAATACCTTGACCACACCTGAACTTACTTTTGATACTTTAACATTTATTTTAATGTTATTTTGTTAAAATAAGCATTTATTTTGAAAAAAATTTATTTCCTTTGCTTAAGTAGTTTCATTTATGTTACGGAATCTCTTTTATCAACAAATTTATCAGCATTAACTTGTCTTAAAAGGTGGATTGATGGCCTCTAAGGAAGTCATGTACTTCTTAGATCTATCTTGATAGGTAGTCCACCTACCTACCTAACTAATCAACCATTTCTTTGAGTGCTTTCTTACTTGTAGGTCATTCTTCACAAGCCAAGGAGGATTATCTACAACCATCTAGATCACAGTGCACAAACTAAATCCAATTTCTACTAACCTCACCCTTATTTCAAGTTTTACTCTTTCTTCTTGAGAAATAAAGAAAAATATTAGTGAAAACATTCTAGCACACCCGGTGGGACCTAGTTGCATCTAGGTGCTTTTTCTTCTTGTTTTATGCTCATTTAAATGAAATCAAAATTTATTTTGGGCTTAAAATTAACCTTTCATACATTGTTTGCTTGCATAATTAGCTCATATAGATTAATTAATCAAGTAAATTAACCATAGCCTCACTTCTTTTCACACATAGACCAAACCACTTACACCAATCAAACATCATAACACTTAACATAAGGCCCAATTAGGGTTTCATCTCCTAGTGGTAACCTTCACCCATTGGCTATCCCACTTAGACATCATTACCAAGGAGAAAAACCAAAACTTAGCTCTCTAGTTGAGTATAATATTTGGTAATCAATATATCTTGGTTAAGCAGCCAATACCCTTATCGCTATTGTGTGTGAAGTGAGGGGGTAGGCCCTAATATCAATCCATGTACTGATTTCTAATATAGACCCCTTTGAGCACCTAACACAACCTTAAACCAACCATAAACTTCTTTTTTCATACCCACTCTACAAGCCAAGTTGAGTCACACAATTCTAACTTAAAGCTAAGCCACAAGAGAGACAAAAAGAACCTTAGGATTTAATGTGCTTTAGTGTGCGTTTTATCTTCTTTGAATTTTTTCTTGTATTCTCTTTTCTTGAGTTATGAGAAATCTAATCCCCTTGGAAAAAACTTATACCATCTTAATTTCATTCACCTCATCTCCATTGCCTTGTTCAGTGGGGAACACTCCTATATTTTCTCCGAGAGATCCTAACATTTTTAAACTCCTAGAAGATAACCCTCTTGCCTTAGAGTGTTACCTTTCTTTAAGAGCCACTTGTGCTCCCAACATTACCTACAATCAACCCAACCTCACTTGCAATCAACCCTATAATCAACCCAACTTAACCTATAACCAACCCAACCTCACCTAAAATCAACTCTAAAATCAACTCAACCTCACCTATAACTAGCCCAATCTTTCCTAAAACCAATCCAACCTCATTTACAACCAACCAATAAACTCTCAACAACCATTTGATCATCATCATAACAAACTAACAACCTTTCAACACCTATTTAACCATTGTCATAACTCACCTCAACCTCAACTAACTCAACCTCACCAATCTTTGGGTTACCTATCTCAACCATCATATCAACCACCTTAAAATTATCAAACTTTTGATTATCTACCCCAACTATCATATCAATTGTCTGAACCCCCTTTATGACAACCCTATTTATCTCAAAACTAAGACTTGGTTTATCCCCTCAACCATTAGCCAAACTTTTTAAACCAACCTATCTTACCTACCTTATCAAATCCAACCAACAACTACCAACCCACCTTATCAACCTTACCCAACCTCTCAAACCGACCTACCTTATTAACCTTACCCAACCTCTCAAACCAACCTACCTTATCAACCTCACCCACCTTATCAACCTCCCCAAATCAAACCAACAACTACCAACCAAACCTTTCAAAACCACCAATTTTATCAAACCTACCCAACCTACCAAATTCATCAACCATGTCAAACCAACCAACTTCATCAAACCAACCAATTAGCTCACAACCCAAAGAGCCATGGGTACACCCTGTTCCTAGGTACTATACCCTATTGGGGGAATTATATGCCTCAATCCTTGACAAAATCTTCGAAGTTTTTATCATTAGACTTCATTTAATCGAACCCATCAATCATCCTCTTCCAAAGCCCATTTGGTTTATAGAGAATGAGTTTTGTGCTTATCATCGCACAAATGGACATGTGGTAGATAGATGTGGGTATTTTAAGATGTTTGTCTAAAACATTATTGATCAAAAGGAGGTTTCAAAGGACATTCTCTGTGTTCCCCCAACCTAGTTGTGAATATCATCAGGCAATCCATCATTAAACCTCTTTCTTCACTCATTGTTGTGCAAACCCATGACCAAATCCCTCAACACAATGAGACCCCTTCATTTTATTTGGTCCTTAGTGAACCCGTAACTAAAGAAACCATAATTGAAACCTCAACCAATCCACTTGTTGACCAATTTCAACATTTTTAGCTTCTTTTTCAAATCATCACTAGGAAAGAATCAACCCTAACCAATCCACTTATTGACCAAGCAGAACCTTCTCAGCTTTTCTTTAAAGCCAAAATTAAGAAAATCAACCCACCTCTTTGATTCCCCTTTCAACGGAGAAAACATCAAACCAACCCAACCTACTTGTTTCACCTCCCCTTTTTATAGAGCCAATCCAAAACACCTCACCTATAACTAATCCAACCTCGCCTCAAATCAACCCAACCCAAACCTTAACTAAAACCAAAATCATTCAATTTTTTTATAATCTACACATTTTCATGTATCTAATGACATTGTTAATTCCATTCCCTTTTGAACAGGGTCAAATCTTTGTCACCTTACCTTACCAAACAAACTAAATAAACAAGCAAACCTAACTAACAAACCAAATAAACCACCCACCCTATCTCCCCCAACCAATCAAACCAACCTCTAAGCTAACTCCTTCAACCATGATCAACCCAACTTTTGATTGAACCATAGCCAACTTATTTATTGACCCAAACCAACATCAACCCTTCATTTGAGATTTATTGAATCTTAGGTACCCTTTTATCCAAGTTACCCACACCTCACCTAAGCTCCCCCATTGGGATAATCCAACACTCTTGTCCAACTCACCTTTATTCTGAGATGATGTTCCCAACATCATTTATAAAAACTAACCCTACCCAAATCTGACCCAACAATGTTTCTTTTGCCATAACACCATAAGGGATGTCCCTCTTGAAACATTGCCTAAAACCTGAACTCCATACTAATAACTAACAACTAACAACTAATAACTAACAACTAACAACTAACAACTAACAACTAACAACTAACAACTAAAAACTAAAAACTAACAACTAACAACTAATAACTAACAACCATTAGGAGGCAAATGAGGTCATCTTCATCCTTCCTAAACCCTATTTAATAACTACCATATTTACTTGGGAATCTTTTTCCCACCTCAACATTCATGAAAAAAACATCTAAATTCTCCTTCCAAAAATCTTTGACCAAGCAATAACCCAAACATTAACCAATAACCAAACCAAATATTAACCTTTTTCCTACCAACTTTAACCAATGACCAAACCAAACCTTGTCACTTATGCCTCAACCTACACCTAGCCTAACACAAAACCAACCTTAAACTTAAACAAACCTTGACCTTGACCAACCTACCTTTTTCAATAACCAACCTAGACAAAAACTTAAACCATAACCAACCACCATTAAGCCTAAAATCCAACTCAAAGCCTAACTATCATCACCTAACCAACGTAGCCTCTTACTTTGTCAATCATCCATGGAAGGAGCAAACTGGGGAATTCTCCCTTTAAGAGGCTTTGCCCACTTATCAACTCAAAACCTTGCCTTAAGAAAATGACCAAACCAAACCTTGGTATTTTCTTGCCTCAACCTACATCTAACCTTGACCTTAACCCAATATTTTACCTCTAACCTAAGCAAACCTTCAACTTCAACCATTCTACTTAGGCCTCTTTTTGTCTTTAAACCTTATAGCCCTACCTTTTCACCCAACTACGCAATCAACCTAGACACCTAAATCTACCTAACCAAGCCAAAAACTAATCAACATTGCAATCTAACTAATGCCTAATAGATATCACCTAACCAACCTTACTTTTAACCATTCTCAATCCAACATTCTCTTTTCCATGTCTAATCTAGCATTGAAAAGTAATTAGGGGATACCTTCACTCTTGATTAGCTCAAACCATTTACATGTAAGTATGGATTTAGGGCATATTAGAACCTAAACCCTTCAAGGATTTGTAAATACACCATGTTCTTTTGTTAAATAAAGTTTTTAATCATCTTATATCTAACTTAAGTGTATCCCTTATTTTCAACCAATTTCATATCGTTATTTTAAATACAACTGATTAAAAAAGTATCATGTGATTATCTGTCACAACCTTAGCCTAATCCTAAGCATGGGTATCATGGCTCTACCTATAGCATGATTTTCATGGTATTTTATGACCTTTATAGGATGGATCCCCATGGTTGTTATCACTTAAACTTATTTTGCCCATCATCAACCTTCTTGTGCTATGGTTTTGCCTCCATAAAAGAAAGCCTTCAAGCATATATAGACTTGTCCATGTCTAAACCAACATAAAATTAATTTGGGATACCAAATATCACTTGGGTCAAATATCTAACATGCAAACTACTCCTCTGAAGGAAATTTGCCCAAAAATACCAAACATTACTTAAAAAGGTAGACTACTCCCTTGAAGGATGACTACTACACATAAACAAATTCAAAACTTAGACCACTCCCTTGAAGGATGGATAAATGAAACACTTGTCAAGAAATCAATCACCTGGGAGCTTCTCACATTGATTATGTTCCTAAAATCATCAACTTAAATCAATCAAATGACCTAAATTCAAAATTAAAAAACAAAGCAATCCCAAAGAAAAATTCCACTAGCTTTCACACAGTGTTAGTAGACTTCCTGCATCAATCAGTCTACCCTAAAATTAGAACATGGATTTGTATATAATGGTTTATAGGTCACATATAATAGGGTCAAGCCATCCCCATAAGAAGGTTACACTATCATCCATTCACCTATTTCATTTATCTCTTCTTATACCCTCCATAAATCAATGGTTTTTTAGCTTACTTGACACTACTTGATCAAGTTACTTCTTTTAACCATTGAACTAACACTAATAAAACACATGAAAGGGGATTATGTTCTTAAGCCCACCCATCTTGCTATTTTAGTCTACATTGACATGAGCATTTCAGCCTCCTACTTTCATGACCTTTTGTGAAGGCATATGTCTTCCCCTCTTGGAGACATTATAACCCCAACCAAACTTCACCAACTAACCAAACCAATTAACCTCAACTTGGTCATCTTAGCCCACCTTTCACATGTTTTATGACCCAACTTTACTTTGGTCAGTTTGATCCCATCATTTACCTTATCATTTTTTGATGAATTTATGCTACTTTTGTGCACCAACCATGTAGGTGCCTCAGAGCATGACCCTTTACAATCCAAACAACTGCACCCATTTTTATCTTCTCAAGATCACATCCTACCTTGGATACCTATGAATACATTGACCTTACCTATGAGACTTGAGTTTATAAGAGTAACCCTCATCAACTATGCCTAATGCTGTGGCCTGGTTACCCTGTCATTTATCCTCCTAGTACCAACCTTGTTTTACCACCTCACCCCAACACTTTAACAATTAGAGATTACCCTTCTCCACCAACCTTTCCCACTAATGATTTCAACCTCACCATTAGTCATTTTGGCTTGACTTTTGCATGTTTTTGTGATGACTTTCCCTTAGTCCTTTTGACCACATCGATTGAATTACCAAATTGAAAAATTTGAACTTACACTACCTTGCACACAATTGATCAATTTATATCTTCATGGGAGTACTTCCTACCTTAGATACCCATGAAAAACACTGACCTTATCTAAGAGACTTGAGTTTACTAGTGTAACCCAACTATCACATATGGTCACATGGTCCACGTGTCACTTGTATTTCTAGTACCAACTTAATTTTTACCACCTATGGAAACCTAGTCATTACACAATCTTGTCTATCACACTTCATCATAATTTATGCACATTTTTGCATTTAAGTTCCCAACCTATCACCCACTTCATCACCAACTTACCCACTTATCAAACCCACACCTGATTCTCTTTCACCTCATCGATTCCTAGTTTGAGGGGGAACACTTCCCATACTCAAGGCAACCTAACCTCTGACCCATAATCCATTTTTTGTTTTTCAACTCACTGATATAAACTAAATAAAAAAGGGGAAAACTATAGACACTAAAAAACCACAAATAACGATTCTAGTTATCAAACTAACCCCTTGGACCCGCTTAGGACTATCCCATAAACTTTTGACAACAAACTTTAGTCAAGTTAGATGACTAGCTAAACTAACTAACCAATTTACCCTTGACTGAACTTAACCTTCACCCTCAACCATCGACAGTCACCTTGACCACCAACGATCAAGTTTTCACCACTTGAACACTTAAACTCCAACTCAACTACAACTTGTTTTTTAATTTTTAGTTGTCTATTCCAATGTAGATCAATACATATTGATATTAAAAATAAACAACCATTTTGAACCTTTTGTTAAACTGATTATTTCACCTCACCTTTCTTCTTATAAAAATAGAGAAGGTGAAAGGGATCCAAATCAACAGTCATCATCAGAACTTCTTGGGTAAGAGATTAGAGCTTCTTGTGTAGGTATTCTTCTAGCTTCTAGTGTCCCAACTCCAAGAATTATTCAATCCATCAACTATTAATCACAAGCTAAGTATATCATTCTTTTTTTAATTTTGAGTTATTTAGTTTTAATAGTTATGTAAAATTTTAGTGAAAACACTAACATTGTTCCAATATTGAGGATACACCATAACCATGGCTTCTAGTAGTTCATCTCGAGGAAAACATTATCTAATCTCTAAAGAGAGAAATTTTACAATTTCCTTCAAGATGGACCTTATAGAGGATACAACCTTAAGGAATCAATCCCATTTAATATGAACTTATGTAAGTCTATTAGATAAGTCAACTGTAGAAAAAAATGTGTAGGGGTATTTTACATCTTCACACTTCTACACACAAATGTCCATCTTCGTTAAATAGTAAATAATTACTAATGTGTTCAAAATTTGTCATTAAGTTCCAGCTTGTGAAATTTTACCCTGTAAATGATTGATGTGTTAAATAAAAATTATCAAGTGTAAAGCATATTAGTTTTTTTAACTTTCTATAGACTTGAATGCACATTTTTTTTTGAAATTTCTTTATCTTTAAGTTTATTTCATCCAACATGGGTAGAAGGTCGGATGAGGTCAATGATGTCTTTATATCACTTCATCAAAATAAGATATTTGGATTGTTTTCTATTGTGTGATGATGTTCCTCCACTACTCCCATAAATTACTGATATTTTGTATATGGTCTGTATTAATCCACAAATAAAAATCCATCGAGTATCAACATCCTTAAGTAGCTTATTTCCTTGTGTTTAACCTTAAAAATAAATGTTGAAATTCTAAAAATATTTTTAGACTTATACAAAATTATGAATGGATTTCATGAATAATATCTTCAACTTTTGAGTCTAATGTAATCTTACTCATAATTTTAAATTCCAAATTCATTTATGTGACATGCAATGAATACCATTCATATATGGTGTACAAGAAATGTGTAACATTACATAAAGACCACTTATTTGACCTTGCATAACCGATGCTATATCTACCCATAAATAAATAAACTTTTTTACAATTGGGCAATCATCCATACCACCAACATACTTCAAACAATTCTTGATAAGTTCAAAAATGTTTTGGGATGTTTAATTTTATTACATTTTATGAATGAATAGAAAATGAGACTAGAAAACATGGTTCACAATAGTGTAAACATGCATACACACCCAATAAGTGTTATCTATGGTTGTGACTTCATTAAGTGACAATGTTAAGTATTTTGAAAGAATTATTTTCTCTTGAAGCTCCTCCTTTTCTATTTGAGCATGACAGTTATCCCATTCCCAACCATCAATAGTTGACCAATGAGTATTTGGAAAGTTCAGGATGCCAAGAAATTATAGAATGTCCTTATATCTTGGATAATATGTCATTGGTCAACCTTTATTTAAAATATAAAAAATATCAACAAAAATTATATATTACTTGATAGTTGGTGATTTTCATCATATTTTCCAAACAAAGTTGAAATGGTTCTTCTACTTGCATTATTTTTTCTTGGTTTCCTAGTTCTACTTTTGTTCTCCATTATATCAATAATTTATCCTCTTCGTTTATAATATTATCTTCATACACTTTTCCCACATGCTTATATATGGTATCCAATTTTAGTTTCAAGTGTTTTTACCTCCCAAGTTTTTAATTAAATATCTTTCACCTGCACTCTTTTGGTGTTCATTAATATCTTTATTCAAAACATGTTTAATGAAAGGATAATTAGAAACCTGACCAACTTGAAAAATTATTTGACATGTGCCATTAGTGTGAATTCATTTTTTAAAATAAATTATGACTTTCATGAACTACTTGCAAGATTGAATTATTAATAATTTCACTACCATATTATATTAAATCAGCTATGTCATGTTCATTGTTGTTGTTAATCACTTCTTCTGATTGAAACTAATTACAATCCTATTGAACATGATCTTGATCATGGGAAATATTTTTGGGTTCTGAATGATATTCTAAACCAATATTTCTTGTTAAAGTTTAATATTGTTGGTGTTTACCAAAATAAGAAAATAATATATTTCTCTTCGATGAACCTCATTTCATTTTCCCCACACCTAAACTAGGAGTAGACATTTTTCATAAAAAATCACCTTTCAATACCAACTTTACAATATGAATCAACAATTCACATCACTCCATTTAATGACGCAAAGATTGATGATAATCATTATTGTAATTCTTGAATTGAATCTTTATTTAGAAACCTAAAAATAGCAATGACACCAACACATTTATTTATAAAAAAATATGAAAATGAACTACAAATGGCTCCATTCAAAAGTGATATCATAGACATAATTTCCTTGTAAAATTTTATTCTCTATACATTTTGATTTAAAAAAAAAATAAAATAAAAAAATTGATGGGGTAAAAGCCAGGTTTTAAGGGACCTAGAACCACCAAAGCACAATGCAATAGAATAAACAGGCCTACAATAGGGCCGAGGGGTCAAATGATAAAATAAAGAATGAAATTTTACAAGGAAAGTCAAAATATGGATTAAAAAAATAATTAATTTTTTAACTCCATTGATAACATGGCCCAATGACCTTTTTTTCACTTTTATAAAATATTTGGTAAATACTTGTGTTAGTCGCTAGCATGTCCAATAGTGGATACACAAGATCCACAACATTGACTTCACAACACATGGCATTTGTGTTCAACACTTAATCTATGGTCAATATGTTTAATATATACCATCAAACTATTTTATAACTTCAAATAGGATTTTTACAAATACAAGTAACTAAAATCTAATCTCTGAAATGACACAGATTATCACACATAGTACAAACACTGATAAAAGAAAGAGAATAATACCAATATACACAATCTAAAAATATATCAATTAAAACTTGAACCACACCAAAACACAATAAAATATATTTTGAACCAAACCAAAAATCACTTGTAAAACATGGAAACAGGGGCCAACACAAATCCCACAAGCCTTAACCACTTTCTTAGTGACTATTTTGATGCACCTTGAAACTTTATGTTTTGGATGTAGAATAATAGTGATTCTGGGACTATTTAATACCTTAAATCTTAGGGAACATCTTTGGGTATTTGTCACATATATCTATACAAGGAATGCACACAGATAGGTCAGGGTCAAATTAATGATCAATATGTTTGCGAAGAGGTTTTCCAAAGGGAGGATGAACAACCCTCCATATAATTCTTGTATGAGTATTTTAACTTATTGCATACAATTTCCTAAAAATTAGACCCCTAAAGGACTAAAGGATGTGTTGTATTAAGAAGTTGTTGGCATTAAGATATCATTATAATTAATCCTTATAATGGTACATATATTGAAAGTTGATTTTAGGGTTGCCCCTATACTTTTTTTATTTTTAACTATTTTTTTAAGTCCATTTTTGAATTTTTTGTAAAGTGAAATTGAAAAAAAAACATCCCCCTTGAAAGATATGTCTAGATATGTCTAATCTAGATCATCTAAAATGAGGGATCTGGATCATCTAAAATGTATTGGATCTATATCCCTATAGTATACATCCTGGATACATCTAGTATCCTATAGGGGACCTATGGATACAAACAAATATGTCCAAAAAAGACATATTCATGTGTATCCATAGGTCCTTTATAAGATTATTTATGTATCTTGAATGTATCATAGAAGGATACATATCAAATGCATTTTGGATGATCCAGATCCCTTATTTTATATGACCAAAATCCATCATTTTGGATAATCTAGACCTTACAACATGATCTAGATCTTTGTAGGATATGCCTTGGATACGTCCATGATCCTCCAAGGGACCTGTGGATATGGTTGGATTTGTCTTGGGAATAGATTATATTCAAGTGTATCCACATGTCTCATGAAATATCACAAACATATCTAGGGTATATCCTATAGGGATCTAGATCTAAAACATTTTGAATCAAGGTCTATGGACCTATAGAGGAGGATCTGGATACCAAGTTTAGTAGTTTCTTTGGTTTCTGGTAGAGTTTTCTTTGGATTTTTTCAAACTTAGAAGCTGAAATATATTTTGTAACACCCTTACAACTAATATCAAGACATCATTTTTATTGATATTCAAATTTTTATTTTTCAAAATTTTAACCATTTTTTATTATTTAATAGTAATACAATAATTTTGACCTTGATTGTGTGTGTGTGTGTGTGTGTGTGTGTGTGTGTGTGTGTGTGTGTGTGTGTGTGTGTATTAAGGCCTAAAATAATCAAATGACTCCCCTTAGTTATAAATTCTTTTTGATGGTCCTTATAATAGTCATGGTTAGCTATTATCAGTTTAATGACTCAACCATGTTTAAAATCCTGAGTTAAATAACCACAAAATATACTGATAATTTAATTTCAAATGTCATGATATTTAGTGGTTAAACTTATATTAATCTTATAATAAGTATATAGTGCAAATGTTGCATTGTATAGACAAAACTCAAGACAAATCAGTAAGTTAAGGTAGGTTCATTGTAAAACCAATATGGCTAATACCATAATTTTACTAAACATGTCAAAATAATATTAAATAATTTATTTATAATTTTACATACTGTACAAGAGATAACTTTCCTATAACATCCTAACCTAGTTTGTTTGATGGCAAGGAATGGATAACTCAACTTTGATATTATTGTTACAAAACTATTTTCTTTTACATTCATACACACTTAGAGAGAACATTCATTAAATATAACCCTTATATCACTATTGATAATGGTACAAGTAATACATGTGAAGACATTTGTCTTATTTACTTAGAATGAGGAATGAGAGAACATAGAGAAGGCACACACTGAGAGGGAGAAGTCACACAAGAATGGAAAATTAGTATCTTATGAAATAGTTGAGATTAGTAAAGATAGATGTAGAATTAGGAATATGGATAGAGACTTAGATAGAGGTTAGTACTCCCAATATCATGAAATGAAATTATATGTATATGAGGCACCTATGGCTCATATGACCAACTTTATTTTATGTATATGACATTAAATGATTGTGTTTGTGTGTGTGTGTTGTTGTTGTTGTTGTTGTTATTCTTCTTTAACTAGTTAAATATATTGTAAGATCTTAGATAATATTAATGTTATAACCCAAATTTACACCCTTAGAAGGTTGTTAAATCCTTCACAATTTGGGGTAACATGGAAATAATCCTAGGTTATGGATGGCCTATTAGGTGGATTGAATCTTTATATTTTAGGGCTAGCTTCCCTTCATGTATCAATTAGTCTCATAAACACTACACTACTAACTTGCAAAGGAAAAGGGAGAGGAATAACATGAAATAAACCTAACTAAGGAGGTGATACACCAAAACTAATTGACCACTACCAACAAACTATATGTGCACATCAACCATGAGACTAATTTGAACATACACCACTCCTAATCTACATCTCCTACATCATCACTTCATGTGAACATTGTGAAAGATGTTTAGGCTAGGAGGACTAGACAAGAGGTCCAAAATGACACTAATGAATAAACAAACTCACTCAACCCTTGCACTTCACTTGAACACCTCACATGACCTACAAAATAATCTTTCAAATTGTATATATGTGTTAGAATAGGATAACCTGCCAAGAAAGACTAAGTAAATCACTTAACACAATTAACTATCCATGCACACAAACTAATTACAACCATAGGAGGTAAAATTAGTAGTCTTCATTGATCAAAGGCATTTAAATGAGTAGGGATTCACCATACTCAGGTGGAGGATCCATTACAAATCCAAATAATATTTTCTATATAGAGAGTGAGAGAAAAAGAGAGAGATAAGTGGTGTACAAGAGAGTCTTATCATGATGAAACAAGCTATAATGTAGAAAAGAAGTGCCACCAAGCCTACTAGACATGTGTTGTCATGTTGCTTCTTAACCCTCAAGGACATGTGTTGATGAAATCATCATGAGGGGTGGTGTAGGAGAGACTCCTTATATTCTTCTCTTGAAATTACCATATCCTTATTGATTGAAGAGTGATAAGTAGCATTTTTGGGTACTCACTCACCTTGAACTACCTTCTACCCCTCTTTTTGACACTTTACATTAGTTTATGGGTTATTAATACTGATTTTATAATGATCATCAAATTTTATTATGTGTCTTAAAGCTCGTCAACCTCATTGAACCATATCCCTCAAAGCTATTTCAATGATATATTAACATATCTAGCTCAACCCTATTTCAGTCACTGGATTGGTTTTCTCCATGGTCTAATGTGGCTCCAAAAATCATAAAAAAAACTCTTAGTGGTATTTAAGAGACTAATAACTCTCTATGACCTACCATAGGTCTTTAACTAGGTTTCTCTCATGCCAACAAGAGAGCACTACTCATATTAGCTTGTCTTAAGGACTTAAAACTTGTTACATATTTATTTAGACCTTTGATGTGACTTGTACAAGAATCTTAGACTTCCTTATGCTCCACAAGTGTTTTAAATTGATAATGGTGCTTTCATACCATCAAATCCTTACATAAAGGTCTACTATTGTCATTTTAAGCCCATTTTCATATTATTTTGACTTCACACATGTCACCAAGTATATTTATAATGTGACCATGGGAGTTGTGAAGATCATTATGACCATTCCAAATACAAACTAATTTAATTGAAGTCACTTAACTCATCTTCTCTCTCATCGAGTCTTTTAGATAGGTTTAACAAGGGTTTTAAGTGTCTACCATCTTAATGATAGTTTATAAAGTATATGGGCCTAATCCAAGAAATAATTGTATAAGATGGAAGTAGGGAAGGGAACCTAACATCTCCTATGATATTGAGCTCCCATACAACTCCATTCAATTTTGAACAAAATAAAATGCTCCTCAAGTTCCTCTTTAGGAAAAAAATAGGGGTTTTGAAAGACTTCCAATCTTAAGGATTGTTTATAGAGTTGTAGGGGTGTATGAATGAACTAATGCCCTGGGTAGAATATCCACTTCACCACCTCCAATAATCATCTACCACCATGCATTTCCTCTAAGGATTTTTGAACTTCTCAAGTGACCCCTTAGGCATGGAGGATTGTGTGAGAGACCGAGAGAATGGTTTAGGGTCTAAATGGCCTTAAAAATGTATATTTTGGTTTGAAACAACTTCATCAAATTTGAAACACCCCTAATCATGATTTTAGATACATTATCCCTTATATTGAGGTCTCATCATGCATGATTTTGACTCCTCTGCCTATAATAGACCCATTAAGGGTTTTAAATTTGTAGGTGTCCTTTTGCCCTTAGACATGGGTTTATTATCTCTTAGGGCCATTTGGACTCTGTATAAATCCATATTTTACTCTTTCATGTGCTTTACCAATCTTTATTCAATATATTCTTTTACTCATTTTACCATAGCAAGCCTATAGATGTGCATTAAGTTTCTCAAGAACCTCCCCACCTTGATATAGGGTTGTGTCTTTTCCAATAAGAGCTATCCTAGCATCATAATGATTGTATAAAATATAATTAAATGTGTTTGAAACTTATCCTTCAGTCTACTACCTTATTTTCATAACCAAGACATTCTCAAACCTCTTCAACTATAGGAGCATACCTGTAAGCATCTTAGGGATGACTAAGATTGCATATTTGGTGTGGTTTGATCTTCATGACCCCTGATTCTTCACTTCACATGATATTCTCATGGTTTTCATGATCATTCACACCTATTATGTTCAAATGCATTGTTTGCTTTATAAACAACTCATTTTGGTTAGTGATGTGGACCTACAAGTTTGTATAAGTCTACATTCACTTTAATTTAGGTCTCCATTGAGTTCTCATTTTGAGTTCTATATGTTCAAACATCACCTTTTTTAACTCTCATCCTTTTTTGTAGGGTTATAATCCTCAACAAGGCACCTAGAGGGTCATCTCAACACCTTGTATGAAATCTTTGTTTCTCTTTTATTGAGACATTGGTAAAGCTTGCATTTGGACTATCATGCCCAATACTTTATCAATTATACATTCCACCTTGAAAGTGACTTAAATTAATTTGAGGGACTTGAAGATAATATATATTTCTTGATTAAAACCATCTACATATGAAAACTCTTACAAACTTCAAAAAAACTGCCTGCACCTCATTGAGACCTATGGTCACTTCTTGTTTGAAGGCTTTCTCATTGAACCAACCAAGAGGAATATTTTAGGAGGTGATATTAGATTAAGAAGATATATAAATGGAATGAAAATCATGGAGAGGATGATATTTTAATTTCATCAACTCAATAAACCACCTATCCTTCCTCATAGTGACCTCTAATAAGTCATGCTCTTACCTGCAACTCAATGTGAATGGAGGTTTTACTTATTATAAGGGTCACATGTGCCAAATGAACAATGTAAAATGTTTTGAAAGGAATATTTAATCTCTACATTACCTCCTCCAATAATCCATTTCATTCACTCTCTTACTCCTTTATATGGAACTATTGGAAACTGAGATTGTAGGGGTTATACGCAACTTTTAGCACCTTAACTTCTTAGCAATAGTTTATAAAGGAGGGGGAATGGGTTAGAGAAATAATGCCACCAAATGGAAGGATACTATGGCTTGTTTTTACTCCCAATATATTAAATCACCACTCTCTCTCTTATATACAAAATGAGCATATGAAAATGGCCATTATGAGTCTGCCAAGGGCTCGATGAAGATTATGATCCATTTATTCCTTATTTTGGATATATGAAAGATTTTTGAGCTTGAAATTGATTTGAGGGAGGTGAAGATACATACCTACATGCATGTCTAACTGAAGATGAGCCCCTTATACCCATATAAGCTATTAGGATCTATAGACATGCATGGTTTAGGTACCAACATCTAAATCCTAGCTTTGATACCACTTGTTAGGAACCAAAAAACAATCCTAAACATATGAAATTAAATAAATATGTAAATAAATAATTTAAAAAAAAAACATAACAGTAGAGAACACACTACACAAGATATACGTGGAAACCCTTGTAAATTCAGTAAGGGAAAATGCATGGGGCAAAGACAACATCTAGACTTCATATTCATCAATAACTTTATCTACAATAACTCCTCTCAGTAACTCTTTTCTAGTGATTAAAACCAAGAACTCAAGTGAGAAAATCTTACAACCAAGCTTTCCATGCTCTAACCTCCAAGCTACAACATGCAAATACATCATGATGCTAATAATCATAACATCCAAGGTGAACTCTAAAGCATCAACCTCCATCTCCATGTGCTAAGATAACAAGCCTCAAATCTCCATGTATTCATCTAGGTGAGCAAAGATAACATATCCTTCTAGGCTCTAACATCTAACCTCAAGGATCTCCATGATTCAATAAAGTAGGCGAGCTAAGCCTTACAAGATCTAACCACCTAATCATGAATGATGCTTACAACCCAAGCTTCTAGGTAAGCTAAGCATACAAGCATTACAAGATCTAATCTTATATAACATGTAATCCCAAGGCTTGTATGAAATACTCAAAGGGAATCCATAATGAACTCAATGTATTACAAAATATAGAGGAGAACCATGTTCTTATAGCATTTACAATGAGAGAGAGAGAAGAGAGAGAGAAACACATAGTGGCCCCAAATGTTTAGCACATTTGAGTGGGGTGTCATGTGATCTCCAAAATGTTTGTCACCATGTTTAGAAGAAGATATTCCACTAGATAAGAACATGTGCCACCTCCATGTGGCTCCAAAACTTGCACCCCACTTCCATAAGTGAGTTCAAACACTTAATAGTGTTCTTCTTGTCTTCATCTTCAAGGGTCAACAAAGTGGATGATCCACTTTAGATAAAATCTAAGCCACCCCATGTGACTCCAAGGATTACACCCTACTCACACATTTGAGGTCAATCTACAACAATTTATTCTTATCTTCATATTCATATGTGAACACAAGAGTCCAAAAGGTGTTGCAATCACCTTTTGACTCTAACTAGACATGTGAATCTTAGGACCTGTTAGAAATTTGACCCATACATGACCTCTTATCTTTTTCACCATGTGACAACCCACATGTGTCTAATAAGGACAAAACTCATGTCCTCTAGTGGAGTGCTATGCCTCACACCTACCACATCATCCTAATCACACCTGGGACCCACCATGGGCCCATGCCACATCACTTGCATGAAAAATCATCTGCACACATGTATGCCACATCACTAATATGCCATATTAACATGCCACATCACCATGAATAACAACTATAAGTAGTGCTTGTAAATAGTGACCTATGAATAGTGGCTTCAAATCCTAACACAAACAACCAAATTGCATGTTGGAGAGTGATTATGTTCCTTTGGATGTTAGATCTACAACCTCTAATCATTTTTTTGATTTGTAACTGCCATATTATGTTGAAGGAACCTTCTTAATATCATTTGATACATTCATCCATATACCAAACACTCTTTTGGCCTTTTGACTAGCCCACCACCTTGCACTTATTAAAATAATCATAAGGATAATTTGAAAAACTTTCTATTAGCATTTCAACTTGAATATCCATATCCCCTTTGATGACCTTGTTCTTATGAACCTACTTTTATAAAGGTTTGATATGTTGGATTAAGCATTTTGGACATTAATTTCAAGTGTTAGCATGAGAAGTTGGTTTGATCAAGCCAAAAACATAAGATCCATAATATTTGTAAAATACCTTAAAAAATGCTAAGTTACCTTAACATTTATTAAGCATGCATAAGGACCAACTAGATAATCGCTTGAAGACCATCACCTTATGTTTAAGTTTTGACGCCCTAGGAGACCCCTAACACTTCTAGGACAACAAGACAACTTACCATGACAAGACAAGCTATGAGCTAGAAAAACACCTTCAAGGCTATCAACAAGGTTCAATATGAGCTAAAGGGCAAGTTTTTTGTGAACCTATAGTATGGTATCCAAAAATTTGGCTAACAAGTCCATTATTATTACTCCACATTTGTGTAATTTGCATGCATGAGCATAACTTCCCAAACATGTTATTGTAACTCCTCAGAGTTATCCTACTATTGTGTTCCCTTCTTTGTACTTACTAATAAGATAATATGGTTTAATATAAGAAACCCCCTTAATATGATTTTGTTCTTGAAACTTGTATTTTAAATATAAAAATATAATAAATTCATAATCGGTATGAATAATTTTTTCCCAACCAAGGATGTGGTGACTTAATTGCTTGAGTGCTCCAATCAATTCAAAGAATTATTTACCATATATGTTATAGTTTTGATGCTGCAGGACGTGTTTTTGAATGATATGGAATGAGGTGTCATAAGATGATATGGCATGGATAATTCAATTTTTTTTTTGACACTCCAAAGAAGTGGTGTAAGAGTTTTCAACCTTTTTTTTCTCAACCTATTGATAGACATATATCACAACCATCATGATAGACACGAAGTTTTACCATAACCCAATCAATAACAATAATGGATTTATGTATATAAAATTTAGGAATATAAATATTAACTCAAATATATATATATATATATATATATATATATATATATATATATATATATATATATATATATATATATATATATATATATATATATTCAACAAAATGTCAAAAATAAAACCAAATATGTGTGTGTGTGTGTGTTAGTGTCCAAGCTAAAACATAAGAACTCAACTTTAAGTATTTATCAAAGTCTAGGTATTCAAAATAAGGATACAAAAACTTCATATCTATGCTTAGATATTTCATATTTACTTACAAGTTATTGAAAAGATTTATTACTTACACGATCCCATGTAAGAGGAAGATTGAACAAGAGAACGGATGTGAAGACCCTATAATTCCCTTAAAACTTCTAGCCATGCTTAGATTTATTGCCTTCCTTCTATAAAAATCATCACCACTCATTTGTAATATTATCACCACTCATTTGCTTTGACTTTCCAAACTAATATCTCACCCAAACTACCGTATGTTTTCCATTTTCTCTCATTTTATATTTTATACAACTTTTGCTCAACAATAAGAGATAGATGAAAAAAAACATGGGCAATTCAAATAAGAGTTAGAATGAAAACTATCCTCTATGAAATATCCTCAAACTCTAACCAAAACTTTGGTAATACAATGTTTCAAACTCTTCAATCTTACATACAAATCACGAAATTTCATATCAAAATTTTGATATGGCTTCGCCTTAAATTTTATTCACATTCCTTCATAAAAAATAATTCTCCCAAAATACTATAACTCAAACTCATTTGATGTCTAAACCCTAACTCGAGTTGGGTTCGAACTCAGCCAAATGTACCTAAAAGGGAATAGCTCCCTGGGATGTCAAACCACATTAAATATTACCTAAATCAATTTTTAATTACATAACCGATTGATATAAGAATCCAATATTCCATAGACAGTTTTTTCCTAACACGTCTTCAACTGATTTTGCCAAAAAAAAGGGTTAATCCTTGCAATTGCCTAAAAAGACATTGAAATTTTAATGGTGGTACACCTAACATTGAATTAAATATAATTAATAAGTACCCTAGAAATTACAACCAAGTTAACTAAGTTGGTTTGATTTTAAGTATAAATCACTTATTAAACTAGATGTAAATTGCTTTAAAATAAAGTAAATCCCTAATGTAAGCTCACCATATAACATTAGTCCTACTTTATATCTGATATAATGAATGTTGTATGCGTTTTATTTCTCGACTCAACCCTCTTTGTAAGTTACTTGGACGTAAGAATATCTTTCAATCTGTATTTTTGCTTGCCTAGTTTAAACCCAATAATTTCATCATATTTTATAGTTTCTTGCATTTCCTTGGAAACATGTGGCCTCTTTTTGTATCATCTCTATTTTTTAATATAATATATATGTCATTTTCATCAATATATATCATCATTTTCATCAATATATATTCCGTTGGAAACCTTGTAAAGCGTGTTTCTATGATATATATGTCATTTTCATCAATATTTTAGGTTTTTATACCTTAATCTATATATTGGCTTCATAAATTCTCTTTTTTGGTACTCTTTTATGTGTTTGTATAGCTTAAATGTCTCAAATTCCCCACGAGGGATGATATTCCAACCATAGTAAATATGTTTAGAACTAATGTTTTTTAAAATTATTAAATCTTAAAAATAAAAATGACAAATGTAGGGAGGAGAGAAATAGAGCAAAAGCAGGATTGAGAAGTGAGGAGATGGAAAAAGTCAAATTTTTGGTAGCCTACTTTAATGGTGATGGAGAGTGGAATCAGTTGTTATAATGGTATGAATATGGAAGAGAAAAAGGAAACATAGGACATTAGATACTTCACTTCCCCATATTACTATTGTTGAATGCCTTTCAACGTAATAAATATTATAATATAAATTTGTCTATAACATGATTTGATAACATATCAAATTATTAATATTTTAACCAATGAATTATGTAAGACAAAGCCATATATAGCGTAAAAGTGGTGAAATATTTTGAGGTGATTTGGTGGTGATGGTGAAGGGAAATGATAGGGCATTTTAGGTGATAGACTTGAAGAAGCCCTAACAAAAAATGTGAAAAGTTTAATGATGTCATATTTTAAAATGCAATCTATAGCTTTTGTTGAATTATTTCAATTACTTAATACATGATTGAAACATGTATCATCTCATTAGAAAAAAGTGTTAGATATCCAATGACTCCTTTAAAAATGTAGAGAATGCACCACGTGTCAATTTAGATAAGTCTAAAATTAATTATATGAACGTTATAACTAATTTGAATATTGAAAACCTAATTAAATGAATCTAAAACTAATTAGAAGAAAAATAGAAAAATGCCTCCTATATAATATAATCGATCGATGTAGGATGCCATATGTAAATGGATATAGATATTTCTATTCTCATTCTAAATAACACTAATAACAACCTTTGTACTCATAATAATATTACTCAATTATCTTTATCCAATGAATAAAGGAAAGGTAAAACTACTGATAGGACCATAAATGCTACCAATTTTGGGTAGTCTATTAGAATTGGGTTTGAATCCTCACCAGTATCTATATACTCTTTCCAACTGTTATGGTGGTTTAACATATCTCAAATTAGGCACCACTCCAACTATTATAGATTTATTTTTAGAGGTTACAAACTACAATGTTGAAGAGTTTAAGTCATAAACAATTTGTGAATAAAATTTAAAGCTATGGTAATCGGTAAAATCCTTCTTATGGTGGATTTTACCACAATTAAAGCAAATCATGGTACCATAGCCCTTGCCTATACCACCACTTCCTCTGTGTCCCAATGTTACTCCACTTTGATTATAACCTCTAGCTTGATTAAATCCACTACCCTGATTATAACTTCCCTCTTGGTTCTGTGCATTCCATCCATCTTAAATTTGGTAAAAATACACCTCAATTTTTGTCAAACATACCACCTTAAGTTTGATTATAACCTTCTTGATTCTGATAACCACCTTGATGTCTAATGTTATCAAACCCTAATACAATGCTTCTTCACAAGTAATTCTACCTCTGCAAACCAAAATGTCCAACATGATACATGTCAAAGAAAAATAATTAAAAGTCTTTCTTATATACATACATACATACATACATACATACACACATACATACATATACCATTCCAACTAGAAATTCTAAATAACTAATACATGTCTCCTATAATTTCAAGGTGAATCATAACCACACATGTATAGTAATTATGGTGAAACTATATCCCAAAATAGATTCGAGTATATTTATAGGAAAATTAGAAACACAAATATAAGAAATTATAGAAGTTTTAGGCTATTCGACCAATGTATATATTTTCACATAATTAACCATTTTAAAAACTGAAAAAATCTAATTATAGCCAATTAGCTATAAATAACCACTAAAATTACCCTTGGCAATATTTCTATGATGTGTAGTAATCATTGCATTGGATAAGATTACATTTGTTTGAGACATTTTGTACATAAAATATTGTAAGGTTCCTTATAGTTAGGAATACATGCATTTGTGTGCAAAGAAGTTTTTAGTTGGTTTTACAATTAGAAGCATCAAAATTGATAATAAATTTATAACTCTCAGTGCAAAATTAAGTTTCTTATTTTATATTGAAATATTATATGCATGGATTTTAAACCAAAAAATAATTTTAAGGAATAATTATTTACGATATATAAATAAAGCTTTTTAAGTGTTTGAAAGAATTGTACCATTTAATATGTGTGTATTTCTAAGTCTTTTCTTAGGTTTCATATAATATTTTGTGTTTTTATAAGGATTTTGTGGTGCAATAAGTTATGTATTCAAAAATATCTATCTCTTTATAATCCTAAATTCCAATACATTTCCAAATTATTTTAAGGAAATAGGTGAAACAAATACAATTTTATAAAATACAATGATTATCATACATTTATTTAACAAACATTAACCATTTGACTTATTTTATGCATACCACCTTAAAAAAAATGCAAAAATTATTATATCCAAGATGAAAACAATCATTGCAAACCATTAAAAAATAAAGATAAAATGTAATGAACACATTTCTTAGAGAAGTAATTCATTCAAACCAACTTTAGCTTAACATATTCAAAGCCAAAAAAAAAAATTTAACAATTAATTTTCAGCTTTTCTTAATACAGAAAAAATTAATTGAAAAAAGAAGAGGTAATTTTTTTTATAGACATAATTTTAAACTATGATTTTGTATACAAATTTAAAAATATGATTGTATTTATCCTCTGACATTCAAAGCAAACCATCAATCAAGTATAAAAGACAAGATTAATTCTAGTAGTTGCATACCTATTAATGTAATTAATAGTTCAAAAAATCATTTGTATGGAAATGAGACATACATCCCATGAGTATATATGTTCTAAAGCCAAAGAGGGAATTTATAGTTCTTTATAGAAGAATATATGAATTGTGTCAGATTATAATACGAAGAGTATTTAAAGATAAGGTATGGAAATAACATAATAGAAAAAACATTCAAATAAGGCCAATGGGATGAGAAATCCTTACCCTTTTCATAGCTCATTAGGCATAGACTAGAGATCATTAAGAACATATTGACAAAATCCAATTTATATGTTATCTTGTCATATATGATAGAAAATTTAATATTACATTGAGAGAAAGGTTGATTGAGGATTTCAATGTGAGAAAATTTTTAGATCTTTTTTATGGTTTTATAAAATGTGTTTTGTAATCTACTATGTGTACAAGTTTTGGTCAAGGTCAATATCAAATCAAGACAATAAATATAAATGTTTGCATGTCTCTAATAAATATAAAAAATTGGTTGTTTTTCATTAATTTTATGGTATTTTGTTGTTTGATGGTATGGAATCTTCAATTTATTTTAGATTTGGATAGGACATATTAGGATCACGACCTTTACAATTTTTATGTTATAAATTTAACAAAGTAATTGGATTACACTATTGGTATTCTATAAATAATGACCTCCACCCATTTTGGGGGGTTGACAATAGTCATTGTTCATAGTTATTTGTTCCTATCTAATACACACCCAACTCAGAAAAGTCTTTTCTTCTTCTCAATTTTTTTTTCGCAAATTGATCATATTTTTATTTCTACCAATTTTTTATCTTATTATTCTCATCTTAACTTGTGTTTTGAAATATATCTAAACTATCATTAATTTTTTATTATGTAGAGAAGACTTCTTAATTTAATTTTAAACATTTGAGGGGAAAAACTCATACTTAGCTTTTGCATTCTTATGAAGCTATTTTTTTTTTATCTTTTTACTATTTTTCTTAATATGCACAAGGATGTGCCTTTATGGCAAGGGATTCCATTGTATTTTTTGCTTGATCCAAAAGTTATTGATCATTTATTATTCAGGGACAAGTTGCTAGTCTTTTATTGGTTAACTGGAAAAAATTTAGTTGTGGTCAAATGAATGTGAATAGTAACCTCAAGTGATATTTTTCTCATGGCCTTTCTTTATTGTTCTTTTTGAGATGAAAAAAAATGTTTATTAAATTTTTATAGTATTTTATTTTTTTAGTTTGTTTTTGTGATGAATAAATGCTTAAATAAACATGTTCATAGTTTTCAATATTTTGGAAACCATTATTATGTAAGTGAAGCTCAAATTAATTTTTTTATGTAATTATAATAATATGATTTGTATTGGAATTATTATTTTTTTAAATTTTGTTTTTAACATAGATAAAAAAAAGTCTTTAGTAAGGTTTATAGTAGAAAATATTTTTAGATAGTTAAGTGTTAATGTCATTGATTCTATTTATTGACCTCTCACCATACCAGCGCATGATATATGTTAAAAATAGGAGAAGTCAATCATATCCATTATTTAAAAGAAAAATACGGATTTTTGATTGAGTACGAAAAGTAAAACTCATTCTAGAAGATGCATGTCTTAGAAAATGTTACTCAACATTTACATGTTTTTTTTTGGGACTACATGAGAGTGTATTCAATTTATTTATTTACAAGGAAATTATTTTTCTAGGTTTGTTGATTTCTTTTCCATGCAAAATTATTACAATTGATTATGTTTAGTCTTTATTTTTCATGAAAAATATCAAATGTATATAAAATTTTAATTTTAATAATTTAAATTGGGAAACCAACAAATTAAATTTAGGAAAATGGCAGAAGGAATAAATATTTAAGTCTATATTCATAATTGAGAGAAACAAAAATAATTGAGTAAAATGTTTAGTATCGTACTTTAGATGCATTTGTATTTAGATCAAAGTAAAAAAATATTGAAGAATAAATAAAAATTCCTTATAGTGAAATAAATATCATGATTATATACTAAAAAGGGGGGTAAAAATTTATTAAAAGAGCCCGAGAACGGGAAAGTTACAAACCCATGTCCTGCTCAAGAAGTTGAGCCAGGGTAAGGGATAAATTAACAGGAAGCATTTTCTGATCATGAATACACCAATTCGGCCCATTCTCTGAAGCCCATTTTGCTAAACCGTCAGCAACTCCGTTCCACTCACGGGGAATATGAATAAAGGAGATCATCACAAAAGACTTACTAATCTAGCGAATTTGCTTAATCACTGAGGCAAGCTGCCACTCAACATTGACAAGATTAGAGTTATTCAGCAAATTGACAATTACTTGCGAGTCGGACTCGCAATTGATACTAAGATAACCTTGTTGACAACAAATTTGAAGCACCTCCAGGAGCGCCATAGCCTCCATCAGATTGTTTGTGTGGTGTCCCTTGTAAATGGAGAACAGGAAACAAATAGCACCAGTGTTATCTCTGCCAAGACCGCCAATCCCAGCATCACCGGGATTGCCTTTAGAGGACCCATCTACATTTATATTAATACATCCCTCTATAGGGGGTGTTCAACGGCCCAGATGGCTAATCGGACACACCCACTGCCTGGGCCTATGCGTGGGACGCACCTGGGGAAGATGAGAAATAACAGAGGGCAAAACAGGGGAGAGCCGGGTTAAGATCTTGACGTCAGCTGGGTCCATGTCTGCAGCAGTGTCACAATTAGCGTGAAGAGTCTCCTAAAGAACATTAAGGATTTTCAACCATAATTCCCTGAAACTAAGACAGCACTCTTGAAAAATCCTTCTGTTTCTCTCTATCCAGATATTCTAGAGGATAAAGGCAGGATTATATAACAATAAAGGTAAGTTTTTAAAAATTAACGTAAAATATAGTTTTGAATAAATTATAACATATAATAAAAATAACAAAGAAAAATTGAGATTTTATATATTATCAAAACCCATAAATTAAATGTCATAATGTTTTTATGAAATAATAAATACGTTTAAACTACATATTTACAAAAAGATAATGTTGGAAGTCATAAAGACTCAATTTTATTGATAAATGCAAAAAATATATAATTTATGACTCCTACATGCAAAAATATAAAAATAACAAAAGAAAAATGGAAAGAAATTATATCACCACACCTTCATATTATCTTTATATATTATTAAGTTCTATTAATAAACCAAAAAATATATAATTTACAACTTTTACATGCAAAAATATAAAAATGACAAAAGAGAAATGAAAAGAAATTATATTACCACACCTTCATATTATCTTTATATATTATTAAGGAAATGACACCCAAAAAAAAAAAAACTCATATTTATCATGTTCAAATAAATTTTGTAAAAATATGTAAAACTTAGCAAATTCAAAATAAAAAAATAATATTAATAAATTTATAATTTCATAGATTACACTACAAAATTAAGAAATACAAAAGTTAGAGGCAAAACTCCAAAGCTAGAAGTATTATAAAATATATAATAATAAATGCAATTCAAAAAATTCATAAAATTATTTCAACACCATCCATTATTGTTCTCATTTTATATTTAATCTCATAACAATAAACTCAATTTTATATCTTGATTCTCTAAAGCCAATGAAGTGCATAATAATGTTTGGGAATATAAAACACTTCATAGGTATGATAATCATTACTAATGGTAATGTTCTTCTAGACCTTGTTTCAGGGCATGTAATAATGTTTTCCTCAATTCTTTTGTATTGATCTTTCATTTGGTCTTTGCATTAAGGTTAATAATAGGTATTGTTTTAGTATTTTAAAATGAAAAAATTAAATAAAATAATATTTATACAAATTATAATTATTAGAAAATTAGAAAATTTTTATAAATAAAATAAATTTAAAAGATTTTGTTGGATTTATAACATAGTAAAATGTTTTTCATATATTTATTTTGCACTATAAAGTGATGTTGCATATTTTGATATAGGGTTTGGAAATATGTTTAAAACAATTATGTTCATAAAATCATATATGCAGTGAATTAATAAACCTAAAAAAATAACATTTTAAAAAAATAAACAACACAACAAAATTATGTTCATACACAACATAAAAAAAAAACATATTTGCAAGTACAAATAAATTTATGAGTTCAGTTTAAATGTGGTCTATGTCAAAATGCTCTTCTAAATTGTGAGTTTTTACAAATGAATTATGCAATACAAAATTAAACTTCCTCTCAAAAATTCATATCTTTAATATAAATTATTAAAAACCTCATAAAAAGAAAACCATATTTTCTTATGTTATAGTTCATTTTAATATCTCTTATAGATCAAGAAAAATAAAAAAATACATCTAATTTTTCTCCCTCTAGTGTAATCTACACAGTTTTAACTATATTAAAAAAATTAAAACATGCGAAAGGTAGTCAAATTGTTCAAATAGATGTTTTAAAAGAAAAAAGTTGAAAACGCTTCCAAAAAAATTCTAAAAACAGAGCTTCACCAAAATGTAAGGATAAACATATCAATTTTATTCCCCAAATGGTTAAAATTAAATTGTTAAGTCTTCTTTGACTAAAATGAATCGTGTAATAGTTTTCAAAAAATTAATAATACAAACTTACATGAAAATGACAAGACATATTTTCTAAAAATAACATCACAACCTTGCAGATTTGTACAAAAATATGTGAGATTAATAAATGATGTGTGTGTGTGTGTGTGTGTGTGTATAAGTTAATTAAAATATACAATAATTATCATATATGGTAAAAATTTTATTGCATAAACAAATTTAATAATTTTTATTTAATAAAATTTTAATGATAAAAAAAAATGTACTAAAAATCTATGATATAAATTATTTTAAGTCATCTTATAATTTGATTTTTGTAGAATTCGAAAACAACAATGTGATGTACAAATAAATTCAAAGTTTTTATACATGAATAACTTATAAAAAATAATCATATAATCAAATATAATGTAATATTAAAATATCTTCCCATTTCTAATATAATATTTTGTTAATATTTATATTTATTTAATATTATCACAAATTTACCAATTTGTATTCAAAATACTTTTTATATCTATATTAAAGTTATTAAAAATTAAAACAATATAATAAATAAAAAATGCTTTCCATACCCATCCACTTATTAAAGTAAGAATTTATTTTTTAATGTAGAAAATAGTTTCCTTATATCTTTAGAAAATCAAAGGATTATTTTCTTTATCAAATGATAGAGATGTGGTTTTATTTTATTCCCTTAATATTTTTTTATGAATGTTAATCATATGTTTACATAAAACATTGTCAAAAAGTATTCACAAAATAATAACCTTTCTTTGGTGCCATTGTGTGGAATTACCATTGTATGATCATTGAAAAAAGAAACTAAATTTAACTTCCTCTGCTCCAACATTATTTTTTTCCAAATGAGGTGACCAAAGAAAGAAATAAATATCAACATTTTCGTATGATGTAAATAAGAAATGATGTAATATTAAATATAAAATCAAGAAAACAAAATATTTTTCAAGTTTGTAGTTCAAATTAAAACTTTATATATATATATATATATATATATATATATATATATATATATATATAAATATAAGTTATTGATTCTACATAAAACAAACATAAAGTGCTTTAAAAAAAGTGTAAACCACTAAAATTTTATGGTTATTTAAATAAATATATAATAGGGAAAAAATGTCTTATATAATATATAATTATTTTATATATATTTATTAGACTGAGTTTTATTTTTTGTCATCTATTGAAGGTATATATTTAATTGTAGAAGATGAATATTATTGGATTCTCCTACTTTCAACACATATTTTATAGTGATTATACCATGTCAAAGTAGGCCACAATCAAGGATCAATCTAGATAGGATCAAACATATGAAGAAATTACTTATTATAGAACAGAAATCAAACATGAGGTAAAAGAAATAATGTTTTCACCAAGCGAAAGATTGAGAAATTAGCATTAACATCATTATTCTTCATTAACCATAAATTTTTTAGGAAGGTACATTATATAGTTAGAAGTTAAATATATCCTCACATCCTCGTGGATGTGGGATTATCTTTCACAATGACCTAAAAAGATTCCTAAGCAAGCTAACTAAACATGTGTAGGAAAAAACCATTCAATAGAATAGAAACCTATACTAACACCCCCCTTAAGCATATCTTAGGTGGGTAGTGGAATTGGATCATGACACAAATACCTGATGAGGTACCCAAGTACATATAACTACCCTTTAGAGGAGGATGTCGGAGCTGACCAAACCCCATGAAGAGCCTACACATGAAGATATGTGCTTTTAGTGAAGAATTTGGTGAATATATCAACAATTTAATCCATTATATGGATGTAATGAAGATCAATGCATTGATCATGGATGAGCTCTTGAATAAAATGCATGTGAATATCACTGTACTTGGTTTGTTGATGAAGGACCAGATTCCTACAAATTTGGATTGTGCTTTGGTTATTACAAAATATAACTATTGGTCATCAAAATTGGATGCCAAACTTAGTGAGAATCCCTTGAAGCCAAATAGCCTCAATTGTAGCATTAACAACTCTTTTGTAGTCTACCTCTTTAAAAGATAAAGCATTAGCATTTTGATTCTTACTTGACCAAATAATCAGACTTGAATAAAGTGAGAAACTATAGTCAAAAGTAAACTTACATTTATGAATATTTCTAGCCCAATCTGAATCTATATAACTAATTAAGTCAACATCAATGTCTTTAACCCATAGTGAATCCCTAAACTATGAGTACCTTGAATGTATTGGACAATCTACTTAGTCAATTTCTAGTGCAACTCATGTGGTTCCTACATAAATATAGAGACTATGCCCACTGCATATGAAATATTAGGTCTAGTGTGCATAAGATAGATGAGGCTACCAATGAGTTATCGATACAAGACAACATCAACCAAAGTATATGGAAAATAAACCTCAAGATTCACACTAGATAGAAAGTGAGTTAGATGTGGCTTATGGTCAACCATGTTAAACCATGAAAATAAATCAAGAGCATACTTGGATTATGCAATAGTGATCCTAGAGTCAGATTGAGAAATTTCAATTTTGAGGAAGTAATGTAACAAGCCCAAGGCAGTCATTAGAACCTATTAGACAAAGCAATTTTTAATATTATAATGGTGGATGAAGAGCTCCCTATGATTAATAGGTCATCCATGTAAAGAAATGAAATCAATAGTGAATAACCAGATAGGCATCTAGTTAACCCAACCAAAAGAATAAAGGAGACCATCTTGGCATACCAAGCTTGAGGAGCTTATTTAAGGACATAGATAATTTTTTTAAGTTTGAAAACTAAGGAAGAATATTATACAAATCCTTATGGTTGCTCCATGTATATTTCCTCTTTGAGGTCACCATGAAGACAAACATTCTTCACATACATTTGATGAACATCTCAGTCATATATTGCGGCAATAGCAAGAATGAGTCAAATTGAGCTCATTTTGGAAATTGGGGAAAAATTCTTGGTATAATCAATGCTATGTATTTTAGAAAAACTTTTTGCTATCAAATGTGTTTTAAACTTTTCTATGGATCCATATTCTATAATTTTTTTAGTAGATTCACCTACATTGAACAAGTTTTCTTCCCTTAGGAAGAAGGATTAAATCCCAAGTGTTGTTCCTTAATAAAGAACCATACTCCTCTTCCATACAATTATCCCACTTAGGAGTACTTGATGCCTCATGAAATGACTTTGGATTAGAAACATATGCAATAAATGCATGTGGGATATTCTAGAATTGTGGACAAGTTCTCTTGGTGTCTAATGGATCTCTAACCAATTGGATGATGCTTTGTAGTGTCTATCTCACCCAAAGAGGACCAATGCTCATAGAGTCATGAGGAGATTCCTCATCTTCTAAATATATTTTTGGATAAGGATGAGGTGAGTCCCCATCACTCTCTCATCATAAAAATTAGAAGAAGAATCCAGATCATTAGGAAGCTCCTCATGTAGATTTGAATCAACATAATTGTCATCAAATCCCAGTGCATCTAAGGGGAAATGTGTCAAGCACGAAATCCAAAGGACTCTTGAAAATGAACATTCCTCTCAATAAATAGTTGTGGGATGTAGAATCTTGTATCCCTTAACACCCTCAGGATATCTAATGAAGATGCACAACTAACTTTGGGGTTACATTTCCTTAAATTTATTTTTAGGAATGAAGGACATAATAGGAGATCCAAACACTTAGAAAAGTAGGTTTTTGACTACTCCATACTTCAAAAGGAGTGAATCCCTTTAATACTTTATGAGGAACTTAGTTTTGGATATAACAAGCAATTTTATGGCCTCGACCCAATACTAAGGTGCAAGAGACTTGGAGTGTAGCATACAGTTGGCCATTTCATTCAAGGACCTATTCTTGCACTTTATAACACCATTATACTAAGGACTATATCACACTTTAGTTTTTAGTTCAATCCCCTCCAAAGTGCATAATTATTCAAAATTATTACTGACATACTCACCACCATTTTTGGTGTGTAAAATCTTGATGGATTTACTTGACTATTTTTATTGGAAATATGTGGCCTCTTTTAGGTCTCTATTTTTTTCTAGAAAGCCATGAATCACTAACTATTGGACACCCTGTAAGCCATGTTTCTATGATATATATGTAATATTCTTTAATATTTTGGTCTTTTATACCTTTATATATATATTGCCTTTATAGATTCTATTTTAGGCACTTTTTAATGTGTTTGTATAGCTTAGATGTCTCAAATTCCCCATGAGGGATGATATTCCCACCATATTATATATGTTTCAAAATAATGTTTTTAAAAATGCATTTCAAAATAATTAAATCCTTAAAAATAAAAATGATAAATGTGGAGAGGAGATAAATGGAACTAAAGTAGGATTGAGGAGTGAGGAGATGAAAAAGGTCAAATTTTTGGTGGCCTATCCTAGTGGTGATGGAGAGTAGAACCAGGAGCTACAATGGTATGAATCTGGAAGAGGAAAGGGAAAAATAGTATATTAGATACTTTTCCTCCCCCATACTACCATTGTTGAATGCCTCTTAGTGTAATAAATATTATAACATAAATTTGTTTATAATATGATTCAATAACATATCAAATTATTAATACCTTAACTAATGAATTATGTAGGGCAAGGCCATATAGAGCATGAAAGTGGTGAAATATTTCTAGGTGATTTAGTGGTGATGGTGAAGGAAAATAATGGGGTATATTAGGTGATGGACTTAAAGAAACCCAAGAAAAAAACATGAAAAGTTTAATAACATCACATTTTTTAATACAATCTGTAGCTTTTGTTGAATTATTTCAACTACCTAATATATGATTGAAATATGTGTCATCTCATTGAAAAAAAGTGTCAGATATCATAAGACTCCTTTAAAAATGTAGAGATTGAACTGTTGATCAATTTAGATGAGTCTAAAATTAATTATATGAACATTATAAATTATTTAAATATTGAAAACCTAATTAGATGACTCTAAAACAAATTAGAATAAAAATAGGAAAATGATTTTTCAATGAAAGATGCCTCCTATATAATCTAATCGACTGATGTAGGATGTCATATGTATATATATATAGATATAGATATTTCCAAGATATTTCCATTCTCATTCTCAATAAAACTAGTAACAACCTTTGTATTCATAATAATAGTGCTCAATTCTCTTTATTCAGTGAATAAAAGAAAGGTAAAACTTTTGACAAGACCACAAATGCTACTAATCTTGGGTAGTCTATTGGAACTGGGATTGAATCATCACCAATGTCTATATACTCTTTCCAACTATTATGGTGGTCTAACATATATCAAATTATGAAAAGGAAACATAGGACATTAGACACTTCTCCTCCCCCATACTACCATTGTTGAATGCCTTTCGACATATAAATATTATAACATAATATGATTCAACAATATATCAAATTATCGATACCTTAACAAATGTTATGTAGGACAAGCCCATTTAGAGCATGAAAGTGGTAAAATATTTCAAGTTTATTTGGTAGTGATGGTGAAGGGAAATGATAGAGTATTTTAGGTAATGGATTCTAAGAAGCCCCAACAAAAAATATAAAATCTATAACCTTTATTGAATAATTTCAATTACCTAATACATGATTGAAAGATGTGTCATATCAATGAAAAAAGTGTCAGATATCCAATGATTCCTTTAAAAATGTAGAGAATGCACTGTGTGTCAATTTAGATGAGTCTAAGATTAATTATATGAACATTATAACTGATTTGAATATTGAAAACCTAATTACATGACTCAAACTAATTAGAATAAAAATATGAAAATGCTTTTTCTATGAAAGTTGCCTCCTATATAATCTAATCGATTGATGTAGATGCCATATGTAAATAGATATAGACATAGATATTTCCATTTTCATTATAAATAAATATAATAAAAACCTTTGTATTATAATAATAGTACTCAATTCTAATTATTTAGTGAATAGAGGAAAGGTAAATCTACCATAGGACCACATATGCTACCGAGTTTTGGATTGTTTATTGAAATTGGGTTTGAATCCCTACTAGTGTCTATATACTCTTTCTAAATTTTATGGTGGTCTAACATATCTAAAATTAGGCACCACCATGACTATTATAGATTTATGTTTAGAGGCTGCAACTGTCATGTTGAAGAGTTTAAGTCATAAAAAAAATTCAAATAAAATTTAAAACTAGGATAATTGGTAAAATCCTTATGATGGTGGTCTTTGACACAATTAAAACAAATCATGCTACCATAGCCCTTACCTATACCACCTGTTCCTCTATGTTTTGATGTTACTCCACTTTGATTATACTTTCTAGCTTGATTGAATCCACTACCCTAATTATAACTTCCCTCTTGGTTTTGCATATTCCACCATCTTAAATTTGGTAAAAATCCACCTTATTTTTGGTTAAACATGACACCTTGAGTTTGATTCTAACTTCCTTGATTCTGATAACCACCTTGATGTCCAATGCTATCAAACCCTAACATAATGCTTCTTCTCAAGCAATTCTAATTCTAGAAACCAAAATGTCCAACATGATACATGTCAATGAAAAATAATTGAAAAGTATTTTTTACATACATACATACATACATACATACATACATACATACATATACCATTACGACTAGCACTTCCAAATAACTAATACATGTCTCCTATACTTTCAAGGTGAATCAGAATCACATATGTATAGTAATTATGGTGAAACTATATCCCAAAATAGGTTGGAGTATATTTTATAGAAAAATTAGAAACACAAATATAGAAAATTATATAAATTTTAGGCTATTCAACCAATGTATATATTTTCATATAATTATTCATTTTAAAAATTAAAAAAATCCTACTTATAACCAATTAGCTATAAATAGTCACTAAAATTACCCTTGTTAATGTTTCTATGATGTGTGGTAATTATTGCATTGGATAAAATTATATTTATTTGAGACATTTTGTAAAATGAATATTATAAGGTTCCTTATGGTTAAGAATACATGCATTTATGTGCAAAGAATTTTTTAGTTGGTTTTACATTTGGAAGCATCAAAATTGATAATAAATTTATTCTCAATGCAAAATTAAGTTTCTTGTCCTAGATTAAAATGTTGTATGCAAGAATATTAAACCTCAAAAACATTTTCAAGGAATAATTGTTTATAGTATATAAATAAAGCTTTTTAGGCACTTGGAAGAATTGTGCCATTTAATATGTGTGTATTTTTATGTCTAATCTTAGGTTTCATGTAATATTTTGTGTTTTTATAGGGATTTTGTGGTGCAATAAGTTATGTATTCATAACTATCTATCTCCTTATAATCCTAAATTATAATACATTTCCAAATGATTTTATGGAAATGAGTTAAATAAGCATAATTTTATAAAATACAATGATTATCATACATTTATTTAACAAACATTAGCCATTCGACTTATTCTATGCAAACCACCTTTTAAAAAATTACAAAAACTATTATATCCAAGATGAAAACAATCAATGCAAAACATTTAAAAACAAAGATAAAATGTAATGAATACATTTCTCAAATAAGTAATTCATTTAAGCCAACTTTAGCTTAACATATTCAAAGACAAAGAAAAATATTTATCAATTGATTTTCAACTTCTCTTAATACCAAAAAAAATTTAAATGAAAAAAACAGAGGCAGTTTTTTTTATAAACATAGTTCTAAACTACTGTCTTTGTATATAGATTTGAAAATGTGATTGTATTCATTATCCAACATTGAATTCAAACTATCAATCAGGTATAAAAGACAAGGTTAATTTTAGTAAGTTCATGTACCTATCAAAGTAATTAATAGTTCAAAAATTTATACGTATGTTAATGAGACACACATACCATGAGTCCATATATATTACAAAACCAAAGAGGGAATTTGTAGTTCTCTATAGAAGAATTTATGAGTTGTGCCAAATTATAATACAAAGGCTTTTTTGAAGACAAGGTATGGAAATAACATATTCATAACAAATAAAATAATCAAATAAGGTCATTGGGATGAGAAATCCTTGCCCTTTTCATAGTTCATTAGGCACAGACTAGGGATCATTAACAACATATTAAAAAAATCTAATCTATATGTGAGTTTGTCATATATAATAAAAAGTTTAATATCATGATGAGAGAAATCTTGATTGAAGATTTCAATGTGAGGAAACTTTTAGATTCTTTATTTTATAAAACATGTTTTGTAATCTACTATATGTACAAGTTTTGGTCAAGGTCAACATCAAATCAAGGTAATAATTATAAATGTTTGTATGTTCTAAATAAGTATAAGAATTGGTTGTATTTTCATTACTTTTATACTATTTTGTTGTTTGATGGCATGAAATCATCAATTTTTTATAAAAAACTTTGTTAATAACTTTTTATGTTACTTAAAACTAAATGAATTTAGATTTGAATAGGACATATTAAGATCACAACCTTTACAATTTCTAGATTATAAATTTAACAAAGTAATTGGACTACATTATTAATATTCTACAAATAGTGACCTCCACTCTTTTTGGAAGATTGACAATATTCATTGTTCAAAGTTATTTATGCCTATCTAATACACACCCAACCTAGGAAATTCTTTTCTTCTTCTCAAATTTTTTGTGTGCAAATTGATCATGTTTTCATTTCTCCCAAAACTTTATCTTATTGTTCTCATGTTAGCTTGTGTTTTAAAATATATCTAAACTATTATTGAGTTTTTATTATGTAAATAAGACTTATAAGTTTAATTTTAAGTATTTGAGGGGAAAAAAATCATACTTAGCTTTTGCATTCTCATGAAGCCCTTTTTTAAGATCTTTTTAGTATTTTTCTTGGTGTGCATAGGGATGTGCCTTTATGGCGAGGGATTCCATTTTAATTTTTGATTGATCTAAAGCTATTTGTCATATTAATAATAGATCAAGTTGTAAGCATCCTATTGGTTAAATGAAAAAACCTTAGTTGTGGTCAAATGAATGTGAATAGGCCTCAACTGATATTTTTCACAGGGCCTTTTTTTATTGTTTCTTGATATGCAAAGAATGTCTATTAATTTTTTTATATTATTTTATTTTATTAGCTTATTTTTGTGATGAATAAATGTTCAAATAAACATATTCATAGTTTTCAATATTTTGGAAACCATTATTATGAAAGTGAAGCTCAAATTAATTTCTCTACGTAAATATGGTCATAATAATATGATTTGTATTGGAATCATTTTTTTTAGTTTTGTTTCTAACATAGATAAAAAAATTCTTTAGTAAGGTTTATAATAGAAAATAATTTTAGATAGTTAAGTATTAATGTCATTGATTCTATTTATTGACTTCTCACCATACCAATGCATGACACATGCCAAAAGAAAGAGAAGTCGATTATATCCATTATCCAAAAGAAAATATAGATTTTTGATTGAGTATGAAAGATAAGACTCATTCCAATAGATGTATGTCTTAGAAAATGTTACTCAACATTATATGTATTGTTTTTTATTTTTTTGACTACATTAGAGTGTATTCAATTTATTTATTCACAAGAAAATTATTTTTTTAGGTTTGTTGATTTGTTTTCTATGCAAAATTATTACAATTGATTATATTTAGTTTTTATTTTTCATGAAAAATATCAATGTATATAACACTTTAATTTGATAATTTTAATTGAGAAACCATAAATTGAAACTATGAAAATAATATAAGGAATAAATATTTAAGTCTCTGTTCATAATTAATGGAAACAAAAATAATTGAGTAAAATATTTAGTATCATACATTAAATGCATTTGTATTTAGATCAAAGTAAAAAATATATTGAAGAATAAATCAAAAGTTTCTATAATGTAATAAATATCATGAGTATATAACAATAAAGGTAAGTTAAAAAAATTAACATAAAACATAATTTTGAATAAATTATAATTATAAAAATAAAATAATAAGAAAAATTGAGATTTTATATATTATCAAAACCCAAAAATTAAATGTCACAATATTTCCACAAAATAAAGAATACTTTTAAACTATATATTCACCAAAAAAAAAATATTAACAGTCATAAAGACTCAATTCCATTGATAGACATAAAAATATATAATTTACACCTCCTATATACAAAAATATAAAACAATAAAAGAGAAATGTAAAGAAATTATATTTCCACACTTTCATGTTATCTTTCTATATTATTAAGGAAAAGACACACTAAAAATGAACTCATATTTATCATGTTCAAGTAGATTTTGTAGAAATATGCAAAATTTAGAGCAAATTCAAAATCAATAAATAATATCAATAAATTTATAATTTCATACTTCATATTATAAAATTAAGAAATGCAAAACTCAGAGGTAAAACTCCAAGGTTAATCGTGTTAAAAATATATAGAACAATAATAAATGCAATTCAAAAAATTCATTGAAATTAAAGGTAAAATTATTTCAACACTATCCATTATTGTTCTCATTCTATATTTGATCTCATAACAATAAAATTAATTTTATATTTTGATTCTCTAAAGCTAATGAAGTACATAATAGTGTTTAGGAATATAAAACATTTCATAGGTTTGATAAGCATTATTACTAGTAATGTTCTTCTAGACCCCGTTTCAGGGCATGCAATAGTGTTTTCCTTAATTCCTTTGCATAGGTCCTCCATTTGGTCTTTGTACTAAGGTCGAAAATAAGTATTTTTTTAGTACCTTATAATGAAAAAAATCAAACAAAACAACACTTTTACAAACTATAATTATTAAAAAATTAGAAAACATTTATAAATGAAATAAATTTATAAGATTTTGTTGAGTTTACCAGCATAGCAAAATGTTTTCATATATTTATTTTGTACTAAAAAGTGCTATTGCATACCTTGATACAGGGTTTGGAAAATTAGTTAAAATGATTATGTTCATAAAATAATATATGTAGTAAATTATAAAACTCAAAAAAATAATATTTATATAAAATAAACACAACAAAATTATGTGCATACACATATAATATATAAAATTACACATTTACAAGTACACATAAATTTATGAGTTCAATTTAAATGTGGTCTAGGTCAAAATGCTCTTCACAATTATGAGTTTTTAGAGATGAAAATATGTGATACAAAATAAAACTTTCTCTCAAAAATTCATATCCTTAATATAAATTATTAAAAACCCTTATAAGAAGAAAAACATATTTTCTTGTGTTATAGTTCATTTTAATATCTCTTATATAACGGGTTAAATAAAAAAATGCATCTAAGTTTTCTCCCTCTCATGTAATCTACACAATTCTAAATGTATTAAAAAAAATAAAACATGCAAAAGGTAGTCAAATTTTTCAAATATATGTTTTAAAGTGAAAAAGTTGAAAATACTTGTGAAAAAAGTCTAAAAAAAGAGCTTCACTAGGATGTAAAGATAAACATATCAATTTTATCTTCCAAATGTTTAAAATTAAACATATAAGTCTTATTTGACTAAAAAGAACCATGCGATAGTTTGCAAAGATTTAATAATGCAAGCCAACATGAAAATGATGAGACATATTTTCTAAAAACAACATCATGACCTTGCAGACTAGTACAAAAGTATATGAGATTAAAAAATGATATATATATATATATATATATATATATATATATATATATATATATATATATATATGTGTGTGTGTGTGTGTGTGTGCGTGTGTGTAAGCCAATTAAAATATACAATAACTATTATATACGGTAAAAAAATTATTACATGAACAAATTTAATAATTTTTATTTAACAAAATTTTAATGACAAAAATATGTGTGCTAAAAACCAATAAAATAAATTATTTTGAATCACATTATGGTTTGATTTTTGTAAAATTTGAAAACAACAATGTGATTTACTAATAAATTTAAAGTTTTTGTACATAAATAACTTATACAAATATATAATCATATAATTAAATATAGTGTGACATTAAAATATCTTCCCGTTTTTAATATACTATTTTTTTTAATATTTATATTTTTCTAATACTATCACAAATATATGACAACTTATGTTCAAATTACTATTCACATGCACAAATTGAGAAACTCCAATAAAAACATTCACACATATGTTAAAGTTATCAAAAATTAAAATAATAGAATGAATACAAAAATACTTTCCATACCCATCCACTTATTGAACTAAGACTTTATTTCTTCATGCAGAAAATAGTTTCCTTATATCTAAAAATAAAAAGATTATTTGTGTTATCTAATGATATAAAGATGTGGTTTTATTTTCTTTCTTTAATATTTTTTTTTAAAATGTCAATCATATGTTTACACAAAACATTGTCAAAAAACATTCATAAAATAATAACCTTTCATTGATGCCATCATGTTTGGAATTACCATTGTATGACCATCGGCAACTTTTTCACCCCTATGAGGGGGAAAAATAACTAAATTTAGCCTCCTATGCTTTAACATAGTTTTTTTCCAGATGCAGTGACTGAAGAAAGAAATAAAAATTAACACTTTTTTATCAGGTAAATAAAAAATGATTTAATATTAAATACAAAATTAAGGAAACAACACATTTTCTAAGCTTGTAATTCAAGTTAAAAATTCCACAAAAATTTATTAATGCCATTGATTCCAAATAAAACAAATGCAAATTGCTTTAAAAAATAGTGCAATCCACTAAAATTTTATGGCTATCTAATCACCCACAATAGTAAAAAAAATAGAAACCCATTAAAATTTTATGGTAAAGGAATTATAGAGAAAAAAATGCCTTGTGACATATATAATTGTTCCATATACACCCACTAGACTGAGCCTCACCTTTCATAACCTATCGAAGTTATACATTTAATTGTGTAAGATGAATATTATTGGATTCTCCTAATTTTATAAAATATTGTATATTGGTTATACCATGTTAGAGTGGGTCATAATCAAGGATCAGTCTGGATAGGATCAAATGTACAAAAAAATTGCCTATTATAGAAGAGAAATCAAATACGAGGTAAAAGAAGTATTGTATTCAACAATTGAAAGATTGAGAAATTAGCATGAGCATCATTATTCTTTATTAGCGATAAAATCTTTATGAATGTACATTATATCATGTGGAAGATAAACATATCCTCTCATCCTCATGAATTTGGGATTATCTTTCACAATGACGTAAAAATATACCTAAGCAAGCTAACTAAACATGTATAGGAAAAATATTAAATGAAATATAAACCTATACTAACACCCCCTTAACCATAAATTAGGTGGGTATTGAAATTGGGTCATAACACAAAGGCCTGATGACATACCCAAGTATATAGAAATGTCCCTTGGAGGAGAATGTCAGAGCTGCCCAAACCCCAAAAGAGGCCAAAAATGAAGATAATTGATTTTAGTGAAAGGTTTGGTGAATATATCAATAATTTACTCTATTGTACATATGTAGTGAAGATCAATGAATTGCTTATATATGAGCTCTCATATAAAATGCATGTCAATATCGATATGCTTGGTCTATTGATGGAGGACCAGATTTTTCCAAATCTAGATTGTGCTTTGGTTGTTAAAATAAGATGATTATTGGTCATCAAAACTAGATTCCAAACTCAATGAGAATCCCTTGAAGTCAAATAGCCTCAATTACAACATTAACAACTCCTTTGTATTCTACCTCTGTAAAATATAAAGTAATAGTATTATGATTCTTAATTGACCAACTAATCGAACCTGAACCAAGTGAGAAATTGTAGCCCAAAGTAGACTTATAATTTTAAATATTGATAGCCCAATCTAAATCTATATAACTAATTAAGTCAACATCAATGTCTACTCCATAGTGAAGCCCTAAACTATGAGTACCCTCAATGTAGTGGAGAATCTACTTAGATAATTTCTAGTGCAGATCATGTGGTTTTTGCATAAATCTAGAGACCATGCCCACTACATATGAAATATTAAGTCTAGTGTGCATAATATAGATGAGATTGCCAATGAGTTATCGATATGAGGTAGCATCAACCAAAGTAGATGGAAAATTATCCTCAAGATTCACACTAGATAGAAAGGGAGTTAGAGATGGTTTACAGTCAGCCATGTTAAACCATGAAAATAAATCAAGAGCATAATTGGATTGTGTAATAGCGATCCCAGAGTGAGACTAAGAAATTTCAATCCTGAAGAAGTATTATAACAAGCCCAATTCAGTCATTCAAAACCTATCAAACAAAATAGTTTTCACTATTGTAATGGTGGATGAAGAACTCCCTATGATTAATAGGTCATACATGTAGAGAAACAAAATCAATAATGAATAATCCTATCATATGTTGACATTTAGATTAGATAGGCATATGGTGAACCCAATCGAAATAAGAAAGGATTCCATTTTGGCATACCAAGATCGAAGAGCTTATTTGAGGCCATAAATAGATTTTTTAAGTTTGAAAACTAAGGAAAAATATTATACAAATATTTATCATTTCTCCATGTATATTTCACCTTTGAGGTCAGCTTGAATAAAATCACTCTTCACATCCATTTGATGAACATCCCAATGATGTGTTGCAACAATAGCAAGAGGGAGTCAGATTGAGTTCATTTTGGAAACTAGGGAAAAAATCTTAGTATAATCAATGCTAGGTATTTGAGAAAAACTATTTTATACCAAATGTGCTTTGAACTTGTCTATGGACCCATATGCTACAATTTGTTTTTGTAGATTCACCTACATCAAACAAGTTTTCTTCCCTTAGGAAGATGGACTAAATCCCAAGTGTTGTTCCTCAATAAATAACCATACTCCTCTTCCATAGAATTATCCCACTTAGGAGTGTTTGTTGCCTCATGAAATGAATTTGGATTGGAAGCATATGTAATAAATGCATGTGGGGCATTCTATAATTGTGAACAGGTTCCCCTAGTGTTTAATAAATCTCTAACCCATTGGCCAACACTTTGCAGTGTCTATCTATCACAAAGAGGACTAGTGCATAGAGAGTAATGAGAATATTCCTCATCCTCTGAAGATATTTTTGGAGGAGGTGAGTCCCCATCACAACTCTCATCATAAAAATTAGAATAAGAATCTAGATCATCAGGAAGTTGCTTAGGCAGATCTGAATCAACATAATTATCATCAAATCATAGTGCATCTAAGGCGAAAGGTGTTGAGTGTGGAATCCAAAGGACTCTCTTGAAAATGAACACTCCTATCAATGACAAACTCATGAGTTATGGAATGTAGAATCTTATATCCCTTAACACCCTCAAGATATCTAATGAAGATAAAAGGCTAACTTTGAGGTTCCATTGCCTTATGTTTCTTCTTAGAAATGCATGCCATAATAAGAGATACAAACACTTAGATGTACTTCCTATAGGTTTCTAATTGCTCCATGTTCAAAAGGAGTGACTCCATTTAATTCCTTATGAGTACCTTAATTTTGGATATAACAAGCACATTTGAAAGCCCCAACCCAATACTGAGGTGCAAGAGACTTGGAGTGTAACATAAAATTGGCCATTTCCTTCAAGGGTCTATTATTTCAATTTGCAACACCATTATACTAAGAATTATATCAAACTATATGCTATAGTTCAATCCCCTCTGAAGTGCAAAATTATTGCTGACATATGTCAGGATCTAGAACACAAAGCTCTGATACCAACTGTCAGGATCCCCTAATCTACACTGAGAGTATAATTGATTACCTTTGTATAAGAAACTAAACACGAAATTAAACCAGAAGTAATAAGTAACTAGAATTCAGAAACAACACAGAATATGAGATACGAGAAACAATACAATCTGTATTAACACTCTTCCAGAAGGAAATACAATGAAAAAATCTCACTCTTCCCACACCTCTTGGGTGTATAGTAATTCTCCCTCAAGATTTCTCTCTCTCAATCAATTACAACCAACTCAACACTAAATTGTTCCCTCCACCAGTCAATGACAATCAACCCAATGGTTATTGTTGCCTACTTCCAGTCCACTAGCAGATCTCCTTGATTTTGCACCTTGTAGATCTAATTGACCTTGCTTACCATGTAGATCTCCCTGATCTTGCACACTTGTAGATCTAATTGATCTTACACTTGGAAAGATCTTGTCCTTGTCCTTGATTACAATACAACCCCATGGGTCTCTTAAATAGATCCCAAACCAAACAATAATTAGAAATGCAGACTCAAGACTAAAATTAGTCTTTACATGCAAACTCACTGTCTGTCTAAAATTAGACCAAATCTGGAAACACACAGGTGGCTGACATCGATTCCTGTCTGACCGATGCCGGCTGACCATAAATGATGTTAGTTATTGTGTATACTGAATATGACCGATGTCAATTGGCCTGACCGACGTCAGTTATTTTGACACTCGACAACCTCCACCATTTGCATAACAGTGAAGCTTTTAGCTCCACAACTTAACAATCTCCCACTTGGAGATAAATAGATGCACCTGTACCTGTACCTGTACTCCTCTAATTTTGTTTCTATCTTATATCCCCATCTTCAAGTTCAATCTTGAAGACCAACAAAAGTTGAATGAAGATTCAACTTCTCCTTTGGTCCCGGCTTTGTTAACATATCAACAGGGTTTTTATCCTTGTTAGCCTCTGTGACTGCAACAACCTTCTGCATCTTTGAAATCCAGCTAATCGCCATTCCACCAATAGTGAACACATATCCTGTGGTGCTTCTCTTGCCATCCAAGTCACTTGCCATATCCAAATCTACATACCCATGTAGAGAAGTGCTTGACCCTGCATAGCATAAATACCTACTGCTGGTCCCTCTCAGACATCTGAGAATCCACTGAACTATTTTCTAGTGCTCCTTCCTTGGATTGGCCATAAACTTGCTGACAACTCCCACTGCTTGGGTAATATCAGGTCTAGTACATACCATGTACTCAACCTCATCATGTGATTTAGGACACTGTTCATAGCTTAACTTGAACTATCCAACCATAGGTGTGCTTACTGGTTTTGCATCCTGCATATCAAACCTCTCCACTACCTTATTCACATAATCCTCTTGAGACAAAATCAAACTGTGATTTTCCCTATCTCTAGAAATACTCATGCCAAGGATTTTCTTTGCTGCTCCTAAATCCTTCCTAGCAAATGTCTGAGCTACTTTTACCTTTAGCTCAATAATTCCCTGCATGTGTGACCCTGCAACAAGCATATACACTACATATAGTAACAGGATAATATAGATACCATTATCCAACCTAGTAAAATAAACACAATGGTCACATTGACATTGACTAAAGCCATGCTTTGTCATAAACCTATCAAACCTCAAATACCACTGTCCTAGAGCTTGCTCAAGACCATATAACTTGGCCTTCTGTCTCACCTGTCCATTCTCTCATTTATTTAACCTATGAATCCATTCATCTTTTAGTGCTTTCTTTCCAACTGGTAACTCTACCAAATCCCACATTTGATTCTCTACCAAGGAATCAATTTCCTCATTCATGCCATGCTCCCACTGTTTCCTAGATTCTACCTACGTTGCCTCTTCAAAACTTCTTGGTTTTCCACCATCAGTGAGCAACAAGTAGTATAAAGAAGGGGAATAATGAATTTGAGGCTTACTTATCCTTTTAGACCTCCTCATGGGCATTTGAGACTCCTTGACAGCTTGTTGTTTGCCCAAATTTCATTCTAACAGTGACCGATCTCGGTCATTTCTGGCCGACCTCGGTCTGCACCTGACCGATGTCAATTTCCTGATCAACATTGGTGTCCACCTGCCTAACATCACTGACTTTGGTCTCCACCAGACTGACATTGGTTCTTGCCTGACCGATGTCAGTCTCTACCTGACCAATGTCTGTGTCTGTGTTTTCCTGTGAGTGATGATTTTTACCTGCGAGCTCATTTTGGATCATAACCTTGTCCAAATCAACATTGCCCTACTCAAAATTATTCAGCCTCTTGAGCTGATCACTGTCCATCACCTCCTCCTTGAAAACCAAGGCTTTCTAGTTCTTAGAAGTGTTAAAAACATCAGATTTCCCTTTTATGCAATACTGTGATCCTCTAATAGAAGCTCTCTGAGCTGGTCCCCACACGTCTATGTGAACAAGCTCTAACTTGTGCTTCTTCTTTGTTGACCCAATTTCAAGAAACCTCACTTTCTTCTATTGCTTACAAAAATCTCGATCTATGCTTTTCAAATCTGAAAGCTTACCTTTTGACTTAAGAACATCCATTCCCTTCTCACTCATGTGACCAAGCCTATAGTGCCACATCTTTGCATCTACATCTAAAGTAGATAAAACAGAAGGAGAATCAGTAATACAAGTAGATAGATAAAGTGTACCTACTTTTTTACGTCTTGCTAAAACAAGTGCACCCTTGGAAACTTTCCAAGATTCCACTGTGAGAGTTACTGTGCAACCCTCATCACCCAACTTTCCTACATAAATCAAATTCTACTTCAGGACTGGGACATGCATGACATCCTTCAACACCCATGTGTTTCCATTCTACAATTTCAGCTGCACTTCCCCTTTGCCAACCATTTGACAAGGCTCACCATCCCCTAATTTTTCCAAAGTCTCCATGAACATAATCATGAAAAAAATCTCTATTTGGGGTTGCATGGAAAGAGGCACCATAATCTAAAACCCAAGATTCTACTTTATCCAAGGAACATATAAGAGCATCCCGTGCAACAATACCTACATCATTTGCTTCTTTATTTCCTTCATGTTGATCTTCTTTAAACCAACAATCTTTCTTTACATGCCCTTTCTTTCCACAATTCCAACAGGTTATACCTCCATTTCTGGATTTGGATCTACTGCCTATCTTTGACCTTGATTTCCCTTGCTTGCTCTTCTCTCTTTGCCTTCCCCTACTTTCAACACTTAAAGCATTACCTGATGATATCCCTGTGCTTTTCCTATGAATTTTTTCATTCAAGATTACACTAACAACATCATCAACTTTCAAGATATTTGAAGCTGATGCAGTATTACTAACTACCATTACCAAGCTATCCCAACTTTTAGGTAAAGAGCATAAGATTAAAAGAGCCTTAATTTCATCATCAAAAACTATATTGACTAAAATTAACTAATTTACTAATCCATGGAAATCACTAAGATGACTATATACTGATCCACCTTCTTGTATTTGCAAATTAAATAATTACTTCATAAGAAATACCTTATTCAAAGCTGAGGGTTTTTCATATAAATTTGCCAAAGATTCCATTAACTCTACCATTGTCTTTGCCTGTGATAAGTTGAAAATCACAGACGATGCTAGGCTCAACCTTATAGATCCCAGAGCCTTTCGATCAAGAACATTCCATTCTTCATCTTGCATATTTGTGGGCTTGAATGCAACCCCACCCAACGGTAAGTACATATCTTTCTAATACAAATAATTTTCTATCTGCATCCTCCATAATTGATAATTTTTGCCATTGAATTTCTCTATTCTTAGCTTACTTTCTTCTGCCATTGCTTTACTCCCACTCAAACAGAAACCCTTGTGAGTGACCTGTAATCAAAAAACACTTAACACACTCTGAAACTAAGGTGTTAGTGAACCAAACTCTGAACCAAGCTCTGATGAACCTGCTCTGATACCACTTGTCAAGATCTAGAACACAAAGCTCTAATACCAAATGTTAGGATCCCCTGCTCTACACTGAGAGTATAATTGATTACCTTTGTATAAGCAACTAAACATGGAATTAAACCAGAAGTAATAAGTAACTAGAATTTAGAAATAGCACATAATATGAGATACGAGAAACAATACAATCTATATTAACACTCTTCTAGAAGGAAATACAATAAAGAAATCTCACTCTTTCCACACCTCTTTGGTGTACAATAATTCTCCCTCAAGAGTTCTCTCTCTCAATCAATTACAACCAACTCAACACTGAGTTGTTCCCTCCACCAGTCAGTGACAATCAACCCAATGGTTGTTGTTTCCTACTTCTAGTCCACCAGCAGATCTCCTTGATCTTGCACCTTACAGATCTAATTGACCTTGCTTACCATATAGATCTCCCTGATCTTGCACACTTGCAGATCTAATTGATCTTACACTTGGAAGGATCTTGTCCTTGATTACAATACAACCCCATGGGTCTCTTAAATATATCCCAAACCAAACAATAATTAGAAACACAGACTCAAGACTAAAATTAGTCTTTACATGCAAACTCACTATTCGTCTAAAATTAGACTAGTTCTGGTAACACACAGGTGACCGACGTCAGTTCCTATTTGACCGATGCCGGCTGACCATAACTGATGTCAGTTACTATGTACACTGAATATGACTGATGTCAGTTGGCCTGATCTACGTCAGTTACATTGACACTCAACAACCTCCACCATTTGCATAACAGTGAAGCTTTTAGCTCCACAACTTAACAACATACTCACCACCATTTTTGGTGTGCAAAATACTGATGGATTTACTTGACTATTTTTATAGAATCACCTTAAATTCCTTAAGATGATCAAAGACCTTATATTTATACTTAATAAAGTAAACCTAAGTATATCTTAAGAAGTCATCTATGAAAGTAAGCATGTATTTAGTCCTATTGAATGAAGGTGCTAGAAATGGTCCAATAATGTCACTATGAACTATCTACAGTATCTATGTAGCTCTCCATGAATTTTATTTGTTATACTTCTCCTTAGGATGCTTACCAAGTATGTAACTTTGGAAAAATCTATCAAAAAAATTAACATGTGGCAACTCTAAAACCACGTCATGATGACTAAGTTTCCCTAGATGTTGATAATTGAATGGTTAAATCACTTATGCCATAATTTACTTATCTCATATAAATAAGTGAGTAGTGCAATATAAGGTTTATCAGGAGAAAAATGTGAGACAATATACAATTGTGACTAGTGATTTGATTTTCATAATGTAACTATGGAATTACTACCTACTTCCTTCATACCATATAATTAAGTGTGAACTCAACTTTATTCTTGAACTGATGTGAGTGATATGATAAACATTTATGAGATTGATGGATAATGAGAGAACACATAGAACATCCTAAAATATCCCATCATTCACTTCAACAGAGCCTCTCCCACTAACTTCTACATAATTATCATTATCCAACAAGATGGAAGGCATAAAACAAGGCTCCAAAGATGAAAAAATATCTTGAGATGGAGCCATTTGGTGTGAGACACCATAATAAATTACCCATGTATAAGGATGTGATTGAACTAAAATAAGTGATTTACCCTTATATTTTTCATTTAGCCTTTGAAGACTCTTTTGCTGATGTAATATGATTGGTTAAATCATTGACACTGATATTGTGCTTCTCAAACATGTTTCTTAGTTGGTCATTCTGATTCTTCATGCACTTGGTTTCATCATGCCCATATTTTTTATAGTAAGCACAAGTGAGTCACTCTTTCTTGGGTTTCCCTTTTGAAGATGACTCTTTTGATGCTTTGGATGTAACATCAGATTTCTAACCCTGTCTTTAATTTGGGTCCTTTTTTTTCTATTTCTTTATTATTAGAAGCCTTCTGTTTGACATGACTCACAATTAAGGCATGCAATTTAAATGACTTCAAAATACCCATTGGAATAAGCTTGTCTTGCTTCCAAGTCAAGTCAACAATAAATCCATCCAAGTATGACATGGTCCATGTAGCTTCGAGAGCATGATTGGTAGTGTGGAAGGTAGAAACAAAGACCAAATAGTTGGATTTTAATTTGGAAAAAATGGAAGGAATCAATTGATCATCTTTTTTGTCAATGCTGCATAATTTTAACTATAACCTGATTGATTTAAAATATGTGAAGAAGTCTTGTATGGTAATAAAATTGCCTACGTTTAAATCGATGAGCTCATTCTATAAATCATGACCTTTCATTATGTCCTTCCCAAAGTGTGTTTCCAATGTGGTCCACACTTGATTAGGATTAGTTGTAGATTCAATGTGAAAGAGCAAGTCAAGGGATATAAACATACCAATAGATGCAGGATTCATCACTACTATTATACCACTTCACATTATTTGCATCTGGTGTTAGTTCTATTTCTATACCCATAGTGATCTAGTGTAATCCTTTAATCCTCAATAGGAGTTGTATTTTGACTTTCCACTCATGTTAGTTAACTAGAGTAAGAACTAGAACTTAAGACTGATCCATTGTAGTAAGTAATTATGTGCTAAATTGAGTGTGGAATAAATATAATGATATGAAACACCCCTAAATTTGTAGAGGTTAAATTTTAAAAGGCACAAGAATAACATCAATGCATAGAGCTTGAAAAAACTTGCACTTTCAAAAAAGGTGCCTAAAAAAGAGTTATCGACTGAAAGTTATGGAGGTTTGATGATTTCTTTCTCATGAAATAATTCTCCACTTTACATAAATTTTGGGTGTGAAAAATTTTGTCCCAAATTTATGAGGAATAATTACGCTCCCTTGGGTTGGTTGTGACCAAAGGATAAACTCTTATGTGACCATGGGGCTAAGGGTTAGGATGAGGGCACCCCTTACAATCATTAGAGATGGGCATCAAAGTTGCAACCTTCCTATGTAGTAGGTTGAAACTCAATATTTTATAATAGGAATAATGAAATTCATATACCATAAAGATTTGATACCATGTTAGAGTGGACAAAAATCTAGGATCAATCTAGATAAGATTGAATGCATGAATAAATTACCTGTTATAGAAGTGAAATCAGACATGATCCAAAAGAAGCAATGTCTTCAATAATTGAAAGTTTGATAAATTATCATTAACATCATTATTCTTCATTAGTCATAAAATATTTAGAAAGGTACATTATATGGGTGGAAGATAAAAATGTCCTCACATCCTCATGAATGTAGTATTATCTTTCACAATGACTTAAAAAGATACCTAATCAAGCTAACTAAATATGTGTAGGGTAAAACCATTAAATGAAATAAAAACCTATACTAACATACCACATTATAGTGTTAAAGTATGGTTATGGGTGATATGTTAATTGCTAATAATGTGATGGTAGATATAGAAGGGTGAGAAGTTAATAACCTAAATTAGTGAAATTAATACCTTTTTTAATGGTAATTTTGTTCCATGGTAGGGTGGTTGATGTTGATTTGAATTTCATTATGTTTACGGTAAGTATGTTTTGAAATAATTACATTATTATGTTAAATACTATTAATTTTTTTTGCTAGATTTTGTTATAAGAATTATATTATATTGATGATTAATTGACCATAATGAATAAACATTGTAAATGAATAATTAAAACTCAATTTATTTTTAATTTTTTAGGTTGATTTTTGGCATATTTATAAATTTTTAGTATTTTATTAGCTTAGGTCATTAAGCTATGTAATAGTTATAATTATACCTATAACATATAATAAGCTGTGAGTAATATTTATTTCCTATTTTTTTAAAAGTTAAAATTAGTTGTATGATATCTAAATATTATTATTGTTTAAATTTACAATTATATTTATCTTAGATTTGGTATCAGAACAAATTTATGAGAATACATGAATGAGAAATATAAAAATAGAAGAATCCCTAGGCTCTTCATTATCCTTTGTGCAAGCTCCATTAATGGCACTAATATTAATTCTTCTTCCCATAAAAAATTGTGAGACATTATTTACAATCATTATTTGTGTGAGTTGTGAGGAGAGAAGTGTTGAAGCAAGTATTAAATCAGCTCAAACATTGGAGAGTGGTGTTGTCCATTAAAAAAAATACAGAGGAAAGGTGTTCAAGAGAAAGAAAGAAGGTGCCTCATTTAGTATATCTCTTTTGGAACATTCCAACCAAGGAAGGATTGTAACATTTCCAAGAATTGTTTATATTTATTTCAAAGAGCCATCATTTATTAGTTTTAACCTAGGAAAGCAAAAAGGCAAACAAAAAGAGCAAACCAACCCAAGAAGAAGTGCCAAACATATTTGAGAACTCAATTTCACCACTTCAAAATGTGCACACACAGGGGAAATATAATTGGCTGATTTTTCTTATTTCAATTCTAATTAAATTCTTTAAATTTTCATGAAAATCTAGAGCTGCCTTATTTTTTAAATTAAAAATTAAATAACAATTTTTTTTTAAATTTCAATTTTAGCAATTTTTAATTTATGCTTTAGAAAGATCCCAAAAACATATTAATTGCACAACTTCCAAACCATGAATCTAAAAAATAATTTTTTTAATAAACATCTAAAATATCATCCAAAACTATCCTTCAAAATAATTTTGATATAATCACCATTTTTTTCAAATTTAATTATTTTTTAAGAAAAAATATCTAAAATTAAAATAATTCAATATCTAGAGTTCTGTAATTTTTTTTTAAATTTTATGTAAAATTGTCTAAAACATCAATAAATAAAAATTGGATAGCAGTTAGTCCCTATTTTAAAATATGAATAGTATTAAAGATTGCAATGTTTATTATTTTTTTAAACAATTGAAAGTAATATATTACAAACAATGTAAAGTAAAAATAGTTTGTCATGTATATGTTTAAATGGTTAATTTTATAATTATAATATTATAAAATAATAATAATAATATTATTATTATTATTATTATTATTATTATTATTATTAGTTTTGTATTTTAAATTATGTTAATGAGTAACTTATAATGTATATAATTATTAAAAAGGAACTTAAAATTATGATATAAAAGTGATAAGAAAAAAAATTGAAGATGAAAGTTAACTATGTTGATTGGTGATTCATCCAAGTATTTTATTTAATATAATATTTAAAAATAGAAACCTTATATAATATGAAGTACAAGTTTTAAATGAATCTTAACTGAAGATAAATTCTTTTTATAGGGGACAAAATGTGATGTTGATATGACCATGTTTATGTTTTTTTAATTCATTTGATAAACTAAGCTATGCATGTAAATATTTAGTTATAATTAATTAATTATCTATGATATTATAATAAAATTATAAATTTATGAGTTGAAAAGGGAGAGGAATGTAGGAGCCATGGAGGTAAATCCTAGAAATTTTAGTTTTAAAGAAGTTGTTTTAGAAGCAGTTCAAGCAAAGCAATGTCAATAGAGGTAATGCTTTTCAGTGTCAAACCTTGTGTATGCCCAAAATTAATCCCAAAAAAATGAAAATAGGGTGTATGAAAGTGACGAATGGATCTCAAATAGTTCGTCTCTAGTTTCTTGAAGTTCAAAATAGTGTAGAACAACTGGAAAGAAGGGCGTTGATATGCCATTTTATAAGATATTGGCCTTCTCTACAAACCTTCAAAACCTAGGCTAGCAAGTAGTGGATCACCAATGGGGAGCTTCAAATCTCAGTTTACCCTAATGGCTACTTCTTAGTTTCTTTTATATGTGAGGAGGATAGGTAGTGAATCTTTCAAGGGGGACCATTGTTTTTGGGATGAGCAGGACTCTTCATGAAACTATGGCAGTCCCTATTTTAAGTAGAGGAAGATCTCCCTTCGATATCCCTAGTCTGGGTCTGACTCTTTGGGATGCTTACTAATTTTTGGACCCCATCCATTCTAGCTACAATTGGTAACATAATTGAAACACATATGATCATTACTGATAGCACTGCCAGGTTTAAACACATCATTTATGCTAGAATTTATGTCTTGGTCAATTTGGTCAACCCCTTATCCAAAAAATTTACCCTACAATTTGGGGAGGGGGTTTAAAAACAAGATGTGGATTATGAAAATATCCCTTTTAGGTGTAAATTCTACCATGAATATGGGTATTTGGGTAAAGACTGTAAACTCTACTTACCAAAGGGTCTTACAAAAGGCCCTAACCCAGATGGCTTTCAAGCACCTAAAAAGAAGCACTCAGTCAAAATCAACAACACCTCCTTCAAAACATTGCCCTCTAACAATAAATTTGATGTTTTGGCTAATGATGATTCTCTTGAAGAAGCACCCAGTCAATGGACATAGAGATCCCTGAGACTCAATTTCTAAAAAAAAGTCATGCTAGACATAATGATAAAATAGTTAATCATGAAGTTCATCTCTTGGAATATAGGAGGGATTAAAGGATGCCCTTTGAAACACAATGAAATTGGTAGAATGGTGAGAGCTCATAACCCTCAGATGCTCTTTCTCCAATAAACTAAAGTCATTATTGATAATATGAACCTTATTATGAAGAAAATTGGGCTGATTACTTCTTGTATATCCAATGATGTTATTGGGTCATTGGGGGGTATAACTTGCTTATGGAACCCTAAGGATATTGTGGTGCTCACCTCCTACTCTGTGAATGGCATTCTAGCTATTCTGGCCTAAAGTAAAAATTTTGAGCAACCCATCTTATTCATCAATATTTACCTATCCCTTGTTATGGAGGAAAAGAAAAGATAATGGAAAATCTTGAATTATATTATCCATCTCTTTCCCCATACTGGGTGACTGGTTGGAGGTGATTTCAACTTTATCCTATCATTGGAGGCAAAAATTGGGGTGTTAGAAAACTTGAATGCAACTCCCATCTCATGCTGGACTATATGACCTCTCTCAATCTTATGGATATTAAAAAAGATAATAGACTGATGATGTGGTCCAATAAAAGAATAGGCCAGAATGGAATCTATGAAAGATTGGATAAGTTTCTCTTGTCTGATGATTTTCTCTCTCAGGGACAAATTTTGAAATATAGAATCCTTAACAATGCTTGGTCAGATCATTGGCCCATAATGTTAGAAATATGGGACTCTCCTTATCCTAAATCTACTTTCTATTTACAGCTCATGTGGTTGCACCATGAAGATTTTAGAAACAAAGTTAAGCAATGGTGAAAGGAGGGACAACTACAACAAGATATAAACATGTACACTTTTGCCAAAAATCTCAACTTCCTCAAAGTTCAACTAAGTCAATGGAACTGGAAGGAATTTAGGAATGTTAAAGTCAAGCAACAAGAAATTGGTGACAAGCTGGAGAAAGTTAATGAAGCTATTCGATTGGGAGGTTTATCTGAGAACCTTAAAAAAGAAGAGAGGGTTTTATCAAGTCAGATGGAGGAGTGGAATCTCATAGAGGAAATTATGTGGAAGTAAAAGGAAATTATTTATTAGCTACAGGAAGAAGATAAAAACACAACCTTTTTATTCAACTCTCTCCTCAAACGTAGAGCCTTCAATCATATTTATTCCATAGAAGCAGAAGATGGTTCATAGGTTTTTTTGTCAGATCATTTATCAACCTTAGCCCTCAATTTTTTCACTTAGCTATTTCCTTTGGTTCCTTTGGACTAGAATTCCCAACATAAAACTCTCTAGGAAATTCTTTACATTATCTTGGATGCAGATAATATCCTCCTCTTGGTGAAACTCTCTATGGAGGAAGGCAAAAAGGCTATTTTCAGTATGTGAAGAGGAAAAACCCTAGGCTTTGATGGTTTTATAGTTGAGTTTTATTAAGAATTTTGGGATCTCATTCAGCATGACCTTTTGCAGGTGGTTGAAGAAGCTCGAGAAGCTAAGTATATTCTTAAATAGATCAACAAAACTTATATTGACTTGATTCCTAAAGCTCAAGAGGTCATGAACATATTGGGATTCAGATCAATTGCACTATCCAATGTGGTTTATAAAATCATCTCCAAGATTATGGTCAATAGGTTAAAACCTCTTCTCTACAAAATTATATTACCCAAGTAAGGTGGATATGTTTTTGGTAGATAAAATTTGGATGAGATCATTATTGTTCAAGAAAATATTCACTCCATGAAAATTTAAAGGAGTCTTGCTATGTTTATAAGGCTGAACCTTTATAAAGCCTATGATAGGGTTGATTGGGATTTCCTTTTAAAGGTGCTTTAGTAATTTGGTTTCTCTAAGGATTTTGTTTATTGGGTTAAAGGTTGCATCAACTGTATTTCCTTTTTAGTGATTATCAATGATACCCTTACTAAGTTTTCTCTAGCTACTCATGACATCCATCAGGGGGATCCTCTATCCCCTTATTTGTTCATCATTCTCGTTGAATGTCTAGGTAGAGTCTTATATAAATCTAAATTTTTTAAAATCATCAAAGGCATCACCATTGCCCAAGGATATAAAATCTTGTCTCATCTACAATTTGTGGATGATTCTTCTCTTATGGGGAAATCAAACACCCAAGAGGTTGTGATCTTTAATAATTGTCTGAATTTTTTAGCAAAACTACTTGGTAGGTTATCAACAAAGAAAAATATAGAATCTTTTTATTCCACACTTCTTCCAAGCAAGAATTATTAATTATGAACAAGCTGGGCTTCTAAAGATCCCTTATTTTGCTCCTTTATCTTGGTATCCTAGTCAAGGAATGTAGGCTTTTAGACTAGGGTTAGCTTTTAGATAGGCTAAAAAATAAAATTTCCAATTAGACTCACAAATGGCTATCTATGGGAGGTAAAATTACTCTTATCAAAAGTGTGTTTCAAGCTATTCCCATCTACTTCTCCTCTATTCTAAATATTCCTAAATCTATTTTCAAAGCCATGGATTAGATTTGTTAGAAGTTCCTTTGGTGAGGCCCTAAGCTGGATTAAAAAATGGTCATTGGTTGCCTGGGTGACTCTTTATCACCCCAAGCATGAGGAGGTTTGGTATTTCATTCTACATTACTCAATGGATAATCCCTTACTACTAAAATTTATTGGCACATTATTCAAGGGCCTTCCCTTCTTTTAGCCACTATTCTTGAGGATAAATATTCCAATAACATGGACCTTGACCAAATTGTTAGGATTTTTCTTCCCAATTGGGGATCTCCTATATTGATAGTTTTAAAATTTGGGTAATCTCTTATTAAAAAGAAGTTATTCTAGATCACTAATAATGGTGAAAAATCCTATTTCTAGACTGACTCTTGGGATGGTCATCCCCCCATCATTAACGAGTACCCTCAAATTCAAAGCTTTATGGAATAACTTCATAGACAACACTACACTACAATCTCCAGTTACTCTAGAGATCCCAATAGAGAATGGGAAATTTCTATAAAATAAAAACCTTTGGATGAATTTATTGAGCAAATTAAAATTCAAATTACTTCTATTCTTCAAAACAGGATCCTTTCTTACTCTAACAATGAAGATGTTCTTACATAGGGTAGTTCTAGTCATTGCAAGTATACTGTTACTGAGGGATACTCCTCTCTTTCCCCTTCCTATCCTCATCCTCTTCAAAATATTTTCATTCAACTTTGGATTCATAATCTTTGGCTGAAAGTTAGGTTCTTCTTCTGGGTTCTTCAAGGTAGAGTCTTAATTGGTGATCAACTTATGAAAAGTGGCCTCAATGGATGGTTTAGATGTGAACTGTGCTAGAACTATGAGGAGTCACTCAACCATTTTTTTAATTTTTGCCCCTTCATTTCTAAGCTTTGATAACTTCTTGATGCTCTTCTATAAATTCCTTGGTCTACTTTTTCCTCTTTAACACAACCCCTTTTGAATTAGACTCACATTCTTCATTCAGATTTCTCCTATGGGCTTAAGCCTCTCTTTTCCCTTGGAACATGTAGAAAGAGAGAAATGCTCACATTTTCAAGCTGTGTATTAATAACATGGATAGGGTTTAGATTCATAATCTTAACAACTTGAGGGAATCAATCTTTTATTATATTACTCACTGTAGTGATCCATCCCAAAGATGGATGAACATTTTATCTAAGATTAACATTCATTTTAATCGTACCCCTCTTGGTTCTTTGGCTTCAAAGCATCTTCAACATCCCACCCCCCTTCCAGGTTTTGTTTTTATCCACTCTAATGGAGCTTCTAGGGGTAATCTTGGTCTAACCACCATGGGCGATTATGGGTGTGCTATTGACAAAAGTTTAGCATTATTTTTTCTTTCAAGTTAGGCTTTGTTTCTAATAATTTCATTGAAGGGCAAGCCATTACTGAAAGTCTTCTAAGAGCATGGAATATTGGGTGGAAAAATATCCATATTTATTTTGAATCCAATATTTGGATCCATATGTTAGAGCACCCTGATACCAACTCTTCCAAGGACTAGAAAATTCAAAGAATTTTTGATAAAATTCAATGTAGCCAGAGCAATTTTGATAATAACATCTTCACCCATATTCCAAGGCATTTCAACAAAGGGGAAGATGCCTTTGCTAATTGGGCCTTAGACAACATTGATATTTAGGGTTATGGTTCTCCTCCTCTATGGTGGCCAAGTAGCATCAGAAAAAAGTTTAATATCATGCTCAATATGGATTGCAGTAAGGAGGTTGCTAGGAACAATCCCTAAATCATTTTTGAGTTGGGTTATGTGTTTCCATCTTGGGTCTGGATAGAAGTGCTTGTGTTTCTCTTTTGGACCTTGGTTATGCATGAGCCTCTAGTGTTCAGTCTTGTTGATTTTGGTCACTACATGCATGGTTATCGACTGATTCTCTTTTGGCTAGGCATGTTCTTTGAGCATGTCAAAGGGAGCAGGCCAGGTGCGAGCTTTGGGTGATTTTGGTAGAAGAGATACCCTTGCATCTTTGGGTCTTACCCAAATGTGGCATCTCTTTGAGATGTTTTTCACCAAAAAAAAATTATAAACTCATTAAATTTTTTAATTAATTATTTTCCTTAACTAAAATAATGACAACTTCTTTGAAATTGTATTTTTTATAAATTAAAAAAAAAATTCCACTTGGAATAATCTATAAAATTAAGAATTGATATATAGATATAGTTTGATGCCAGTTCAGCCTCTATAATAAATGAGATTTTTAATAAAACTAAATAAAATAAGGGTGGCTATTATTTATGAGTTTAATATTCTGAGACATCATGGCTATTATTTATGAGTTTAATATTTTGAGATATTCGTGAAGAAATGCATGGTAATAATATGAGAAAATAGAGGCATAATAGTAGGAGGTAAAATCGATTAAATTCATGTTTCCTATTGATTGGAGTAATAATAGAATGGTTAAAATATTAATAATTAATTAAGTAAACAACTTACATAATTTATGGATTAAGTGCCAATATTATCAGAACATAGTGTACACTTGTCTTTTAGTTATATTCTAAATTTTTTATTTGCTAAAAAAAAATTAATTATTTTAAAGTTGATTCTTATAATATAGGTGAAGTGGAGGACATGATGTACACTATCTTTTAGTTATATAAATTCATAAATGCATATACACGTCTGTTTTAATTTTAATTTTTTTTTAAATTATATCACGAGAACATGAAAAAGTTATTGTGTAACCAATAAAATGAGAAATAATTAATTTTAATGAATTTTTTTAAAGTCCAAAAATTATAAAAAATCAATAAAAACTTTAGAAATATATATATTTTTTTAATTTTATTGGTTCATTATGTAAAAATTATTAATTTAATTGATTCCTATAGCTCCCTGCAAGGCAAGAACTAAAAAACCCATTAAAGGATTTTTGTACAGTTCCTATATTACTCAAAATTTAAACTTGAGAAAATAAATTATTATTTTTCCTTAAGTAGCATTGGAAAAATTAAATTAATTCAATATCTTGTTAAGCAAAAAGAGTTATAACTTGAAATGTTTTCACATTTTATAGTATTTCATAATGGACCATTTTATAATTTTTTAAATTCCAATCATCATAAAATTGTAAATTTAATAGTTTTTGTGCTTTCTAAGCATAAAAACAAGATCAAACAAATATTTCAAAATCTCATATAGCAGCATTCAGTATTAATGAGGCCTCTAGTTCTCATTTACAAATAAAATTGCATTGAACTACGAAATCTATAACCTAACATAGATTTAAAAAAATGATATTTGTGACACCATCCCTATAAATTTTAGGGAGGAATAAGGTTTAGAAACATTTCATTAATCCATTCCCTCTGTCACCTATTCATCACTATTGTTAGATGTAAATCTTAATAGTTTAAAAATACAAGTATATATGGAATTTACACCCATAAACAAAAATTTACTTCTAATCAGGTGTCCATATATGATGAAACTCTTTCACATATTGTCTTTGTACAATGTACCACTCTTCCCTCATGTGTGTTGACATTTATTTCATGTACCATTAGGTATATAAAAAAGATGAACTTATTCTACGTACTAATGGGTATATAGGAAAGGAAACCATATCGACAGGTTTAATATATTGGATTGACATATATATAAATAGAAACTTTTTTGAGTAATAAGGAATGAAGTTATCTTCCATATAAATCTTGCACAAATGGATGGAAGTGGACTGAGGTTTTTTTAATTGAGGCATGACTTATTTTTAGAAATAATTATGTTGCATTGAAAGTTAAGGTAAAAACACACTTGGAAATTGAAGATATTTGGCTAATTGTTGACGACACATAAACCTGACATGTCTCAAATGCTGACTAATAGTGGAAGTTTGATAAATTGAATCAAAAGGAAAAATTAATTATTTGTTTTTGGGTATTGGATGAGGTTTAACCTCATATATAAGATGAGACTATAGCCAAAGATCCTTTGGAAAAACTCAATACCATATATGAAACCAAGAATCAAAATTTAATTGATTCAAATGATTGATTACGAAAGCTTACCTTCTTTTTATCCAAAGAGCTAGAAATCAGGTCAAGAATCTATTATATATCCTCTCAAAAAATATGAAAAATATGATTGGAAGAGAAAGGAGGACCTATATAACTCCATTGAACCCTATAATGAAGTGGTTGAGAGTAACCTAGAACATATATAAGAGGATAAACTAGTCAAATAATCAAGGTAGTACCCTATATCTGTAAATAGGGTTGTTATTGCTAATGAATTATGGACTAATGGTGTTGAAAACCTCTAGAATAATGGTGCTGATGACCTACAATCTTTAGGTGCTAAAAATTTTTAGACTATTGGATAATATTTTTTGGTGGATGGATGTGTTTTTATACCCACTTCAGACCAATTTCTAACTGGAGTGAAAAAAGATCTAAAGTCATCTTTTTCAATTGATACTTAGGAAGAACCAATAATGGTCATAAGTAAAGGTTAACCCTAGAGTGTGAATGCTATAAATAAAGGAAATATGATAAAAAATAAGATTGCAATGTTGGATGATGATAAAGACTCGAAATGTCTTTAGGAAGGAAAATACAATGGCTTGGATGACCAAGATTTGGTTCACTGAGAGGGGAATGGAGGTATCTTATAGAATTCAATGATGATAGAAGTGGAAGAAGATAAAAATCTAGAGGATAGAGAAATTGGAGATATATAATGACATGATCAAGCCAAACTTTTGGGAAGTGCGGCAAAGTAATCTATAAATGTTATAAAGAAAAAAATTGAAACTCAAGTTTTGAATACTTAGATGTTGGGAATTTAAGAGTTCATGCTTTTTGGAAAGGATATATGTATAAGGACTATGTTAGAAAGGAGGTAGTGGTCCTTGATAGAGAACCCTCCCATGAGGGTGGAGTGAATGAGGATGGTTGGAATTTGGTATACAGTAGAAAAACTAAATTCAAGAGACTAGTTTAACCAATTGACATCGTGACTAGAAGTTTAAAATTGAAGGAAAGTGTCAGACCTAGATCCAATGATTCAGGTAGTTATCACTACTAATTTTTCTTTTTTTTGGTAATAATATGTTGAGTATATAAATTTATGGTGAAAGAGTCACCTAAATTGGCATATTAGAGATTCTGGTGTTATATTGTTTGTAGGCTGGTTGATGTTTTTTTGTTGAGCTATAATGATATATCTATTGTAGATTTGTAAAAGGTTGGGGGGTGCTCAAAACCCCCACATTTACCCTAATAAAAAATGAATCATAATACAATCACTCACAAATCTAGCTTCATATATCAAGTTGAATAAAATGAAAAGGTTGAATGATTCCTTTGCTATGTGGTAACATTATGAGCCTTACTCTTAGCATTAGGTGATAAAGTGTTATATGACTCCTTGGCACTCATTATCCTAAGATAGTTAACATTAAACTATAATATATTTGTGACTTATATGAATATATCAAAGATAAAGCCAACTATATACACAATAGTTTTCAATTTATTATTGACTGGCACATGCTCTTACAACAACTTTTTGATCTTCAATCTCCCTAAGTGTTTGCCTTAAGGGGTACACCAAGAAAGGGTGGGTAGGTCTTCAATGATTTTTGAAAGATTTTTCTACATATGTCATGATCATGTCATTCTTATCCCTAGTTTATCTTCCTCAAATTTTCCTTCTTACCTACCTCCTTCCATGCTATTCTATGCAGTTTGACTAGTTTCCTCATTTATTATGGCATCAACAAGATGATACCATCTATTTCATGGTTTTTACATAATTATATTATATTAGAATGGCCAATAGAGTTCTAAGTGTGTATTTTTGGCATTTTAGTCTAGCTGACATAGTTTTATGTTAGTTATATCCTTCTAACTGCATTGATCTGGTTGATATTGTTGGCTTAGCCTAGGTTTATGTATTTGAGCACTATATATACAAGGAATATTTAATTTTAAACACACACACACACACACACACACACACACACACATTATTTTGTACTTATTTACTCTACTTTCACTCACACTTCTATCCTAAGTCATATTTGGAGGAGTCATAGGTAAAATATTGTCTTGAAAGAATATTTTATTGTGGAAGTTTTATATATTTGAGAGGAGGTAATTTATTAGATTAGAGCCTATTTTTACATAATTTTAAGTTTTCAAAACCAAAAAAATATATTTCAAAGCACCATATTCAGAGGGGGAGATTTGAGGCTCAACGGATCCCCATCAAGGTAAGTATTTCTAGCCTTATGTTCTTTCTTTTATTTTATTTAGTAGATAGATGTTGCTTGTTATTTAATAGATAAATAAATATGTGTGTATCTTTGTTTAATATATCTCTATACCTATACTTAGTGTGTCTTTAATATTTCTTTGACTTTCTATTTATCCATTATTAGTTAGCCTAGTGTAGACACCTAAATTTCATCTAGTGTTGACATGTAACTTAATCATTTTTCCTAAGTTTATTAATCATTATTATTAATTTAATAATTAACATTTATTCCTAAAATCAGTTAATTGATTTATTCAAATATTTTTGAAAAATTCAATTGTGATTCTTTATTTTAATTATTTAATTCCTTAATTTACCAATTCAAACTTCTCCCACTTTTTTCTCCCTCATCCCAACCAAATCCATGAAAACCTTCAATTTCTATGACTCCTCCATTGAGTTATCAATACATTTTGACTAAGTCTACTAACCAACCCCTCATTTTCCTCACCTATTAGAAATAGTCTCCATCCTCATGGATGAGGACTCATTCTCAACCGTTGATCATTTGGAACCTTGAGAAAGTCCAATTGATCCTCCACCATCATATCATAATCTAGGCTTTTATAAATAATTTTGAGAATCCTCATTTAAAAAAAGAGAACACAAATGTTACAATCCATCACAAATCTTGAGAAATCACAATTAGAATCTAGAAAACTATAATCAAATATTGCATCTAAAGCAAATTAAATTGATCCCTTTTTCATCCAAATGTTACCCATTCTCCCTTTGCATTGAGGAGTGAGCACCACATTTTAATAGAGCAAATCAGATCTGAATCACAATGGAGGATTCTTGTGTCTAAAATGTGAAGGTTTTGATTATTGTTTCTTGCATTTGTTGCTCTAACTTTGGTATAATTTAGCTTAGAATATATTTGTTCTTTATCTTTGCACTTTTTAATTCATACACCTAGACCCCCATTTGTCTATCATGGCTCATTATCCATTTTGATTATTCTAACCCTTCCCCTTAGTTTACATTACTTGAATAACTACTTACATTGCATTTGAAAATCCTTTGATTTTATCATTATGGGTATAGTTAGAGATATTACCTTGTGTTATATGTCTAGAGGATTTAGAACCCTTTCCCTTGAAATTAGGGAGTATGTACACCTCTTTCAAGGTCTGTAGAATGACACTTGGTCATGACCCAAACATTACATATCACAACCTATTTGATTAACCTTATCCAAGTGTGGATATATTGAGATATGATAGCTACATGATAACCCTATATTATGTTGAACCTGGCATGAAGATTACCATAAAATTCACTCTCTTAGCGAACTTGATCAACCAACCTAATAAATTTATTCTTCAATTTTCCTTTTTATACAACTATATCGACCAACTTCATATAGTTCTATTTAAGTTTTATCTTTTATCTAACTACATTAGCTAGCCCAATATAGTTCTATTTTAGTTTTATCATTTAGCCAACTACATCAACTATCCCGATATAGTTCTATTTTAGTTTCTTTTTCCATCCAACTATATTGGTCAATACAATACAATTGTGCTTAATTTATTTTTTTAGCCAAATATATTGACCAAAATGATACTGTCTCCTCCCTATATGTAAATGGCATTGGCCAACCCAAGTCATTTCATGTTTTCATAAACTACATCTACAAACCTAATATAATTATGTTCTATGTTTGTAACTACATCAACTAGTGCTAATATAGTTCCATTTATTTCATTTTTAGTATAATCTCGTTCATTATTGTTGATTTAATATTTATATTAATTCATTGAATGACAAAAATTTATTTTCAACACTAATTTTTAAACTTTATTTTCTATTTTTTTGGTTTTGCTTAGGAACTATGTTCCAACATTTTTCAAACTACTTGGTGAATGTCATGCAAGGCTACATATTGTTTTGTTTATAAGAAATTGTGGTATGAGGGTTTTCCCCCAATCCTCATAGCCATATTATATCATTAAACATAGAATTTAGTTTCCACATGACTCACAATATATATAAAATACCTAGGATCACATTTTTATTTAGCCTTAGGAAACTGTCCATTCATTTTATTTTGTGGTGCACCTAAGAGGAGCATATCACCCAGGGAAGTTAATCTCACTATACCTTCAAAATAGGGGTTAGTGGGATATATGCATAGTTATCCTATGTATTTAGTGATTTGAAAAATTATGTTGGCACTAATCAATGAACAATGAAGTACATTTTAGATTCCACACTATCAATCAATTTTTTTAGTACAACTACCTAATCATATTTTTGAAGAATTAATTAGATTCAATTTTCTAGTTGAATTATTTGTTGTATTATAAATTATATCAATTGGCATTTATATAGTTACGTGTTGTGTGTTATAATTGCATTGTCTAACCTGATATACTTATTTATGTGTATGAACTACATCAGCTAAGACCAATACAATTCCATGTGTTTACTTCCATGATTGTATCAAACAGATCAAAAAGTCTCATTATTTACCATCCTTTCAACCTTACATCAGCAAGCTCAATTCAATCTTATTTTCCATATACTTATATTCATTACTACATGAGCCATCTGGATATAGAATTTTGACCTCAATTTATTTCTATCTAATTGCATCAGCTAGTTTGATACAGTCTAATTTCTCTTAGCATCTACTTACTCGGCTACATTGGCCACCCCAATGTAGTCTATTATTTGAACCTATTATATGCATGATTGCATGAACCAACTTGATACAATCTACTTATCCTAATATCTTAATTCCTAACTACATCATCCAACTTGATACAGTCCATTTTCCTCATTTTAGTTCTTGACTACATCAATTTAGCCGATACAATCTAATTGTATCTTTTTTCCTCTTCCACCATGTAGTACATCTTTATTGATTCAAAATAGATAACCCAACAAGACATGATGAATTTTACCAATTCCTAAAAAATATCTAGATATTGTTCCACTTACTCTACTTTGAACAAATAAGACATGAGTAATTATCATGTAGCTACTATAACTAAGAACTATGGACCAATTATTTCTAAGCCTCTTGATACACTTAACTATCCTCCACACTTACCTATTGTAAAGGATGAAAGTGACCTTGAGTACACTCTTGAAATTATCATTTACATTAATTAACATATTGAGCATAGGGGAAATATCATTTGGTGATCTATCATATCATGATAGGCCCTCATGTGGAGTTTCCTTCTTCCCCTACACATATTTTCTACTATATTTGGGGAAAATAATTATACTATTTTTTCTCTCCCTTCTTCATGCCTAGTAATGATATTATCATGTCAGGTATTTCATTTAGTGGTCCTACTCAAAGTTCCCATACTCACACCCATGTCAATACCACAAATAATGCATCTTAACAAGCTACTCAAGCTTCCTCTTCTAGCCAACAAACCCTTATTACTCATCAAATATTTTTGCAAGCCATGAACCAAATAGATACCTTTCAAATTGATAATATTAATTAGATGATGAAAATGAAAAATTATTTACAAAAAAATTAGTTGTGAGTGAAAAACCCAAATGCCCTTTCTCCCCTCCTAAGAGATGCACATGGGAATTTAATTTCCCAACCTTCACTTCTTAATAAAGCAATTAAACATCTTCAAACAAACCATCAGTTCTTAAAATTGTAAAGATAAACATAGATGACATCACTCCTAATAGCACCTATAATGGATCTGTCGATCCCACTTTTCATTTTAAATCTTTTGGTAACCTTTACAAATATTGGATTAATCTAAACACCTTTACAACCACCAAACTTCTAGCCAAAACCTTTTTTGGTGATGCCCTAGATTGGTACAACCAACTCAAGTTTAAAACTATCTATAGATTAGAATACTTAGTTAACACATTTTTAAAGAAAATTTTAGACCAACGACATTCCTAAAAATAGCTTAGCCATTTCATTAATTAAAAATATATAGAATATAAAACTACATAGGCCTTTATCAAGAATTGGAAACCCTTACAACATATTCCACTTGTTTACTAATTATATTCATCCTAAACTATAATAATATGTTAGTAATATCTCTCTAAAATAATTGAAAGAAGCCTTTGATCAAGATAAACACCAAGACTTCCTCATCAGATACTTCAAGCCTTCTCAACCTATGTCTAGAAATTGTATGATTATTAAGTCTAAAAATAAACATGCTACTAATTATGGTGTCACTAATAATTATAGATCCACACACACCATCCATGTTATCCTCCTTGGTGGCTTCAATTAAGTGATACTTTCCAAAAATCTTATGGGAATTCCCTTCTATCCTCCCATGTCCTCATCAATATATGTGAAGAATGTAGAAATTCACAAGCCTCTTTCCCTATTTGAACTTAAGAAACACCTTCCTAAACCTTCCACTAGTGAGCTTGATCCATCTTACTGTACCAATAATTAGTGTGATCCCAAAAAGTTCTATTGGTATCACACAACTTGGGGATACTCCCATGAAATCTATAGACAACTTAAGAACCTTGATTTTGACTATCTTCTTGGTACTAACTTTGATCATGAAGTTATGATCTATTAACATAAAAAATCATATGATAAGGTAGATAAAGCCCATGAATCAAAATTCAAGCATGAAGATCTCATGAAATCTAATCATCACCTTTAAATCTATAAATACCCACTTATTAAACATACTCAAAACCAAAAACCTAATCCTAATCAAACTACTACCTCAAATGTTGTTGAATCCACAATTAATCCTCCCTATTTTACCAATGAAGAGAACCTAGTTAACATGAACATCATGAGGCATGTAGCCTCTTACATTTACCATTATCATCACCCTAATAATACTCTATATCATAATTATCAAAAAATTCAATATACCTGTCCATCTCATTTTACAAATGTTGAATATGAGGAAGTCATTACGAAAATAGGTATCCTAATTACATCAACCAAATCGATGCAAGCCAAATCAATGCAATGATATTTTTAAAAAAATGATCCTACTATATTCACCACCTCAAGATGGTATATTAATTATATCTCTAATGTATCAACCACCTAGATATACTCGATATTTTATCATCTCTCTATTGTTATTGCATTTGCTAGGCCAATACAATCAATAATTTCAAGACTAGACCTAGATGCATTCGCTAGCCTAAAATAGTCAGTTATTATTCCTAGTATTTTATTATATTTCATAATCTAGTTTAACATATTCCATTGATATTAATCATTCCCATACTATTGTATTGACCAACTCAATACAATATAATTATAGTTCTTATGTGAAAGACATTGCATTAGACAGTTTGATGCAATCTGTTCTCCTCGACCAAACTACATTCGCTGAATTGAGACCATATAGTTCCTTTCCTAATAAATTTAAATACACTTCAGCTACTCTTTCACATGATTTTATTCAATATTATGCAATCTTATCTTAGGCTTGTCTAAGAATCTTAGGATTTGATGAATGGGATCCCATCAAATAACTTTCCAAGCTCCCTTCTCAAATTCCTTTTCTTAAGCTCATGAGGAATTTTCCACATAAACACAATAGATTGACGAAATTCCTATTTGAAATGAACATCCCTATACCTATTCTCATTGATAAATAATATACCTTGTCTCAGTTTGAGGATAATATCCTAAAATAGTGTGAATAAATGTCCATTCAAGCCGATGAGACTATGGATTCTTCTCTCACTTAAATTTTATAATACTTTCATGATCCCCAATGAAATAATACTTCATGCATATGAACCTCCTCTTTTTTATTATTTTATAAGTTTGTGACATATAATTCAATCATGCCTTGATTTATGAAGGGTCGAACAGCTATGTCATCTTCCTTAACTTCATCCAAAACCCTTAGATATTCCAAATTTAACTTTAAGTCTACACATAGAATGTGTCAAGGATGTGATAAAATACAAATGTCCCCTCTTATTTGCATTTGGGTTCATATCATCATCCATCCCATCATGGTTATAGTTAAGGTCATGATCTTTAACTCTCCATCATCTTATAATATTTTTTTTGATAGACCTTGGACTCATTGCATGAGAGTTGTCACCTCTTTACATGCTAGTGTGTCAAATTTCCCCATAATGGTGACATAGACATAAGATTCAAGGTGACACTAACCCTTTAAATTTAAAATAATTCTAATAATATAGTGAATTTAAAATACCAACCATTAAACCTTTGCCTAGCATTCTTTTTCATGAAACTCAATGTTTTAATTATCTCATAAACTTTAACCAAGGATATAGTGGTCACCCCAGGCTTGTGGGAAACATACCACATAACCTATTAGACTTAAAAAATGACAAACCAAATTATATCATCCTTAATATCAAAACACTAGACCTCCCTTCTATCATTATTATAGATTTACCCCCTTCTTTGTGACTTCATTCTTAAGAAAATATAATTGACGAGTTTCCTACTTTTGTGGTCATTCTCAAGAATACATGTCTTCACTCTTCTTATAGCAATAGAGTGATCTATGCCCTTCACATATATATTCATACACCTGATTATGATAATGGATACACCCTAGATAACCCTTTCTTAGTTGGATATGCTCAAGCTAAGAATGTGGAAATCCTTAGTTATTAATCTTATCTTAAACACTCTTACAAGTCTTTCTCATATTTTCATTGCATTAATTTAGTTTATATCATTTTCTCTCCTTATACTTTACCTGATGTTATTCCTCCCTTGGTTGATGTTCATAGCTTAGAGATGGAGTGTATCCTAATTTCTTCTCATACCACACTAGTTACTTCTGAGCCTCTATAGAGTAAGATCCTATATCATTATATGATGAGACCCTATATATTATATAGAGTTTTTGATCCTTTGAATACTTTTATTCCCAAGATGTTAGATGCATTAATACGACTAGTATCGAGGTATAAAGAAGCAACTGCAACACCAATTCATTAGCCTACCATTAAAATTTTCAATAATTATGACCTATTTGATGAGGTTTAATATAGAACCCTCAAATAGGTTTAATATAGAACCCAACATGACTCTCCATCTAGCTGATGGGTGGAAGAGATGTATTATGAGTTTCACAAGATATCTAGCCATTGGGCTAAAGATTATTGTGCACACCATAGATTATTAAAATAGTAGAATCGATAAGGCTCAATTCCTATATTTGATAATAGACCACCACAATCAACTCCTTATAGTTTAAATTGTTATTTATATGGCACAAACACATGTTATTAGACTCATTACCAAGATATTTGACAATACTTAGATGTTATTCATCCTGAAGCAACCATTTTTTTAATAGAAGTTTGAATTTTACACCTCTAAAGTATATCCTAATTACATTCCAAAACATGAATAAGTCCATTATATTTGGCATCAATTAATTATACATCATACTAACATATGTAGATTACTCATATATCAATTTCATTACTTCTGAAGCCCTAGGCCTCAGCCTTCTCAACAATGCTCCCAAGTTCATTCTTGAATGAAGGGGAAGCCTTCTCCTCAACTAGATCCTTCCAATAGATTAGAGGACATTGTCCTTCAAACACCAAAATTTCCTTACATTGGGTATCCTCCATAGGAGGTACCATGTCCTCCTCCTTGTTCTAGTATCCCTACCTTCTCCATAGAGCTCATTCACCGAGAATTTCTTACATGACTCTCTAAAAAAGTATAAGAGATTATAATTTGAGCTAGATATCACTTACAATGATATTTATTAGATTTTATTGATGATATATGTCAACATTTGTATTGTAATTTGTGAGCACATATATTAATCACATCAAATTAATTTTCACATTGTCATATGTATATACACATAATATTTTCAAACTTTATCAATTACTGATGCTTTCTCTCTTACAGGAATCCATCGAGTCTCAATCTCTCTGAGTGCACACATTAAAAGGTGCATCAAGAAAGGGGTGGGAAGACCATTGGTGCTTCATAGGATTATTGTCCCTATACTACCACTTGTTATCAATCGAAACATCTCCTAAAAACATTCCCCTAAGCTTTTCCTCCTCTTTTGCACCCTCTTCTAGTCATTTTACTCCTTCATTATCTCTTCCCTAACCTAAAAACCCTTTCCAACAGATTACAATACAATCTCAGCCCCATTGACCCTCTACTCTAAATTGAAAAAACTAATTTAGGGTCTAAGTTGGCAAGGATTTGATTTTTTCAATAATGATATAGAGTCGATTAGGCCGACCCTATCAGTTAAACTTTTGGAAAGGTTTAGGTTTGTATTCAACTATATATACAAATTCATTTAACCATTTATAAAAGACAAAAATAGTTAATTATTCATTTGTGATTCTTTATAATCTTCTCTTCTACCATTCTACTCGAGGAGTTATAGCTTAGGGTTTCTACTTGGAGAATAATATTATCTTGTGGAAAAGTCTTGGATCCTTTGGCCTTTCTTAGTGATCCTTATAAACCACAAAAATCTATTGTAAAGCACCTTTGGCCAAGGGAGATATTGAGTCTTGAAGGGTTTGTCTTCAAAGGTAAGTACTCCTAACTTTGTTCCTCCTTTGTAAGAGTAGATAGATTTACATTTTGTACTTCTCTCCCATGAATTAGGATTTTGTATACATTGATGTGAGTATATATCTCCTATGCATATTTACTTGTTATTTTTACTAACCCTACTTTGTACCACAAGCTTTAGTGAGCACTAGATTATAATTTACTTTAATTGTCATTTACTTTTGTGAATATGAAAGCATATGACCTAGTTAGGGTTATTGCATAGTTTTGCTTGACTGAAGGCTTTCGAAACCTCTCTAGTTATATTGTTATGGTAAGAGATCCCTTAGTTTGTTCTAATAGATCCATCTTGGTCATGAACATAAATATATAATGTATCAAAAATTGGAAGTGTAAGTAGGATTTATCTTCTCCAAGCTAGGATTGAATTATAGATCAGTTGCATTTCCCTTTGCATACATTCTGGGGAACACGATGTGAATATAACCCTTGCAACTTTTATTTCATGCAATCATTTTTTTCATCATATTATATTTTTATATATTTTCATTATTGTATCAAATAAATCAATATATTTATAACTTTCTATGTATAGGTTTAACACATAATTTTTTTAAAATGATTATGTTATGTCTTCAATTACATGTTACTAGATCAAGCAATTTGACATAGTATTCTTCTTCAGTTATAGATTGACATACATAGTTGAACTAGTTAAATATATCTACTATTTTATTTTTTTAACATACATGTATACAAACATAGTCAAACATGTTGACTCTATTTATTATCTCTTCTTCAACACACACATTTTTGTAAACTTGGTTAAACCAGTTGACCCAATTGGCATAATTTTAAAGCAACATTTGAACATCAAAACATAAATTTTTTTAACCTAAAATATCTTCAATCCCACCAAGGTTCCTTTCTTTTCTTTCTCTATCATTTTAGTTCTTCCTTCAGTACTATTTTTCATAAGTTTGCAGTCTATAAAACCATAACCCTACAACTAATTGGGTCAACCTAGTTGATGTAGTTCTATAGTCTATCTTCTATCTCAGATACATAATCAACCTATTTGACTTTTTTTATTAAAGGCCTTACTTCTACAAAATATCAACAACTCAGCTGACTCTATTCTATACTATTTACATATAGTGTCACCTAAATCAACCAAGTACTATTATCAATCAAGGAATTAACATCTATTTGTTAGTAACTAATTCACCTTTCCTTTTCACTTATTTACATGATTAAATTAAATCACATATCTTAAATAAGTAGTTTTTAAAGTTAACATTTTAGTTACACTATTTTACTCTTTTGCACATGCTACCAAATCACTTTACATTCAAAAAATATTAAACATTTATCTTCCTAGGGTCTAACTACTTGGATTTCATCACCAAGGGGGAAACTGACTTGGTTTTTTGGCCTAGTATAAATATGTGGTTGATGGTATATATTGGAAAATCACCCGACACCCTTATCACTATAGGATTATGAAGTGAGGGGGTAGGCGCTAATACCAAGCTATTACCATTGCCAATATAGATTCCTTTTAGCCCAAACATCTTGAAATGAACCTTAGATTGCTTTCTAGTTCCTTCTTATAATGAACTCCCCATCACATCAATTTCAAATATAACTTAATAACCCTTAGGATGACCAATTAGTTAACATTTAATGTTTAGTTGTTGCTTGCTCTTTGATCATTATGTGTTGTCTTAAAAAACTTGCATTGGCCAATATTGGTGCAATGCTTGTGTTATGTGTTCCAATTGGATCAGTCACATTGAACTAATTATTTATGTGTTTGCTTTCATTTTGGTTCAAATTATCTTGAAAAATTTTCCCCTATTTGAGAACACTATCATCTTAGTCGATACAGTCTCTCATAGACTATTTAACCTTCTTTCTTGTAATACACATTCATCCTGTATGACTATGTATCCTTATCTCTCTATTCAATTATTTATTCAATAGTACACAATCGACCTATATGACTATGTATCCTTATCAGACTATTCTAACTTCCTACTTCTAATACATAGTTAATCCATATGACTATGCATTCTCTTCAGCCCATGTCTAAGTAGTACTCTACCAACCTAATCAATTTTTTACTAGTTGGCTTACTTTATTCCTTGTTTGTCTGATTCTATTCCTTGTTTGGCTAACTTTGTTCTTTGTCTAGCTGACCTTGTCCTTAATTTTACATCTTCCTTCCTAATCTCTATTTCTTTTATCAAACATCATGAAATCCCCTATCAAAATATTCTTGGATAACCTGAATCCATTTAGACACTATATGGGGTGCTCTTTTCTTCCTTTCTTCACCTCCCAAGAGAATCCTCACTCTTAGATTACTTCTTATCCTTCCTCATATTTAGATTACAACATTGTTCAAATCAGGTCACAAGATGAAATTGGTGGATCAAATCCTTTTCATACCTATCAAGACAATTCCCATCTTCATTAATACCACCAAAATGTAGTATAAAAAGACACAATTATTTCCAATAGCCCCATAGACGATCCACCACTTACCAAACCTCCCCCTAATATCAATTTAGGGAGTCCTCATACAAACACCAATCCACCAATTGATACCACTCAAGTTCTTGCATAGATAATGCAACAAATTAACATAATGCAAACATATAACACCTCCCAAATGATGCAACTACAACATAATTTGATCAACATGGCTAATCATCCTCCTGTTCTTCTCCCTCAAAACAATCAAAATTTCATTCTTCCACCTCTTAGAGATGACACATGAATTGTCATTCCCTAACCTATCATGAACAATAAGAAGTTCCAACACATTCAAAATGATCCTTTATACCCCATCATTATTTCTATTAATATTGGTAACATATCTCCAACTATTAAATATGATGGGACTAAAGACCCTACATCTTTTCTTAAGGCATTAAATAATCTTTATAAGGAGTGGATCCAAATTAATGCTTTCACCACAACTAAACTCTTAGATAAAACTTTCACCGGTGATGTATTAGAATGATACAATCAACTTCCCCAACATTCCATATGGAAACTCGAGGATTTAGTCAATCATCTAGTTAAAGTGTTTCAACACAATGATCTTCCTGAAAATTGCCTTAGCCATTTCATCAATGCTAGGCAATCTCCCACTGAATCAACTCATGATTTTATCAAGAGATGGAAATATTTGGCCCACAAGGTCAATCATAATATTACTGATGACAATTTGTTTAAACTCTTTATAACTACCTTAACTCCTTCACTTTAGTATAAGCTTCAAACTTGTGCTCCTCAAACCCTCAATGAATCTCTTAACCATGCCAAGCATCAAGAATTTTTAATGAAGCAATTTGAACCTAATACCAAAATCATTAAAGGATATTTTCAACATTCAACAATTGCCATAATCAATAATTCTCCTCAACCTAAAACAAGAGTTACCAAAGCTGATAATCCCCCATCTTCTCATGTACCATTAACTATGCAACAAATGAAATAATTCTTAGTGCCCTCTAAACCATTTTATTATCCCAATAATGCTCCTAAATGTTATGACCCTAATCAATTTTTTTGGTTCCAAACTGACATCAATCACTCCCATGAAACATGTATAGGGATCATAAAATTTGTTGTCTCCTATATGCTTGGTGATTTATTCAATCATGAATCCATGGTTTAACTTCGTTGTCAAGATTATATCCATGCTTCTCAAAAATGATAAGCTCCCAAAGCTTCTTCTTTTAATAACCAAAGATTTTTTTCCACATCTAATGCTCAACAAGCCAACAAGGATGTTTATGCCATTGATATTGACTATGATCAATATTATAACAAATATCAATATGTCAATCCATCTAAGGTCAATTATCATCATAAACTATCTCATAAAGATCTTGTTAATAAACTTAAGAAACCATCTTTAGAAGAACAACTCCTCAAATATACTACAACTACTCACTTAGCTTTAGAAACCAATGAGGAACCATCTCCTCCTTTCAAACCCCCAACCACTTCTCTTCCTCTAAAAATTAATTTACTTTCTAATCCTCATGCTAGTTCTTCCTCTAAAACTCATTGGAACATCTTAGAAGAACTCAATTCTATGCCTTATAATATTCTTCTTATGGAGTTAGTTCACACCTTTCCTTACCATTGCAAATTACTCATATACTAATTTAAATTTTTTGAATAGACATCTTCTTTAGAAGAGGAACCATCTTCTCATGAGCCTCAACCAATTGAAGTGCATACCATTGAATCCATTTGTCCCTCTTTGAAACCCTCCATATATTTCCTCAAATAATACATGATTAATGATGAGATCCTCTTTCGACCTGATGATCCACCCCTATTCATTAAAATAAACATTACTACCACCCTCATTCATAAAGTATTATTAGGTGAAGGGTCTAGTATTAATGTGACATCTCTGTAGCTCATCCAATAACTTAGATATAATAAATATCATCTAAAAAAAATCATTAATCAAAATCCACTTGGTTGTATTTGGTTCCCTCTTATGATTAGACCTAAGACAATCTAAACTAAGCTCAAGGTCCTTAGTTTACCCTTACCTTACAATATACTCCTAGGATTCCCATGGACTCATAGAATGAGGGCTATTGCCTCTTTTAGTAGCCAATGTATCAATTTTATCCATAATGATAAAAGGTATAAACATTAGGTTGATTCTAACCATTGGAGTATTCAGCTTCCAAATCCCAAATCTTAATATCAAATTCCCACCTTTCCAATGATCAAGAATGCTCCTTTACCTAAATTCATCAACATGAATACATATTTACATCTCACTCTTATTGATTTTGATGATGATGAGCCTAATGACCTATAAAATACCTAAAATACTATGAAGTTACCTCCCTACATCTCAGACTATCTTCCTTTTTATTTGTTGCCTCGTGATTGCATTGTCCCTCTCCTTGACAAGATTAGTGATTTCCCCCTCCATGTAATGCTCAGGAAGCCTCTTACATAGAAGATGACTTCACGTGTAATGATTATGGAGTGGATAAATTATTCCAAGATCCTTTAATCACGTCTTAATGTCAATTTAGTGATTTAGACATCTCCCCTTCTATAGTTCCTCCTAAATCTCAAGCATGTAAAATTTATCCAACCTAAGATGATAACTACATCATAGCCCAAGCTGAATCATGATACTTGGGCATTCAACATTTTCATAAAAATCTAGATCAAATACATGCTTTCAATCATGATGTTCATACCATCTCAATAGATTTCATTTTAGTACCTGAAATTCACATACCTCCTACTAATTATCCACTTATTGATACATGTCTCAATGCCAATTTAGTGATTTAGGCATCTTCCCTTCTAAAGTTCCTCTTGAATCTCAAGCATGTACAATTTATCCAACCTATGATGATAACTACATCATGGCCCAAGCCAAATCATGAGACTTGGACATTAAACATTATCATAAAACTCTATCTCAAATACATGATTTCAATCATGATATTCATACCATCTCAATAGATTTTACATTAATACCTGAAGTTCATGTGCCTCCTACTAATTCTAGACTTATTGGTACTCTTTAGGTGGTAGAAAAAATCTTACCTTCTAAACCTCTGAAACTTCCTACATCTTCTATTACTCCTACGAAACCAATTATTCTTTCTCATCCTTCTCACATCAACAATAATACCAATAAACTAATCACATCAGATCAACCTTCTTCCCCTACTCCACCTACTCCTGATATTACATTAGATGCCAAGGCCATAAATGTAGGTCAAATACATTCTGAATATGATTGCCATGGTAACAAAATTATTGATCTCAAAGTAGATGTTGAGTATTATGGTCCTCTTCCCACTTTGCCTAGTGATGAATCCATTCTTGAATTATTTCATTCATGAGAACCTCAACTTCCTCAGTAACATCATAAAATTATGAATTTCAAGTAAAAACTCCCTCATTTTAATAACTTCATTGCTAGCCTTAATCCTAAAAAAAATATGATTTCCTCTCTACTAATGTGTCATATCATTTCGAAGATATAAATGTTATGTTTATCAAGGAAACTACAAGAATTGAATACAACACCCCAACATGCCCTCAACCAATCATAGTCTCTCAAGAACTTACACCAACCGAGCATGATAACTTTAGATTATTCTTTGATAAATATCATGATACTTTTTCTTGGTCTTATGAAGACATACTTGGCATTGATCCTAACATCATGTTGCATAATATCATCACTTATCCTGATGTCAAACTCATGCGATGAAAGCAACAAAAGTTTCCACCAGAAGTTTCTAATTTATGCCACAAATAAATCATTAAACTTCTTGATGAAAAATTTATCAAGCTTATGGATTATTAAAAATTGGTCTCAAACATTATCCCTATTTGTAAGAAAGTCACCATGGTCATTTGCATTTACATCGATTTTTATAACCTCAATCTTGCTTGTCCCAAGGACAACTTCCCTTTACCTTCCATATATGCCATCATTGATTCCACTATTGGATATGAAATGTTGTCCCTTATAGATGGTTTTTTGAGTTATAATCAAATTCACATTACCCCTAAAGATCAAAATAAGATAACCTTTATTATGGAATGGGGCACCTATTGTTACGTTAAAATTACCTTCTATCTCAAAAATGCCAAAGATACCTATTAATGGGCTATAACACACATTTTCCATGACCTTATCCATAATATTGTGGAAACTTATGTGGATGACCTCATTTCCAAATCTAAAAGCCTCAAAACTCATCTTTTTGATCTTGCTATTATCTTCAATCACCTCATCAAATATAAATTTAGACTAGATCCCTACAAATGTGTCTTTGGAGTCACATCTAGGCAATTTATAGGGTTATTAGTCTCTCTTCATGGTATTGATGTTGATCCAGCTACTATCAACACTATTATCAACATGCCTATCCCTCATTCCATTCTAGATATTCACACTTACCTTGGCAAACTTGGGGAAATAAGATGATTTTCATTGAAATGGCTTACTTCTCTATTCTGTTAATTTTGTTATTAAAAAAAGGTAATGACCTTGAATGGATGGACCCTTTTCATAAAGATTTTTAAAATATGAAAGAATATTTGCTTCATCCACCCACCCTTCATCCACCTTATAATGACCATCCTTTAATCTTATATACTTCTTCCACACCCATATCAGTTGGGGAAATGCTTGCCCAAAAACATGATATTGAAAGAGAATATTCCATCTATTATATCAGTCGGGGCCTTAATGACTATGAAAAATGTTATACAAAAGTAAAACATGATTGACTTACCATATATTTTGCATCTAAATTTTTTTGACATTATATGCTTTATCAAACAACTTACATTATTATTCATCCTGATCCCCTCTATCACTTCTTCTCAAAGCCTTCCTTCCTGGAGATAGAATTAGCAAGTGGATGGTCCTTCTAATGGAATTTGATCTTGACATCATTACACAAAAAGCTGTCAAAGGAAAAATTATTACTAACCTACTCATAGTCATTCCTATACCAACTACTGACCACCTTCAAGATAGCCTTCTTGATGACAATATCCTTTATATTAAAGGTATTAATCAATCCATATATCTTAAATATTACTTCCATAATTTCACTACTGATATTGAAGAAAGTAATCGAGAAGATTCCTCTATCCTTTCTGATACTAATAAATCTAAAGTAATGGTCAAAGAAATTCTTGAAATTAACACCGATTTACATGAAGATACTTGGACCCTTTATTTTGATGGCAAAAAATGACTTCAAGGAGATCGAGTAGGTTGTATCCTCACTAATACTCTTAGTAAAATTATCCTTTTGGTATTTCACCTTACATTTTATATCACTAAAAACATGGTGGAATAGGAATCTTTAATCCTAGGTATGGCACTTGATTTAGACATTACATATCTGCACACTTTGGGTGACTCCAAACTCATCTGTCGATAGGTTAATAGGGATTATCAATGAAAAATAAAACAATATCATTACTTATCACCAAATAGCCACTACATTTTCCAAATAATTTGTTTATTTTACCATTGATCCCATCCCTCAAGATCAAAATTCAATTGTTGATTCACTTGCTTCTTTAGTTTCTTTATTTCATTTGCACTAGTGCTTATCGATTCTAATTTTATTATCCAAATAAGAAAGAACCCATCTTCCATTTAATCATAAAATTCAATTATTTTCCATATTGAGGCTATTATCATTTGATAAAACCTATGATACAAAGACATCATTCAATACTTTGAATCCCAAACATATCCTCCAAACACTGATTCCCATGAAAAGACTTGCATTCACAAATAGGATTTCAAATATGTATTTTGATATAACATATTTTATTATCAAAACACTAAAGGTACCTTGATTTGATATGTTATGAAATATTAAGTTCCTCCTCTTATTGAACCAACACATGGGAGCATTTTCGACAGTCACTTTAGTGGACACTCTATAACATGCAAATGCTTATGCATGGGATACTTTTGGCCCACTCTTGAAAATGATTCCATCAAGTTCACTAAAAAATTTAGTCCCTATCAAATTCATGATGATCTAATCCATTTACCTCCAACAAAACTTCAAACTATTGAGTCTCCATGACCATTCTCATTGTGGGGATTAGATCAAATAGGCAAACTACCTAGATCACAAGATGGGCATGTCTTTATCATCATGGCTATCGAGTATTTTTAAAAATGGGTTGAAGCCATGCACCTCATCAATGTCACCAAAACCACCATTGAAAAATTCATCCTTAATTAAATAATTTTTTACTTTGGTGTTCTTCATACTATCATTTTTGATAATGATGGTAATTTCAAAAATAAAGATGTCAAACAGCTCTGTGCTAAATTCAAAATAAATCACAAATTTTCCATGCCCTAACATCCATAATGCAATGACCAAGATAAGGCCACAAAAAAAATACTTAATAAAAATCTCCAAAATATAATTCATGATACTCACGTGGATTGGCACCTTCATCTATATCCTGCTCTTTGGGCCTAGTGTACTAGTATATGCACTACCACTAGGGCAACACTATTTTCACTAGTTTATGGTTTTGAATCCATTATTGCATTAGAATTTGAGCTTCCCTCTATCTATATCACTCTTAAAAATTATCATATCTAATTAATAATTATTTGAAGCTTACCTTAACGCTCTTGAACTACTTGATGAACATTGTCTTTCCGCTTTACAACACAATTGCCAATACAAGGCTTACATTGCCAAACAACATAATGAAAGAGTTGAAGTTCACACTTTCAATGTTGGTGATCTTGTCCTTAAATTAAAATAAACTCATGAAAAAAAAATTTAAATATTCCCAAAAATGGTGGTGCCTTTATTTAATAAAAGACATACTTGGTCCTAGTACATATTGCCTTCAAACCAATGAAGGCCATATTTTTAAAGAGCCCACTAATGCACAATTTTTAAAGTATTTTGAAAATAAATTTTACTTCTTATCATGATTTATATATGATATCCTTATAACAATGTTTTTAGGATATCTACATGGGTATCACCCTCTGTTGTAGTCCCTCTTACCACAAACCTTAGTTCCTTATTTTTGGTCCTTTGGTTTCTCTTTTCTCATGAGTTACATTGTAAAGCCATAGATAGGACTTGATCTTTCTCATGATTTCCTTATGTTCTAATTGTTTTCACTTATTTATTTCTAAATTATTTTAGAACCCCTTGGGTTTTTATTTTATGAGTTATAGTGTAAGACCATGGATAGGACCATTTTCTTCCTCATAAATACCATCTTTCTCATTTTATTTTTTCACATGATTTATACACCCTCTTGGGTTTCACTTTTATGAGTTGAAGTGTAAGACCATGGATAATACCAGGCCTTCCTTCTAAAATCACCATCTTTAATTAATTTAGTGTTATTTTTCTAGAACGTGTTTGTAATGGTTACAAATTTATGATCCCTTGTTCTAAACTTTAGCTTTTGCTTCTTTTGTAGATAAAATTCACAAAATAATAACATGTTAGCATATTTTCCTATAGTTCCCTCATTCTTATGATTAGGAATCACACTTTACCATCATTGTATCCCCCTTTCCCATTTTGTCACACTTTTTGTGATTTGAAGTAATTCAAATTGTTTCATGTTTCATTCCTCTTTGATTTAAAATCCTTTCATTCCACTTTGGATAAAGCAATATCAAAGTAAAGATAACACTTATTTCACCTAAATTAATGAGAATCTTAGACACCATGCTTTCTAAGTTCTCTTTCTTCGCAACCAATTCCAAAGTTTTCAAATGATAGTCATCTTTAACACTGGTGTTTGGTTTTACAAATATGTATGGAGGAGGAAAAGAAAAATCCATTAAAAAATTTAAAATTCAAATCATTTGAAATAAAAGGAAATGAGACAAAAGGAAATATACAAAGTCAAAAGTCAAAATCACACTAAAATATGTGATTAATAGCACATATCCTATCTCCAATCTAAGCTCAAATTCCACAGTTGGCCTCATGTTAGAGCTGAGGTCCATTAGGGTGTAGTAGGCCAGTAGATGGGAATAAGAGAATTCAAAAAAATCTATGGTGCTATCTACTTTCTCATGTAAATGCCTAATCTTCACAGTAGACCAAAAAATCTATAAGGGGTCCTAAGGAATGGGAAATACATTGTGGGAAGGTAGGTCTATTTTAATTTTCATGCATATAGCCTTCATAGGATGATCTACCTACTTTATTTGATTGACCTAATATTTGTGTGGCTAGAAAAAGTTCTTTAGAGTCCTTAATGTCAAAAGTCCTCTTGTTTTGAAAAAGCTAATTTGAGTGTCTTGACTTTGATAAAGAGTTTCTCTACCTTGATTATTCTTTCATTTCCCCTCTACCCATTTCATTTTCCCCCTTGATTGGCAAGTTTGATTCTAAATCCATTTTTCCATTTCTTATATCTTCCCTCTTCTTCACATCTTAAAAACATGGTAGCACTACTTTGTTTTAGTTTTATCTATGTTTAGAACAAAACCATATGCTTGAGTGACTATAAATTACTTTATTTATACCATGACTCTACATTTCTAGATGTTCCTTGCCTTCTTGTACCATTTTTCATTGTTGTAATTTTTTTTGGACACCTAAGTCCATTTCTAATTTCATGTTCTTTTTCCATTGTTGAGTGAGGTTGGCTTGTTCCTTCTCACTCACCAATGTTGTTTTCCATTTTGCTCACTTTTTCCATTGATGATTGAGTAAAGATTGTTACTACTCACTCATAATATTATTTTACCATTTACTTCCCTAAATTTTTTTAAGTAAGGATTATTACTAATTTCAAATTGATGTTTGATTACCATTTTTGACATGTATCCTTGGTTTGAACTAGTGAGTTTGCCTTTCTTACTTAATGTTTACTTGTTTGAGTTTTCGGTCTTTAGTAGCCTTGGATTTTTGGTTACCCAATTTACTTTAAATTTTGACTTGGTAATTTGGTCTTAAATTAGCATTTGTCACCTCAACTTGCCAACTTTCTAAGTATGTCTCATATACACCGCATCAGTTATCTTGGATTTCTTGCATTTATTTGTTTTTTATCTTTAGTTTTTTATCCTCAGGTTTATCAAAAGTAGTCTCTGCACCCTCCATGATCAATACTAAAAATAAAATAGATAGCCATCGAATGATAAAGGTAAGTCAAGGTACTCATACATTACTTTTACTTTTACTTATTTCCATTTCAGTCATTTAATTTTAGTTATTTTATGCTTTAAAATACTAATTTTTTTAGCTTTAGCATTGTGTGTTACTATGTTCTTTTCTCGAATCACCATCCCCTATTTTACCTAAGTGACATGTGATGAGCTTTGAGTGAAGCATATGTATACACAATATTTTCAAACTTTGTCAATTACCAATGTTTTCTTTCTTGAAGGAACCCATCGAGTCTCAATCTCTCTGAGTGCATGTCTTAGGGAATACACCAAGAAAGGGGTAGGAAGACCATTGGTCCTTCATAGGATTGTGCTCCCTATCCTAACACTTATTATCAATCCAACCATCTCTTAAGAATATTCTTCTAAGATTTGCCTCCTATTTTCACCCTCCTTTAGTCTTTTTCTACCTTCATTATCCCTTCCCTAGCCTAAAAACCCTTTCCAATAGTTTACAATAGAATATCAACCCCATTAAACCTGTAATCTAATTGAGAAAACTCATTTAGGGTCTAGGTCGACCCCTAGCTGACCTAGACCAATACTTAATTTGATTTTTTCCATAATGATACAAAGTCAATTGGGCTGATCATGTCGACTAAACTTTCAAAAAGGTTTAGAGTTAGATTCAACTATATATACACATTCATTTTTCCATTTATAAGAGACAAAAAGAGTTAATTATTCATTTATGCTTCTTTACAATTTGCGCTTCTGCCATTCTACTTGAGGAGTTATGGCTTCGGGTTTCTACTTGGGGAAGAATCTTGTCTTGTGAAAAAGTATTGGATGCTTTGGTCTTTATTAGTGATCCTTACAAACCACAACAACCTATTATGAATCACCTTTTTCCAAGGGAGAGATTGAGTCTCGATGGGTTCATTTTTAAAGATAAGTATTCCTAACTTTGTTCCTCCTTTATAAGAGTAGATAGATTTGCATTTGTACTTTCTTTCATGCATTAGGATTTCATATATATTGATGTGAGTATATATATCCTATGCATGTTTATTTTTTATGTTTATTACCCCCACCTTATTCCATAATATTTGGTAAGCACTAGATTAGTATTTAAATTACTTGTCATTTGCTTTTGTGAATATGAAAACATAGGACCTAGTTAGGATTATTGCATAATTTTTCTTGCCTGGAGGTTTTGGAACACTCCCTCGTGATATTATTATGGCAAGAGATCCCTTGGGTAAGTAGAACATATCCATCTTGGTCATGATCCTGAATATTTAATGTATCAATAATCAAAAGTGTAAGTAAGAATTATCATCTCCGATCTATGATTGATTTATAGATCAATTACATTTCTCTTTCCATGCAATATGATTGGATATTATATTGTACATAAATTTTATTATGCCTTGTTTTACATATCTTGTTTATATCGTTATGCTCTTTCATTTTCAGCATTTTACTTTTTAGCATTTTATTTCACATTTATATCACTTTACTTACACCATTTCCATTTATGGTTCTTTGGTATTTATTTTTTGGCCTTTGTCTCTATTTTATAACTTAGTTAACACCTTTATGTTTCATTTTATTTCATTCTTTACCTTAGTTTATTTATGTTTATTTAGTGACCATTTATATTCCCCATATTTTTTGGATGGCCACTTACCTTCCCTTTATTTTGGGATGATTAATACTTTCATAGTGCCGATGTTAGATCCATTAGAAGTTAGTAAAACTTCCTTAGTGACATGATTGTCATAGCATATCCCCATCCCTTCTGAAGTATTAATTTCCCTCCTCGTGATTTATTATCATCATATTCATCATTGTATCATCGTTACCTACATGGATAGATCTTTTATGATATCCATATTTCCATACTTCCCTTTCACTCGAGGCACATGTAGGTCAGTTATGAGATTACACACTTGCATGTGGGCAAGTCTAAGAGTCTTTATACACTATGGTATTTAGATTCTCTTTATTGTGGCCAAGTTAATTATATCTTGTGTTATCTACCTATTTCACTCATTTTTGGTTTTCTAAATCTATATGGAGGAATATAAACATTTAAAAAATTAAAATTTATATCATAATAAGGGGAAATGACTAAAATATAAATTATATCACAAAAATCATATCACACTAAAACATTATCTTTATTTTACACACCTCATATCAAGCTCAAACTTCATAGTGGGCCTCACGATAGAACAAAGGTCCATTGGAGTGTGGTGGGATAATAGATTGGGGTAGGAGGTCTCATCATATTATCATAATATCTTCTTATATTTTAGTGCCTCTTATTTTATCACACAAGTACCTAATCTTCATAATAGATTGAATATTTCTTAAGGGGTCCAATAAATAGGGAACACATTATGGTAAGGTAGGATTATTTTAATTTTAATGCATATAGCCTTCATGGAATGATCTATGTACTTCACTTGTTATCCCTCTCTTTGCATTCACTAGTCAAAGTGTCATAGGTCCTTGATATTGATAGTTATTAGCCTTGTTGACTTGTTTAGTGTGCTTCATTCTTACTAAGGATTTACACATCACCCATGTGGTGTCTCACATTATTTATATACATCACATTCTCCCCGATATTTCCTTTGTTGGATATCACTTTTAGTTGATCACATCCTTAATCACACTTATGCCTTTTAGCTTTTAGTTTATGAATTTCATTGTAATACCTCAGATAATACCAAACATTACTTGCAAACATATTTACATCATTCATTTTAACACAATCTTGTTGTCATCATATCCATGTCATTAGGTTGTTATCTCTCCCTACATTAAATTTTAGTACAAGCATTATCTTGAATTTTCATTCTCTAGAGCTTATTATTTTTTTAATCCATGTTTTCTTTCCTGTTATTGCCTTACATTTTGGGTCCTTTACTTACAAATATTTTTTTGGCATTTTGCATTCATTGATATTTATTTTACTTACATATCTTTATTTGCATTTGTCATTCATTGATATTTCATTTTCTTACGTATCTTTGTTTGATTTTTAATTCATTGATATTTCATTTTATTACACATCTTTGTTTGATTCTGTCATTCATTGATATTTAATTTAATTCCAATGTTTTACATATCTCTTTTTTGTGGTGTGTTTTACATTCATTTTACCCTACATTTTTTGGAAAAATATAAAACATAAATTTTAAATCATCACATTTTCCCACAACATAAATAAACAGGGGATAAAAAAAAGTACATCCATAGATTGCACCAACGAGTCACACACACCAAAAAAAAAATGTATCAAAATTTTATACATCATGATACAATGAAAAAACACATAGTAAAAAAAAATCAACCCTATATTTATGGTCCACCCTATCCATCCATAAGGGGACATGCTAAAATCCCCATAAAAACATGTCTAGATGGCCTACCATGTAGACTTCGTTGAAGAGTATGTGTCTGTGATTTTAGCCCTTGGACCTATACTTATAAATTGGTCACTTGGGCCTATAATATAAACACCTACATTCTTGTAATTAGATGTGCAACCCTATCCTTGGCTATTCCTATGATGCCTACAACTCTCCCTGCATGTGTATTAAATCATGATCCCCATCCTATGATCATATACTCAACTCTTGGGTGGCCTCTCTAAATAATATATACCAACTAGCATGTGATCTAGTTTTTCGTGCTAATAATTTGGCATCCCTATCATATAGTGCTAAGGAACTATGAGGTCTAAAATATCATGATGGGAAGTGCCCACTAGATTCCTCCATCATGTCTCCTCCACTTTTGCATATAAGAAACACAAAAAAAAATAACATTAAATCTTACATATATATCACAATCCAATTATCTATCACTAACATCTAACATGTATATCTATATCTTTATGAAATGAAAGTGATAAATTTAACACATTTACTTACCCATAGCATTGACATCTCTTTGGAATCCTATAACCTGTAGAATATTGTGGCTCCAAGGTGGTGAAAATCCTTTATTTTTCCCTAGATGAATGAGTTGACCCCAATGCACATCCTTGCATGTCCGTTAGTTTATCTTATATATAGATGTTATTTATGCAATATGATCTACCTGTTGATGATGATGTGTTGCCATAAGATGCATCCTCCTGCCACTCATGATACCTACTGTCATCTCTTATATCAACTCACTACCATCATTTAGTGAGGCTAGACCATGAGAACCTTAACTAGTACTATCCTCCCTCCAACATCACACCACCCATAGCATGGAAAAACCAAAATTTTAGGACCACCAATAGAATTATCAGATGTGCCAAGTCAAACTACCTAGGAATGTGATCATATGGGCGAGGATCTACCTTCCAAGTATAGTGTCTTGTGATCCTCCTCCTCCCATATGCCTGTATAGTGGTTTTCCATGACAACCATGCATCCATCGTACCATAATACAACATCTATATAATCTATCCCATCTACATGATCTATAACATTAACATGTTAAGGATCAACCACACCATAATTTCCTAATTTCCACCTCCTAACCTAAGGGAAATAACCATTGATCACGTGAGGTAGCCTTACTGGTTTATACAAGGGGGACCTCTCTTATATATAGTTCTAAATAAAATAATATGTCCCATAATATGGTAAACTCTACTTAAAATAATGTAGAAGTGATGCATCAAATTCACCCAGATGATAAAACCTAAATCTATCATCGAGTACATAAATATATAATAAAGAAAGGCACAACCCCATTAGACTTATGAAAACTCACTTATAATATCATAAGTTTGATCAAGGCCTTCTAGATATATAAAATGCCTGTTATGTATACATTAAATGGTCTTATGTCTAATGCATGTTGATTTTACTTATCATAACCTATCACCCATATTACTAGTTCCATCCTTTCATTAACACTATCAGGAGTATTGCACATGACTAATGTTTCCGTGATAGGAAATCCTAAGATTACATGCACATCCTCTAAGGTGATGGCCACATATATCGTATCCCCACCCACCACCTGTATGGATGTGTTAATTAGCCTCTCTCATGCTCCTAAGATCATGGCCATAAGCTCTATGCTCAGAGGAATCCAATAAATATCCATGATGCCACTGGCACCCAATGTAGTTAAATGTGGATGATCAACTACCGATAGTCTATCTAGAAGATCAAGCAAACACATCACATCTGATAGCCATCATAACCTCCTTCACCTAGATGTAAAATGCCAAACAATAAAACAAAAATCAGACTTTCATCCCAAAAACCTGAAATAAATGCTTAAAATCATTAAAAATAGCTAAATTAGTATTTTTCATCATTTTTATACTATACAAGCTATGTATTGGACTGAATCAACCATATCTAATTTTTATAATGTATCGACCATGGTATACTGTATTGGCTAGCTTTATGTCCTATTAAATTAAGCATACACTATTGTACGACCATGTTTGACATCCCTTCTTACACAATTATCCACTTAAAAAACTACATTGGTCAAGTTTACTTCCTTACATCATTGACCACACCATATGACATCAACTAATTTGACAAATTTCTTATTGTATCAACCATGCCAAACATCATTAACCACTTTCTTGTTCTACTAAATCAGCCATGTCATATGGCATTAACTATATATTTTACCAAATACATCAATCTACCCCTACAACTTTGGCTAGTAAATTTTCACCTTGTTTCTTAACTATATCAGCTTATTTGATGTAGGTCAAAGACAAAGGCGATTTTTACCTCAAGCATAATAAATGTCCTTGGCATAATTTTTGACTTTCTATTAACTAAACATTTAAACTTATTTTTATATCCTTGCTTGGAAAATTCTATTACATAGACCTTGTCAACTAGATTTTCTATACTAATTTATTTTATTCCAAAATGCTAAAAATAGATAATTAATGTACTACATACCTATACAACTTTGATCATAGTGGCCATGTGTCCACTAGCATGTTTGTCTCCTCTTCTACGAGCCATGATATCTTGAATCACTAGATTTGGATATACAAAATTTTGATTTCTAAAAATAGTAAATGCACAAATGAATAGTTTTTCACCTTTAATAGTATTTTTTTCAAATTTTAGTCTTCAGTTATTTACAAATAGATTTTATTTTTCACCCATATTTTTATTTTCGTAGGTCCTTTTTATGAACTAAAAGAAACTTTATAATCTTAGTGAGATATTATTTTTTTAGGTGCTAATAGAATAATTTTTAGAAAAATTAAGTTTCTCTTATTTTCTAGGTGCACTTTGTGTTCCACACATTAGGCACCTTCCATCATTTACTACACATACAAAATTCCTCTACAAGGTACGCGAAGGGATATATTTACATTTACATTTTATTTTTTCATTTCATTTAGCTCAGTTATTTTGTTGATATATTATTTATTGAAGTATCATCCCATGTTAAACTATTGTGACACATAATGAGCTTCTGGTGGAGAATAGGTATACAAATAATATTTTTTACCTTATCATTTTTTGACACTTTCTCTTCTAGATTCCTATCAGGCTTCAATCTCTCTAAGGGCACACCTTAAAGGGTACAATAGGAAAGGGGTTGTGAGGGTTTTGATACTTTGTAAGATATGTTGCTACTTATGTCATGATCATATCATTCTTATTCGCAGTTTAGATTCTTGATATTTTCCTTTCTACCTACCTCTTTTCATTCTATTACATGCAGTTTGACCAGCTTCCTCATTTCTTATGGCATCAACTAGGTTGTTACTATTTATTTCATGTATGTTCCCTCATTATACTATATCAATCTAGATAATATAGTTTTGAGTGTGTCTTTTTGGCATTTGTGCTAGTGCCTAGCTAACATAGTTTAATTTTAGTCGACTTCTCCTAACTACATCAATATGGTAGATGTCATCAACCTACCCTAGGTTTGAGTACTTGACCACTATATATAAAATAAATATTTATTAAGAATTATGCCAAGATGATTTAGTAAAAATATTAAAGAGTATAGAATTCAATGAAAAATAATAATATTACCTCTCATAGAGCAAACCATAAATGAGATAAATTTTTTAAGTGGGAAATTGAATGTATCAGAGAAAAATCCACGTGATTTTATGAGAAGACTTGCTACCAAAATCTTCACAAGTACAAGATTGAATCAAGAGCACAAGAGAATAAAAAAAGAGCTATAAGATTATAGTGAGGAAATGAAGAGAGGAAGAGCTCTTTTATAGAACTAGAAGAGGAAAATAGAAGTTATATAGAATCTCATTATGACCTTACAATCCCCTTGTGTGCCACTTGTAGCCTATTCTCTTAGAGAGTGTAGGGAAGTGTGTGTTATGTGAGGAAGGGAGAGTTATATGCAAGTAACTCTAAATTCAATAAGTAAATTAAGGAGGTGAATGACACATTATAAAGGTAAGAATAAAGTGCATTAATAAATATAATAAATGCACATATAACTAGAACTTAAGATAAACTTATAAACATATAGGAAGGACCTAAATTAAAATTAATTCTCTAACACTCCCCCTTAAACTTAATTTGGGGTTACAAATGTGAAGAGAACCTTTTACAAACAAAGAAGGGAGTTGAAATTATATTATACTTCCTCTTAATAGAAACTTCCTTCAAGAAAAATTACAAAATATTTAGAGAGAAAAAAGAAGAGAACATACTATCAAAAGTCACAAGAAAGAAAGTGTGATCACCAAAAATCTTCAAGAATCCTTTTCAAACAAGGTGGTCAATCTACCATGGAATAAAGATCAACCAAAAAGAGTAATGATCCATAAAACTGCACAAAATAAGTAAGCTAACACCAATCTTTTAAGTTTAAATAACCATTATACCAAAAAAATACAATCTACATACATAAAGTAATAAAAATAGATGTAAAGGCAAATTTAAGCAAAGATAACCTCCATCACAAACTACTACATCCTACACAAAAAGAAGCTAGTAAACATAAACAAAAGATATATCTTATGCAATAAAAAATAAGAAATGCAAAAAGAGATTTAGTTAATCAAAATGGATAAAAATAAGTTGTGTCACTAGTAAAAAATATTCTACGTGAAGCATTAAAAAAATTAGTAAAAAAACATATCAAAGTCTCTATAAGATTCATTTTCTTTATGAATCCAAATAGTTTTACCCATAGAGGTAGAAGATTTAATCATTTTCCAACAATGCAATGCATCATGTGTGGATTTACCATAAGAATTGTATGGATATAATTTTTAATATTTAAGTATCCGATCTCTGTGTTTTCAATAATGCATACAAGGTTTAACAGATTTAATCAAAGTATGAGCATTACAAGTAGTATAATCAAAATAAGTTGCATTATAAATCTTTCTATGTGGAGGACAATCAAATTTTGAATTTACATTAGAAGAAGGCGAGCCATTAAAACTAAGACCTTTACAATTTACATTAGAAGTAGTCAAAATTGGTTCAAGAATATCATCTTGACACTTACCAAGCACACCCCCTAAATATCCGATACTGTGCATGATTTTTAAGTCAAGATTGGTAAAAGAAGTGTTCAAAGAAGTTTTAAGTGTATGAGAATTAGTAGACCCATTATCATGTGCAAAGGATGTCAATTTTTCATTTAAAATGTCAATAGAAGATTTCATGTTATTCACAATAAAAATGTGATTAAAAAGATTTTGAGCTAAATTAATTGTTTAAAAAAATTGTTTGAGATTAGATCAACTAATTTTGAAAAAGTAAGTCCACACCAAAAAACACACAAATTTATTTGTAAAAAATATTTACTTTAAAAAATAATAAAACATTATGAATATTGATTTGAATATTTTATTATTAAAAAAATATTAAACTCATTCAAACTTGATGGTAAAATATTCATTCATGAATTTAAACTTAAAGGCTTATTGAAAAGATTTTACGATTCCATGTGGAAATGAAAATCTTTTATGAATTTAAAATTTTTATTAATTGAAAAGTTTGGAGAAACAAATAAAGAAACTTCCCCCCATTTTTCCACATACCACAGGGAAATAAAACCACATACTAGTCAATATAGCAAAACATTAAATATGTTTTTGAAATAAAAAAACATTAAAGTCATGAATATTTTAAAAAAAAGTGAAGTGAATAAAGAAAAGGCTACGTAATAAATTGTAATGTTTAGTAGCAAATAAACCTAAAACCCACAAAAAGAGACTGTTAAGGTTTATGCAGTCATAATCCCCACAAAAGAATAGCTCACTGTGCCTAAAAAAGGGCGATTAAATTGTTTTGTTTTTTAAATTTTAGAACACAATTTCCAATAACCCTGAGAAATTAATAAGTGGGATGCTAAAAATAAATAAAAGCCAGAGAATCTTAGCTGGACATAATAATTAAAGGAACGAACCAAAAAAGATACGTTATACATATATGAGAGATAAAGATGTATATTTATTTTTTTATTGTTTGATTTATATTAAAATCAAAGCACATAATAAGATGTAGTGCCACAAAAGAGTGAGCAATTGAATGCATGACATAAGTGCAAGAAGATAGCTATGCACAGATAGAGAAAAGTTAAAACACTGAGCCTTGAGATTTGAGAGGCTAAGCAAAGAAAAAATAGATGGCGTAATCTTGAGTGGAAGTAATCAAAGGGAATCCACTGAGAAGACAACGTAATGACCTCAACAGAAGGCACAAGAATATGTGTCAAAAAAACCCGAGAGTGAAATATTAGAGATGGCTTGATAAAAAAAATAACGCAAATCACAAAATAAATGCAAAAAAAATTGTTATGCCTTTGACTAAACAATTGGCCAAAAAACTGTCTTTGAATAACAAGGAGGAGATGTTACAAGGCTTAGGGAAAAAAACTAATCAAGGGGATGAAAGTGCACATCAAAGTGCACCAACATCAAGAGGGAAATCTGAAAGAAATATAATAGAGAGCAAAAAAAATCATATTTCAATAACCAGACAGAGATCAATGAAATACTAGCGAAAAAATTCTTGGTTTTGCATATAAAGTTGAACCAAAAAATACTTACTTGGAGATCTTGAAAAAAAAAATAGGTGTAGGAATAAAAAAGCTCCCAATGAGCAACCTACAAATATTGATTAACAAAGAAGGCTCAATCAAAAAGGAATTAGATATAGAGATGGATTTGAACGGAGAACAAGGGTAAAGCCCTTACCAAAAAAATTCAAAAAATCTTCCAAAATCTACACACTCTCAAAAAAATGTCAATAAGATGAGCCTAGCTCTAATACCATATTACAAATTATGTCAAGATCATTTAGCAAAGATATTAAAGAGTGTAGACTTTAATGAAAGAAAGAAACAATATTACCTCTCATGGAGCAAACCATAAATAAGATAGAGATTTTTAAAGTGAGAAACTAAACGTCTCAGAGAAAAATCCACATGATTTTATTAGAAAGTTTGCTACTAAAATTTGCACAAGTATAAGATTGAATCAAGAGCACAAGAGAAGAAGAGAGAAAGCTATAATATTCTAGTGAGACAATGAGAGGAAGAGCTCTTTTATAGAGCTAAAAGAGGAAAATGAGAGTTACATAGAATCTTATTATGACCTTACAAGCCCCCTACGTGTGTGTCACTTGTGGCATATTCTCTTAGAGAGTGCAAGGAAGTGTGTGCCATGTGGGGAAGGGAGAGTTACATGCAAGTAACTCTAAATCCAATAAGTGGATTAGGGAGGTGAGTGACACCTCATAAAGGTAGAAATAAAGTGCATTAATAATAAATACACACATGACTTCGACTTAGGATAAACCTATAAACCTATAAGAAAGATCAAAATTAAAGTTATTTCTCCAACAATATTTTATTTCAAACACAAACATACATTATTTCACATTTATCTTCTCTACTTTTATTTGCACTTTTACCCTAAGTTATATTTTGAGTCATAGGTAGAATCTTGTCTAGAAAGAAGTTTGTCTTGTGAAAGTCTTAGAGATTTTATAGGAGGTACTTTGATGGGTTAGATCCTATTTGTACATCCTTTGAGGTCTTCACATTCACAACAATCTCTTTCAAATCACCATTGGCCAAGGGGGAGATTGAGGTTTGATGGGCCCCCATCAAGATAAGTATTTATATCTTGATGCTCTTTTTTTATTTCATTTAATAGATAAATGTTTCTTGTTGTTTAGTGGATAAATTAATGTGTGCATATCTTTGTTTATGATTTATATACACTTATACTTAATGTGGTTATAGGATTACTTAGACTTTCCATTTATCCGTGATTAGTTAACCTAGACCCCCATTTGTCTACCATGGCTTCTTATCTATTTTGATTATTGTAACCCTTTCCCTTAATTTACTTTACTTGCCTTGTACAACTACTTATATTACCTTTGGCAATCATTTGATTTTATCATTAGAGGTATAGTTAGATTCATTACCTTGTGTTACATGCCTAAAGGCTTCGAAACCCTTTCCTTTGACATTAATGAGTAGGTACACCTCTTTCTAGGTCTGCAGATCCACACTTGGTCACAACTCAAACATTAGATATCACTAAATCTTTGATTAATCTTCTCTAAGTTTGGATCTCTTGAGATAGGATAGTAATCCTAAATTGTGCATACACCAACATTTAAAAAGCTGGTTTATATGTTATAGTAGGAATAATACATGCATACAATAGATAAAGATGTAGAAGAATATGTAATTACATCACATTAGAAGGGGAAAATTCCTATGAATCCTACCTAACAATCCCCTAAGCAAAACAATCAACAACACCAGTAAGGGAACAAACCTTGTTCCAATAAAGTTTGCATAATATACAAAAGGAAAGGCTATGAACTAAAGGATTAATAGTACAATGCATTTACACAAGGATCACCTAGAAACCTAAATTCTACCTCCTAAAAATCACCACAAGGACAAGAAAATAATAAGACATAGTCCACATGTACTTAGAAACATAAGCCTTATATTGATGTGGGTTTATGCACACTATAGACAATGGGTTTTCACCCTCTTATTTTATGACTGATGACTACTCACTCCAAGACACAAGTTACATGTATTCAATTTTTTAAATAACCACATGGTGGAATAACTATGGAGAACATGAATTCTTGTTACCTTGAATTTTTCAAATATGAGTGAAAGTGAAACCTAAAATATATAAGCTGACACTAGCCAACCTACAATGCATTATACACATATGATCTAGGCTAAGATGGATTTGATTAAAAAGTAAAAAAACAAGGTAAGGTAGGGCATAAAATAATTTGTAATGTGATTAATTAGAAGAACTATCCCTTTCAAGTTAGAGGGTTCTATGAATTTGAGCACACATAACTTGCTAATGTCTATTATACTCTAGCTGCAAGCACAAAACATAACAAACATAATACTGAGTCTTAAGAATAAATTAATTACATAATGACTTCATGCTCTTAATCCAAAATATATTGTTAGTAAATAATTTATGAGGCATATCCAAATTACCAAAAAAATAATAATCATAAAGTTGGTCAAAATGATTTACAATTCACTCTAACCTTTGTAATAACACATGCATCAATTCATAAAACAATATTATCCTATCAAAAATTCTTTAGAGCAATCAGAATCTAAGAATATAACTAATTAACACAACTTACAAACAATTATGAAACTATATTTCTTGCATTAACTTGCCAAAATTCTCCTTCTCTTACAATGAACAATGGCATGTATATATAGGCTTTGAAGGGGCACTACCTCATCTTCAAAGCTTGTTGCATATACAAAAGATAAATAAATAACTATATTTTTAAACAAAGTCTTTTACATTCAAAACAAATATTGTTTTACAAGGAAAATCTAAAATAAATCAATGTTAAATAAAACAAAAGGCAACTAGGATAGTTGGGTGGAAGCTTGATATGTGGTAGGATCTAAATTGGACACTCTCAAAACTAAATAAGATTGTAGTGATGAATCTAGAATGGGGGTAGTTGGAGTTGTTTATTTGGTCATCGCTAACATGTAGAGGTCCAATGATGGTGTAATAATTACTATAATAGAATAATACATTGAAGATGAGGTAACTATTGTAGTGACTAAAGTTTCCACTTCTACACTAGTTGATATAGTGCAAGTTGTTATACATGAAGATGCTTCTGAAAACATAACTCTAACCAAAGTATACACTATTGTTTCTACTGGAACAAATGGTATAGATGTGTATGAAAGAGTCATAGAGGTAGAATGAATTGTTTCTTGAGTGGTAAGTTATGTTTGTTTTTCTACATCCTCTTGTTATTTTTTATTCTTAAAATTTGTTGCACATGTTGCATGATCTCCTTAAAAAATCTCCAAGTTGATAACAAGCACCTTGAACAAAGACCTCATTTTCCTCATGAGCCTACCATGGTATTTGAGGATACATGCAATACTTTCCTAATTTTTTAGGATTTACCTATATTTTCCTTTACAAATGTGATTAAATCAATAACACGTTCATTGCCCACTTGTCTGGAATCATTGATCCTCATTCTTAAATTTCTCATTGGATATTTTAGCATATGATCAAACATGCTTTGATCCATCAATAATCCATCAAGCATGTATACAAAATGATTAATTCCTTCTTTGAATAACTTAATTATTCCATTTTCCTTGGCATCAAACTGAGTCACTAAAATCTTCATTTCATTATGCCAATATGCTAAATATTTATTTTTGCTATTGACATAGTTATGGGCTAAACCTATGTCTTAGAGTGACATCAAATTAAACTTAAGAAATGGATTTTGCCTAACAAATTTTGAAATGTTATACAATTTGGCGTCAATAAGATCTTGAGTTTGATTACAGCCGATAACTCTTTCCCACTTTGGTTAGTTTTTGGCTCTGGTACTATGGATGTGAATCAAAATACTATAGAGGGGTTGGATTTCATCTTGCACCTTGTTATAGATATACACAGGTGCCAAAATTATGGCTTATGATTCAAGTCATTTATTTTAATTTTATAGTCCAATACTACTTTCTTCACCACACCCCTTGTAGCTTCTATGATTGAAATGGGGTCTTATTTGACTTCATCATGTTCTCTAGGTATTGTCTTTATTTTCTTAGTCACTTAAAAGGGTTCCTATTAATTTTCAAACTCTATGACCTTTTACCCTCTATAATTTTCATTTCGGTTGTCCTTTTCACCTTATTGGTGGTCTCTTTGAATTCCAAATTAACTTTAGCATCCTAAACTAAGACCAAATTCTACCTTTGCAACTTTTCAACTTGGAGCTACTGCATCCATGGATAAATTAATATGGTATCGACATAGGAATATGAATCAAGGGATGAAGGACAAGGGGATGATATGGTTGAGTGAGTTGGAGACATAAGGATTTAAGGGTCCAATTAAGCGGATGGATTGATAGGTATGGAGAGTGGAGAAGTGGGAGATGGGGTACTAACCATCTTCTCTCTTGATGACATAATTTGGGTAGGACTTCTTATCATGTACTTAATTACATCAAGTGAGTCCTTTATAAACAACAAGGGACATAGTCAAAGTTTCCATATGCATTCATAACATAAATTGTGTGGAAACATGTTTTCGCAATGGTGAAGTAGAAAAAATATATTGGGAGACTAAACACTCAAATATTGAAGTTTTGACAATAGAATTAAATTCATGTGAAATATCTATAGATATAGAGGAAGTAGGTGAAGAAAAAGGGCTGTGTAATGGTAGCCTTTATTTGGGTGATGGGAGCTTATCCAGTAAAAGTAGAAATAATTAATTGACTATGATTAATGGTAGAAATTGGAGTATCCCTATGGATAATGAGAGTAGTTGAGGTATTTACCATGCTTATTGAACCAATTGGGATAATACTTGTGGCTAAAACACTATGAACCACTAGAAAAAATTGAATCAAAAAATTGACTGACAACACTAGAAATAAGTAACTTAGGGGAGACCTTTTTTAATAAGAATATATCATACCTTATAATGCTTTCTTATTTTGAGTCCTCTCTAGGAAAGATATACTTTTTATCATAAGAGTGAGATATATTTCATGTTTTTAACTATCCTTTAATGGAAGTGGAGCTGAGAAATAGTTAGAGGAGATTGTATAACCCAATGAGTGGGTGAAGACCTCGATGCACAACCTATAACTAGAGGAGAAGACTTGTGGAGTTAAAACCCTAGGAGGAGTAAGTCCTTGTAATATCCTTATCTTAAATTGTTCAATAGTATCTTTTAAGGACTTTTAGAATAATTCTTCTAACATCATTTCTAGAGTTCCATCATATTGGATATTATGTTCATCCTCCATAGTCATGCCAACTGCTTTCATTATATCATATACTTCCACATCATCCTCTGTATTGAGGAATATTTTTCCATGATCATATTTCTTGTGAAAGTAGGTGGCTCTAACTTTAACCTAAATATTATATAAATGATTGGCAACTCTTTTCCTAGGGTCCTAGCATATAAATTCTACAACTTTCAAGTTGAAAGATGAATTTTGAGATCTAGCTTTGAAAAACTAGGGACATTTCTAAAATTAAGTCATACATACCTTAAGTGGTAGTTTATGAGCTAAGGAAGTGTTGGCAAACTTGCAGTCCCCATCTATTTTATGAGTGAGCTAAAAATTTATCTCTTATTCTACTAACTTGTCAGGGACATGTCTTAGTAAAAAAAAGGTGTCACTATGGATCTTTCTACTCTTATGACTGTGTGATCAAGGGAAAACCAATAGTCACCATATGCTAGTAAATAACTCTTTACTTCAACAAATAGCCTAGGCATTGGTTTCACATTAATGGCATGATATACAATTGGATAAAACTAATTAGCTATATTTTGTATGTAATGTATAAATTTATGAATGTGAAGCACACTAAAATCATCATAGAATCTATTATCACCATCAGTTTTCCATGGAAGTGATCCTGGAAGGCTCACTATGGCACAAACAACATCAAGCAAATATGACAACATATAAAAACTAATACCCTTCCTAACCTAATGGCATTGTTGAACTAGGTTGAAATTGATTATTTCTCCCAATACAAGGATGCTCTTATGGTAGAAGATCAATCATAGTAGGGCCACCCAAACTTAGTTTACATGAGCAAAGGATTCAACTCCAAATAACATATTCATCAAATCATTCCCAATTCTTAAACTTGGTCTTAATTGGGAGATGGGAATAGGGGTGAAATTAATTTTATTTATGAAATTTACCAAGTTAGTGGCCCAAATTTGTAATATATACCTAACATCATGTGCTTTGAACCATTATGTGGTGACTTCTTGGTTATAGACAATGTTGATTTTCGACAATTACTAATATTTTTTGAGCCCAACACCAACCATATATATAATTAAAACTTGGATTTTTTGTGCATGTAATGTGTCTTTTATGTAACTATAGTGAAAAGATTAAATATCACATTAATACAGGGGAATACCTTTGGTTTAGTTGTTTCCTTGTGAAATCATGTTTATTTTATGGCCAACATGTCATCTATGTATTCTCATTTGTCAAGTGATAATTTGTTATCATTGTCTAATCTTTTGCTACTTTAATTATCATATAAATGTTTTAATAATGGGGGAATTTCTCACAAAGAGATTTAAAATCGAATGCCATGTTCCTATACTCATAGTTAGTACCATAATATACCAAAAATTGAGTTTGATTCTAGTATAAGGTAACCATTATACTTATTTCTTGGATTGGATAATTCAAATTACAGAGGAGTTGAAGTAAACCAAGAGCTTTGAATATTCAACTGTGAAAGTATTTTGATGGAAAGTGTCATTTTAATTTATTTAATTCCATGTAAGTAACATAATTATTTGTTGAGACAAATATGTAATGGTTAATATGCAATAATTAATTTTTCATAATAGTATGTGACAACTATCTTTCTATTTGAATTTTATTTTGTGATTTTTCCTTCGTAGGAGCTTTCTTAGATAGGTGTTGCTTCATCGCAAACTTTTAGGAGCTAAGTAAAAAAAAATTGGTTTAGTATATTCATTAACAACCTAAAATTATTGTTGTCACATTATGTGTCTTATTTAAAAGGTTGTTAGTGCCACTTGGCAAAATATCACAATGTCGCATTGTCATAGTCCCTTGCTCTAGCTTTACCAATATCAAACATTGAAAGTGTATAAAGGTGTGATATTGAGACATGTGGCATCATATCTCATATCTCATATTATCATAAATATTTGTGGCTTAAAGTATTGAATTCTCAAACTATAATGTGTGATACTATGAAAATATGACACATGGCAACATCTCACATTATCGCATTATTACAAACTTTTATAGCCAATTATTTTGACATAGGATCTTTCAAGGGTGAAATATATATCCACATGGTTTATAAGACTATAATATGTGGCAACTTCACAAGATTTTTTAATCTCTGGATAAGTATAATTCCATGCATCATAGTACAAGCATGCAAAATAGTGGCATAGAGACATGTGGAAAGTCATTTCGTAGCAAAGCTTCATGACACTTGAAATAAAATTAGAAACATAATAAACTTAAATTATCTATGAATAATTATGAATAGACATCAAATATATGTGAATGCTCACAAAAAATTTATATTACACATATAAACCTACCAAACTTGTACAATAACCAAGTCAACTTTGTTATATAAAACAACATCAATCTAATGTGAAATCCATTCAACCATTGTTAGCATGATATAAATTAAAGCCATTTTTTTTATAAAATAAAGTTATCTAACAGACTTTAGGATTTCATATAATCACAAACCTTCTTGTCATAAAATAAATAAAGATTAAAAATAAAATTGTTCAATAAATAAGTGGGTTTCCATTTTATTTAGAAAATGGGGGTGTATTGGTCATTAAAAATAAAATTGTTCAATAAATAAGTGGGTTTCCATTTTATTTAGAAAATGGGGGTGTATTGGTCACATCAAATGAAGACTTGCGTGGCACACTAAAAGGTGTTAGAATCCAAAATCTTTAGTTAGGAAATCAATAATCACTGAAAATAACCCTAAAAATATGATGCCATTTATGAAGACTTAAATTTTCAAACCAAATATGGCATCATCTATTAGCTAAAATTTTGAATATTAAGAGGAGAAATCATACATGTATGTGTGATTTATAAATTACCCTTGCTATGGAATTAAGTTAGGTAACATCCATGTATTTTTTTAAAAATTTAAATATTTTGAAACATTATTCCCATTTTAGGATGATTATTATTTTAGATCATAAAGATGTCTTGCGCATTGCTTTACTACTATCTAGGCATCCACAGGGCTGACAAAGATGCCTTTAGCTCCACTCTAGGCCTTGTTCCACTGTCAACGGGGCATCCATAGCCCCAATGGAGATTATTCAAATCACCTTTTGAAAAGATTTTTATTATTTTTTATTTTTCTTTGAGGACATTCCATTTTTATTTTTTTTTCTTTTTTTAATAAATTTTAGAAGGTTGGGAACCAATATAACTAGATTAGAGGAAATATTTTTATATTTTTCCAAAATAATCTCTCTTTTGTAACCATATTCAATTCCAACACTTTTAAGGTGTTTAATGTGGTGTAATAATTTATTCTCTTGAAAAAATAACATTACTAAAAAATCAAATGGCTCGAAGGCTCATATGAATCTTTAGTCACAACAAAAGACATGAATTACTAGAATAAATTGAGTGAAGAAAATATATTTCTTTCCATATCTCCTTGTCCAAAAAGTTTTACAGTTCTTCTTACTTTAAGTGATCTAACTTATTTGCCTAAATAAATATACGAGATTCAAAGGGAATTTAGGCAAGTTATTTATTCAACTACTCTAATTTTATGTGAAGACTTATTCAACATCTAAATATAAACACAATATATTATAAGAAAAAAAACTAAAAACTAGTGTTATTTACAAAAACATGAGATTCTAATCTAGGAAAGTAATAAAGACAATACAAAAAATTAAATCCAATCTAAGACCTACTACTACTTCTAAACTAGAACTTATAGTCATAAGAAAATGTTCCTAGTTGGAGAAACCATAAAACAATGCTTTAAGTATAGCCATTAGCTAGAAATTTTGAATCATTAACTTGAAGGTATTTTAAACAAAAATCATTGTTAACCAAGATTTATAAATCTTGATATGGACCAATCCATAACAGAGCTAAATTGTCATGTTGTCATTTATTTGCATGCACATTGTCTCATACAAGGTCCAAGTTTGAAATTATTAAAACTTTGGCCTTTTCTCTCTTATCAAACCACTTTTTAATGATGTCATAGTTCTTGATAAAATTTTGTAGAGCCTTTTCTAGTGCATCTTCCATATAGACAATATCTAGCAATCTAGGTTGAATATTATCATTGCCTTCCATATAATCTTGCATTAATTGATAGGTTAGTAGTTTGAGAGTAATGGATAAAAGAGGTTGTTGATCATATATCAATAGAAAGGTTGAAACCTTGAAGACTTGCTTATATTTGGTCCTACCTACCCAAAGTGAATGTTTAAAGAAAGATTACCACTCTCTTGGTTTATTTTTCGCATACTTTTTAATGGCATTAATCAAGTTATTATTAGTGGAATCATCAAATCTATTCCCTTGTGAATAGTAATTTGAGGAAAATTTAACTATTATGTTATTTTTATAAACCCATTCAATAAATTATGTTGATTAAAAAACATGACCATTAACACAAACAAAAGCAAGCGGTGTTCCAAATATGACCAAAATGTTTTCTTTAAAGAAATTGATCACATCATATGTTCTACAATTATGTAGCAATGAATTAAGTCCATCTATTGAAAATATCTACTTTTATTAATATGAAGTTAATGGATTAATATTAATAACACATATAAAATCCACATCCCATTGTGCAAAAGAGTTCTCTTCAATCACACGATGTAAGGGCATAGCTGCATGCACATCTCTTTTCTCAAACACCTAACATTAATGACAGGGCCTCACACGATTGTGTGCATATTTGAAAATAGTAGGCCAATAGTATCCTACTCTCATATTTTTGTGTGTTGTGATGTTGCTCGGAGGATGTCTATTTCCTATTTTATGATGAAAATTGTTAAGAATATCTTAAACTTCTTCTTTATAAACACACCTCAAATAAATGCCTTTATAATTTTTTATGTATAACACTCCATTTTTTATCATGTAATACACAGATTTGAGTCAAAGGGATCTCATTTTTCTCTATTTAACTCAAAATGACATGTGATATTGATTAATTAGTGGATTATTTGATTGTACAAGTCATCGCCTTTTAATTGAGATTAACTAACTTATATGACTAAAATTCTAGTATCTAATTATGTGATCAACTAAACAATACTTGCTCTCTTACCATTTTATCAAGCTTGATTTCCATGTCAAACTCTTTCAATTTGGACATCCATTTCCCTCTACGTTCTCCTAATTCATTTTTTCCAAGTGTAAACTTGAAAATTGGATCTAGAATAATAACATGCACATTTTACTCAATATTTAATGTTTAAATTTCTTCATGTCTTTCATCAAAGCATAATTTTCTTGTTGATCATGGAGTAATTCAAATTTGCATCTGTCAAATTGGAGTTCATAAATGTTATGTGGTTCTCATTCTCTTTAAATTTATGGGTAAACACAACCACTATTGTGTGCTCAGATGCAAATAAATATAGGAAAAAAGTCTTTTGTAAAACCTGGGATGACCAGAAATGGGGTTTGAATAATATCATCCTTTATATATTGAATTGGCTTATTTACTTTGATGGTCCATTCAAATTTCTCATCCTACTTCAACATTGCATTCAAAGGTCTTACCATTTCATAAAATCCATAAATGAATATTCAAACAAAATTAATTCTACCAAAGAAAGACTTGATCTCCTTTTTACTATTAGGATATGGACTTTTAGAGATATCTTGGAATCTTTTAGGGTCAATATAAATACCTTATTTGGTAATAATATGATCTAATAACTTATCTTTTATAACTCTAAAAATAACATTTTAAGGATTTAGTGAGATTCTATACTTTCGACATCCAGCAAAAAAACTCTACAAATGGGTAACATGATCTGCCCTATCCTTGGAGAATACAGTCAAGTCATTCATATAGATGATGATATACTTACCAATGAATCCATGAAAATCAAAATCCATAGTGAATTTGAAAGTGTCACTTGTATTGATTAGTACAAAAACCAATCTTTTATATGCAAATATTCCCCATTTAGTGGTAAAAATAGTTTTCATTATATTATCATTATCAAGTAAAACTTGATTGTAACCTCAAAATCCATCTAGGACTGACATCATTTCAAACCCACCAAATATTTGAATGACCATATCCAAATAAGGTAAAGGGTATTTGTTCTTATTATAAGCTTTGTTTATATTTTTGAATTGTACACACAAATTGATCTATAATTATTTCACATGGGAATTAAATTTTCAACCCAAGTAGAGTGTTTTATTGGAAATATGATATTTGCATTTAGTAATTTTTGAACTTCCTTTTGAATAAAGGGTTCCATAATGGAATTGACTGGTCTTTGTATTTTTATAAAAGTTTTTGGACCCTCCTTAAGTGGTATAGTGTGTGTTATGATTCTAGAATTAAAAAATTTCAATTTTTAATAAGACCAATTAATTACATCCTTATATTGTAGAAATGATTCTTTTGATTTTTGTTTTTCTTGTTCATAGCAACTCAATATAATGTTAACATATAGAGTATGTTCATTCATTCCTAAATTGACTTGGGAAAATTTTGATTTATTAATTTTGGATTGCCTTTGTTTTTCATCTTGGGCATCCATGTCAAATATTTTATTTAATGATACCATCCCTTTGGGAATTCTATTTTCTTTAAGTTGAACAATGCCATCATTTCTAATTGTTTCTTTAATAATCATATTTTTTCCTTTTCATCAATAATTTGAGATTTGAAAGCATTATAATTACTCATGAACTATATAATATGTTGATATTCATAAAATAATTGTAAATTATCAAAATTATTAGGAACTGAGTGACATGGCACTAATTATATTGGAGTGGGGCCAAATTTGCATTAGAAGAGGTTAATAAATCAAAAATTTAGTTTTGTTCTCTTGGGATTAATTGTATATTAAAAGCATCAAATGCTTCAATTAAATATTTGTCTTTATGCTTGTAATTCTTAAGGTAAGGAAAATTTCATTGATACCATCTTCTATCTTGGTTGATAACTAATTATAAATCTCCATACATTGAAAGTTGTTTGACATCATGTTTTAGATCAAACTGTAGTTCTAAGATCAAAGCTTCAATGTTCATATTCAATAATATTTTTGGTGCATGGAAATTTTAATTTGTATTCAAAAAACTATTACTTCCAATTAGGATATGTTAGAAATATTCCTACACTAAAAAATTGATTAAATCAAGCAACAACAAAAAAAAAAGTCCATAGTTGTGAAGGACACTAAATTCTTGTTTACTAATCATGGATCTTGTTTTAAAGGTATAAACCCATACATGTGATGAGACAAATTTGAATTACTCATTCTTAGAATTATATTCTGTGATTGTATATCTAATTCTTGGTTCTCTATCAAACCTGATTTGATTTGCTACAACTTTCCAAGGCAGCCACATATGCGAAAAAATATTTTTCAATGTAATCATTCAATGTTTTTGACCAATAATGACTTAAAAGTAACCCATATGCATTAGGTATGTCAACTATGAGAATTTAAAAGAACTTTTGAACATGTGGCTCAAAGGCTAGCTACATATTGAGCAATTCCCAAACACTAGGACATCATGTTTATCTAACTGAAGAACCACTCTCTTAGACTTGATTGGGTTTAAGACAATCTTATGATAAATTCTAGTGGGAAACACATTGGATGAAGCTCTTGAGTCAATTACGTAGTTATGTAAAACATTTAAAAATATTTTTATAGTCAAAATAAAACATGGGACCTTTGGTTTGTCCTTATAGATGACTACATTAGTTTGTATAACCATCTATTTACTTGAAAATGGCTTGTCAATAAAGGATTTCAACAAGAGCTTTCTATGTCATATAATACTAGCCAAATTGTAGAGGGTGATGTTTTATTTGATCATTTTCATGTCCTCAACGATTTTATAGCCACTTTTACTAGATGGATCAATATTTTGATATTAATCGTTTTTTTAGAGGAGGTGCATTATTATTATATTTCATATCCACTTTTATTAGATGGATCAATATTTTGATATTAATCATTTTTTTAGAGGAGGTGCATTATTATTATATTTCAGATCAAGAGGAATAACTGCATTGTTGTTTGGAGGTGTAGATGTGGTAAGGGTATATTATTTATTCTTGAATATCATGTTATAATTGTTCCTAAAAAACTTATGAAAAACATGGATTTAATTTGTGTTATCTTTAGGCTCATTCTCATCGTCCCTTAGGAAATCATAAGTTTCAAACACCATTACAGTACTAAAAGAGCTAAGTGTATTGCATGTAGTGGATAGACTATACCGATTTGGAATAATTTCATACACCTACATCTCATTTTGGAAGATTTTAAAGGCACTACAAAGTTTAATATAGTATAATTCACCATGTTGTGTAGTATTATGTACTTTACACAAACTCGTAAGGCAACCTCATAGATGTTTATCTTAGGAAGTTTATAGATTGTCAACTCAAGATTATTGACCAATCTGTTGAATGGTCTATTGTACCTTTGGAATGTAAAATTCCTATTATATGTTTCCCATAGTTAGTTTCCCATGAATTTTTTTAGGTTAAGAACCTCATTACTAAGCTTCTAAACCATGTGTTAAATGGCAAAATCAAAAGTTGTAGTTTGTGTGGCTATATTATTAATGGGAACTAAGGCTTGATTTTGAATCTATTAGTTAGGCATAGAGATAAGCTTATTAATAAATCTAACTCATGTTGTGTGAAACGTAGGCCAAATGCAACTGGTTAAATAACTGGTTGGGATTGTTGGTTATGGTGTTTTGATTAGCATTTGGAGTAGAATTCAAAGCTAAATTTTTTGGATTGACATTAGGTATAGCTACAAATTGAAGTCCTTTGGGATTCAATTAATGATATATGTTAATGGATTTAACATATGCATTTGAAATGGTATTGAAATTTTGGGCTCTATTCAAAAACACAACCATCATTTAATATAAGGCATTCTTATACATTTCTAAAGCTACTTGGTCAGCAGACCTATACAGAGCATCAATACTATAAATATTATAGAATATTACATTAAAGGATCTAATTGTATCATTATGTTATCTCTATATACTAGAAAAATTATAATATACCACACTTGGGTTAGTGATTTATCCAAATTATGCAACAAACATGTCACTACATTGGTCCCATGTAGATATAAAATTTTATGGAAAATTTAGGAATTAATCATATGCAACATCTTGTAAGGTAAAACTTAAAATCCTACATGCTACATCATCATGAACCACATTCATCAATATTAAATAATATTTAAAGGATTTGATATGTTCCTCAATTATATATACCCCATAGGTCATAAACAAGGGAATGTACTTCATAAGATTCCTAGTTAAATCATGGACTGCACTATGGACATTGATGGTAGAGCAAGCTAGCTAACTCATGGTGAAATATGGGTGTGGATTTTCCTAGACTGGTGAAGTGGGTTGAGTTCATGATATCCTATATATCCCTCTATATTATATTGGTATTTGGTGAACCTATAAAGGTGATAACAAAATTAGACCAAGATCTAAGGTTGACCTTGTTAACCTAGATGGTGGATCTAATGTATGAGAACTCAATTGAAGTTACTAGTCAGACATTGTGAGCCCCTATTCTAATGCCATTTTAACTATTAATGTGGGTTTTATTCACACCATAGATAATGATTTTTCACCACCTCATTTTAAGACATGTGACTATTATGTCCAAGGCACAATTTTTAGGTATTTGGGTTTGAAAATAACCACGTAGTAGAATAATGGTGGAGCACAGTTGTTTTTATTACCTTAAATGGTTTTAATATGACTAAAATTTTGTCCTATGACCTATAAGCTAACATTAACAAGCCTAAAATGGATTATACACATATAACCTAGGCTAAGGTGAATTTTATCAAAAAGTTAAAAAAAAAAGGTAAGGTAGGGTAGAAAATAAGTTGTACTATGATAAATTTAAAGAATTGTCCCTTTCAAGTTAGCTATTTATGTGAAATTGAGCACACATAACTTGTCAATGTCTATTATACCCTAGCTACAAGCATAGTATTGAGCCTAAGGAAAAAATTAGTTATAGAATGACTTCATAACCTTAATCCAAAATATATTTTTAGTAAAGAACTATTGAGGCACATCCAAATTACCAACAAGATGAAAACTAGAATTAAAATCTTAAAGTTGGTAAAAACAACTTATAGGTCAATCTAACCTCTAAAATAACACATGCATTAATTCACATAATATTACTGACCTAACATAGATTCTTTAGAGCAATAATATTGTGCAAAGATATCTAATTAACATAAATTACGAGCTAAAACTATATTGCTTGCATTAACATTCTAAAATTATCCTCCTCTTACAATGAACAATGACATGTATAAATAGGCTTTCGATGGGAACTGCCTCATATTCAAATATCATTACATGTACAAAATATTATTGAGCATGGTCATTAATGTTAGTTTGTCATTGATGTCAAAATGATGATGTCATGTATTGATGTCAAAGGTAATGACAAAGTGATGATGTCATAATGATGATGAGGTTGAGTATGAAGTTGTACATGGCAGGTTTGGATACATAGGAGCTAAAAGATCCTATGGGATGTTATGAGTGATTAGAGTACTTATGGAAATGAATGGAGTTCATCAGAATAGTCATATGAATGTCTAAGCTCAAGTAGTCATCTTGATAGATAAAGTTGAGTAAATAGTTTGATGAGATCATATTTCACATGTGTGAATGTTTTATGATTAGTTTGATACATGGATGGATTCCCCTATGAAAGGTGATCATGTGCTTCAAATTTTAGGTCTAGACATTGAGCATAGCAAAAGTTATTAAGGTGTAAAGTTGGCTTCTCAAGTAGAGTTAACTAAGTTCCCATACTTAGCCAAATTTGTGATATCAAATATTTATGATGAGTGTTTAATCTTCATGATAAATATCCTATGGTGAGCATCTAAACTGACAGATGAAGATCCAACAATGAGCGAGTGATCGGGGAGATAAAAATCTAAGATAAATGATTAATCTAACCAGATAAGGATCTAATGGTGAACATTAAACTTATCAGATAGTGATCAATAGTGAGAGAAAATTCAATAAGTCAAAGATCTTGAGAATTAACATGATAAAGACATGTGTCACAATCACAAAGATCTAACAAGTAGATCATCGATACATGTTTGATCAAGTAGATTGAAGATCGATGAAGTGAGTTCAAACATGTAGAGAAAGATATATGGTGTGTATTAAGTTTATAAGTTAATAGTATTTTCAAAAGGCATACGGGCCTACCAAGTGGTGAAAGATCATTGAAGACTAACTATAGGGTACATAGAAGGCACGTGGGGATGCCAAGTGGCACAATCTTAGAAGTGAGGATTAAAGATCAATGGTGAGAGATGAGAGTTAAATCTAGGAAACTCTCGAGGAGATTGATAGAGTGTATTTGATCAAACTTTTAGGGAGAATGAGATAAAGACAAGTGTCAGATGATTTTGCATTACCCAGTGACCATTGGTATTTGAATTTAACAAAGGAAAAAATAGTCTGTAGTATTTTATGAATATCTTTTGATCTAGGATGAATTTCTTACTAGTGTAAAAATAAAAGTTGAAAATGACTTCATAGTGCATCCAAAAAAGTTGATTATAAGATTTGAATGTTTGTACAATTGATTAGAATATTTGAAAAGTTTATTGTGTGTTTGACCATGTTTTGTGAATGACCAAAGAAGGATATTTGAGTTGTTCTTGATAGTATTTTGATGTTTCAAGATGAAATATATATTAGAGAGTGCTATAGACTCCATGAATAAAATTTGTGTGATTTTTTTAGGTTTTATCAATCCATATTTAGTGTGAACAATTGCTTATAAGTTGACTATGTTTGTGAAATGCACTGGTACATTGAGTGACCATGTTGTAGGAGTGAGTTGAAGGTGTTTTAAGCATAATTGAAGAAAATGAGTATGGATATATTATATAAGTCTCTAAGGATTATGAAAAACTATTGGATGTCATGATATGCCCTTGATTATAAATGGAGAGTCAAAATAGTATAACTGTATTTTGATTGTGTATGACCAACCTGAGTGGTCATTTTGAGAGATTTATTTTTAGTGCTTAGATCTTGTGTTGAAGTGTCTAAAGCACATGGAGGTGTTTCATATGTCTTGAAAGGTTCACCCATGTGATCTAATCATGTGGATATGTGAAATTATTGAGTGTTTTCTTCATAAGTTAGAGATTGTGTTTTCTATGTATGAAGACTTGAAGATCAAGGAGACCTAATTGGTAGGTTCAAGTATTGAGTTGGTGTTCCAGGTGGCATGGACCCATGAGGGAGTGAAAAAACATCTATTAGAGATAGGTTTGATGTTTTTGAATATTTTTTAGAAGCTTAAAGTTTCCTAAGGAGTTAAAGTTAAAACATATGAGTATGAAGGCCTAATGATTGTTTTAGGTCTCATCAAGACCTAATGGTGGTTTGGGGATAATGAGGTATTAGCTGACCTATGGAGTGTGTGTTTATTAAATATAAAATGTATGAATAACTATTTCAAATTTATAATAATTATGGTAAGCATCTTGGCTGACCAAGATGGGTTATACCAAGAGAGTGGTATAAATACAAGGCATTGTTGGCCTATTTGTGTTGGTTGTGGAAGTGTGGATTCAAGCAAAGGAAATAACCTTTGAAAGAGAAGGTACAAGTCATTGAGTACCAAAAAAGAGTGAAGATGATAAATCTTGATTGTTTGATCAAGTTTATGTAGGAGGACTCACGTGTCATTGGACTTAATGAGCCTATAAGAGGTAGTTTGAGTGAGTTAGTCCTAGAGACAACATGAGAGAGATTAGAGGTGAATAGTGCAGATGAAGGTGGTCATCATCAATTGAAGAGTATAAAAAGGTGTTTAAGATGATCTATTAAAGGTATCTAAATGGGCACTTAGTTTCTTAGGGGGTTGGTTCCTCCTTGCAAGATAAAGCTTTTTAAAGGTCTAGTTGTTGTGGGCACTCAGCTAGACAAGGGCAGTAGCTCCTTATGGGATTGGTGTCTCACTAAACTAAGGGATGGATGTTCTTTGATCAATTAGTGCTGGTCTAAATGTTGGATCTTGTTATTATAGGACTATAGTCCATCTTTCAAGGTTTAGTGAGTTTTATCCCCCAAGAGGGTTTCCCACATATATCATGTGTTTTGTGCTTGATCTTATTTTATCTTCCATGTTCATTGTTATGAATGATGTGTATTATTCATGATTATATGTGTTAAATGATTAAGTTTTTAAAGGGTTTGGAATTGGATTTAATATCTAGCATCACTGATTCACCCCCCATCTTAGTGATTATACCTCTAACAATTGGCATCAGAGTGGGACTTTTTGGAGTAGGTCTAATAGCCTAAAGGTGATCCTAAATAGTATAAGATGGATAAGCAATTGAAGAAAGAGAATCAAGAGTTGAAGGCTCAAGTAGAGGTTACTTATGCATATCTAAAATCAAGTGAAGAAAAGTGTAATCAGTACAAGGTAGTTTTTGAGAAGTACAGAGGTAGGATGAGCAAGTATGATCAAGAAGAAGCTCAGAATGAGATCATGGACTCAAGCTTTAAGGCTATTATGGATGAGTGAATCAAGATCAATAAGGATATATAATCCTTGAAGGCAAGCTCAACATAGAATTATGATAAATACAAGATCAACATTATTTAGGATCAATTAAGAGTTATAAAGACTAATCTAAGTTTAAAAGAGGAAGAATGTAGACATCTCAAAACATAGTTAGAATAGATAAATGCCAAGTTGAATTTAAAGCAAGTTGAGCATGATGATTTGAAGTCCAATATTGATTATATAAATATTATTGAAGAGCAAGTATGTATATTTAAGGATGACATGACTAAAGAATCTAAGAGGGATAAGGAGACCATCCAAGATGTCAGAAATCAGTCAGAGGTTGCAAGTTCAAGTATGAGAGATAAAGAGGATGAGAGTGTTCAATTGAAGACCAAGCTAGATTCATTGAATGATGAGCATGAGCAATTTTTTGTCAAGGTAAACAAGACTGAGAAAGATAAAGAGAGATCAACTCAAGACAAGAAGGTGAAAAGACTATTTAGGTAACCAAATTTTATATGGTATGAAAGCTCATTTCATGGTCATTATTTTGCATGTAAGATTTTTTATCATAAGGAAATAAACTGTAGAAGGAAGAATAGCTGGTCAGCTAGAGGTATGGATAATATAGTCTACTATAATTATCATGACATGAGACATATTACTAGATTCTACCCTATAATGCATGGGAAAATACTAACACAAGTATTGAGACCTAAGACAGTTAAGCTTGAGAATAATGAACCTAAGAGACAAGATGGTATGTTTTTTGAGATTCATAATATTCATCAAGCAAAAGGTATGAATGATGTTATTTGTTTCAGTTGTCATTAATCTCATCATATTGAAAGATATTAATATGTCCCATGTCATGATAATTATAGTAGACTATATTATCCATACCTCTAGCTGACCAACTATTCTTCCTTCTACAATTTATTTCATTATGATAAAAAATATTACATGCAAAATAATGACCATGAAATGAGCTTTCATATGCTATGTACATAGGGATATTATATATTAATGTATATGGGTTGATGGAGATGCCGACATGTGGCACACATCCCCTTAGTAAGTTATATGGGTACAATATATTAGGATAATAGAGTAACTTATGGAAGTAGTACATTGGCAAAAATGCCCTTAAGGTAAGAAAACACCATATAATACTCTTTTAGGAAGGAATAACTCCACAATGTCTCTTCGAGGGGACAACCTCCAATATCCTCTTACAATAGAAGACTCAATGCTTACTTGATATCTTTACCATGATATTCATCCCCTATATATATATACATCTATCTAATCCATGGATGGGTAACCTCCTAATCCAATGTAGGTCGACCATTACCCAATGTACTACTTCCATAAGTTACTCTATTATCTTAATATATTGTACCCATATAACTTACTAAGGGGATGTGTGCCACATGTCAGCATCTCCATCAACCCATATATATTAATATATCATATTCCTAGGTACATAGCATTCCTTCCCTCCTTGACATGTTTCATCCTCAAAACATAAGAAGAAACCAAATAATGAGTGTGCTTCAAATCATTGCACACTTGTCTCCAATCTCGATCATCTAGCCATCCATATGTGATCTTGGCAGGTGATAGCTCTCCAAGCTTGTTTCCAAATTTTATTGTGCTCCTCTGATTTCATTCATGATCATAATTATACTGCTTTAGTGTCCAAGCATAATTATTCTTCTTTTTATTCCATGTACCATATTCCATTGCGCTACTCTGATTCCAACCATGACCATAGTAGGTATTCTTCCATGCATAGTCATAGTGATTCCCCCATTCATTCCATGTGCCATAGTATTTTTTCTTTGGATTCCATGCATATCCATAATGATTGAAAAAATTATTTCCTGTATAGACAAAATGATTGTTATTATGACACTTCCTCACCTGATTCCATGATTTTTTCCTCTCATGATGATGTGGGTGTCTATATATCTCAACCTTTTCCAATACTTTAACCTTATCCACCTTTGCTTCTACCTCTTCCACCTTTTCCTTCTTTGTCTCTTGAGTAGATGAAGTGCTCATTTGGAGTGTGTCTTTATCTATATTATCTGAATCTTCATCATGATCTTCATCACCTGTTTCAATCTCATCCTTATGATCTACCTAGATTGTTATTGGTGCCTTTTTCACTATGATATCTTGTAAAGTGATCTTCTTTTTCTTATACCAAAACTTCATGAACCTTTTTTTAATATTAATATTCATTGTTCCCAAAGTCTCTAACCATGGATATCCAAGAACTATATCCATATCATCCATATCCAAAGCATAAAAATTTGAATGCAAAACATATTTTTCCATAATGAGCTTCAGATCTTCAAACATTGAAATATTCTTACCATCTACTTGAACCTCTTTGATATTATTTGCTTGAACATGTAGATGCTTAGCCACATTCATGTTAATGAAGTTAGACTTGCTGGTAGGGTTTATGGACACAACTACCTTCTTCTTCTGAATGTATCCATGAAATTTAAAAATTGACTTAGATTTCTTTGGAGCCAAATTATTTGAACCCTTCTTTTCTTCTTCTTCTTCTTCTTCTATTGTTTCTTCTACTTCTTCTTCTTCTTGTTCTTCTTATTCTTTTTCTACTAATTCTTCTTCTTCTACTGATTCTTTTTTTTCTGCTTCTTGATTTATAGCCCATCGATATAAAAAAATTTGTTCCATTTCTTTCCATGAAGAAAACCTTTCTGTACAGCTCAACTGATCAAACCAATCTAGTGCAAGCCCAAACAAAAAAGGAGTTAATCATCTTTGCCCAATTTTTTTTTTTAAATGACTCTCCAAAAGGAGCCACCATTCTCTAGCATCAATATCATCTTCCCCTGAAAATATTTGCAACTCCATGATCCACAAAAAAATTAAGGTTCGTGAAACCCTAAAATGTCAAAATTGATCCATAAAACCGCAAAAAATCACTTCAAACAACTCAAAAAATTCTGATTTTTTTACTATACTTTTCTTATATCTGCTTACATCTCCATAAAAATTTTTGAATAAAAATTCCTTATATTTCGAAAGATATAGAAAAATTATTATAAACCCTAAAATATCAATAACTCCCTCAAAACGAATCAAAACGTTCTAAAATTTTTACTACGCTTCTAATATATTTTGTTACATCTTAAATAAAAATTTAAAATAAAAATTCCTTATATTTTAGAAGATATAGTGAAATTAGTGTTTCAATCCACACAAATTGCCCAAATCAAAGCTCTGATACCACTTGTAATGATCTTGATATTCAATATATGCAGAAATACCCTTAAGGTAGGGAAACACCATATAATACTCCTTTAGGAAGGAATAACTCCACAATGTCTCTTCGAAGGGACAACCTCCAATATCCTCTTACAATAGAAGACTCAATGCTTACTTGATATCTTGACCATGATATTCATCCCCTATATATATATACATCTATCTAACCCATGGATGAGTAACCTCCTAATCCAATGTAGGCTGACCATTACCCAATGTAATACTTCCATAAGTTAATCTATTATCCTAATATATTGTACCCATATAACTTACTAAGGGGATGTGTGCCACATGTCGGCATCTCCATCAACCCATATACATTAATATATCATATCCCTAGGTACATAGCATATGAAATCTCATTTCATGGTCATTATTTTGCATGTAAGATTTTTTATCATAAGGAAATAAACTGTAGAAGAAAGAATAGCTGGCCAGCTAGAGGTATGGATAATATAGTCTACTATAATTATCATGACATGGGACATATTACTAGATTCTACCCTATAATGCATGGGAAAATACTAACACAAGTATGGAGACCTAAGACAGTTAAGCTTGAGAATAATGAACCTAAGAGACAAGATGGTATGTTTTTTGAGATTCATAATATTCATCAAGCAAAAGGTATGAATGATGTTATTTGTTTCAGTTGTCATTAATCTCATCACATTGAAAGATATTATAAAATCAAGCTCTCAAGTCATAATAAGGTGTATGGATAACCTAGAGTAGTCAAGAAAGGTCAATCCTTGGTATGGAAACCTAAGGAAGTGAAGACCAAGAAAACCAATTCAGTTGAGTTGAAAGATCAAGGTGGATTGCATGCTAAATCAAAAAAAGAATCAGATATGACGAAGCTTCAAGTATGCCAAGAGAATGTGGCATCTATCTAGACAGAAAAGGAGAATCAAAAGTTAGTTCAAGTTGAGCTCAAAAAAAAGACCAAGGTGCTAGTTGATGTTAGATCTGAGGTGTGTATGGATAGAAGTAAACATCCTGCTATTGTTGAACAAGTTTCATGTGAATAACATCAATTGTCAATGTCTAGTGATGAGGTATGTCACGAGTATTTTTTGTCTTCATGTATTGCCAATTCATTCTTAAAAGAAAAGGAGAATATTATAGTGTATGAGCAAGTTTCTTCTCTTAAGTCTAAGAAAAATAAGAATTGTCAGTTTAATATGACCAAGGAGGAGAAGAAATATGAGGAGTTGTGGGAAACTCCTAGTTTCACATTGTTCTAGGACATTATGGGTTAGGGTGTCTCTATCTAGGCTTCAATGAGACACTTGAAAAGCAAGAGGAAGGATGGTGGATGCTAGTTGAGCTTTGGTTGATGTTACAAGACAAGAATATCATTTAAATATGTGTTTGGCTAAGGGGAAGCTAACTTGGTTAACTTGAGTAGCTTGAAGAAGATGTGCATGATGTGAGGGGGACCATATGTGAAGATGCTTTAGTCATAATAGAAGTGTGAATATGTCTACTATAGATGTGAATTCAATAAGATTGATATAATTACCTGATCAAACCAAGTCATGTGTTTTGACGAGGTATTGAATCTTCATGCATGAGAAAAGAGAGATTATGAGTTGTGTAGGTAGACAGGTCCAAGGATCAGAGAAGCCCAAGTTCAGATTAGTGTATGTCAAAGAACATATGACATGAGATGGAGTTGGATGTTAGGGGGAGATTTCAAATATTTGTGAGAATTTTGTTAGGTTAATGATCAAGTTGGCATATTGAGGAAGAGACCCTTTGTCATTAATGTCAAAGGGGGAGAAAGATAAAAATGAAGGAGTTCAAATGAGTAAGAAGTCATTCTGAGGGTGTTTTGCCATCAATGACAAAGGGGGAGATTGTTGAGCATGGTCATTGATGTTAGGTTGTCATTGATGTCATGTATTTATGTCAAAGGTAATGACAAAGTGGAGATGTCATAATTATGATGAGGCTGCGCATGAATTTGTGCAAGGTAGGTTTGGATGCATATGAGTTGAGACCCTATGGGATGTTATGAGTGCTTATGGAAGTGAATGAAATTCATCAAAATAGTCATATGAATGTCTAAGCTCAAGTAGTCATCTTGAAAGATAAAGTCTAGTAAGAAGTTTGATGACATCATATTTCACATGTGTGAAGGTTTTAGGAGTATTTTGATACATGGATGGATTCCCCTATGAAAGGTGATCATGTGGTTCAAATTTTAGGTCTAGACATTATGCGTAGCAAAATTTATTAAGGTGAAAAGTTGGATTCTTACGTAGAGTTAACTAAGTTCCCATACTTAACCAAATTTGTGATCTTGAAGATCTATGGTGAGTATTTAATCTTCATGATACAGATGCAATGGCGAGCGTCTAAATTGATAGATGAAGATCTAATAATGAACAAGTGATTAGGTAGATAAAGATCTACAAAGAGTGATTAATTTGACCAAATAAGGATATAAAGGCCAGCATTAAACTTTATATATATTTATCAAAGGTGAGAATGAATTGAATAAGTCAAAGATCTTGAGAATGGATGTGATGAAGACATGTGTCACAATCATAAAGATCTAGCAAGCAGATGAATGGTACATGTTTGATCAAGCAAATCAAAGTTTAATAGAGCATGTTCAAACATGAAAATAAATATCAATAGTGTGTATTAAGTCAAGTAAACAAAATGATCAAATGGTACACTGGGCTACCAAGTGGTGAAAGATCATTGAAGACTGATTTTAGGGTGTGTAGAAGGCATGCGGGACTACCAAGTGGCATGATCTTGGAAGCAAGGATCAAAGATCAATGGCAAGCGATGAGAGTTAAATCTAGGAAAATATTGAGGAGATAGATAAAGTGTATTTGATCAAGATTTTAAGGAGCACGAGATAAAGATAAGTGTCAGATGATTTTGCATTAACCAGTTACCATTGGTATTTGAATTTAATAAAAGAAAAATTAGTCTATAGTATTTTATGAATATATTTTGATCTAGGATGAATTTCTTGTTGGTGTAAAAATAAAATATTAAAATGACTTCAATTAGCATCCATAAAAGTTAATTAGAATATTTTTAATGTTTATAAAACTATAGATATTGAGATCCAAAGTTGACTGTGTGTTTGACCATTTTCTGTAAGTGACCAAAGAAGGATATTTGAGATGTTATTTATAGTATTTTGATGTTTCAATATGAAATATATATTGGAGATTATTCTATACTCTATGAGGACCATATGTGTGGATTTTGGAGGTTTGACCAATCCGTCTTTAGTGTGAAAAATTACTTAGATGTTGACTATGTTTGTTAAATACACAGGCATATTGAGTGACCATGTTGCAAGAGTGAGTTGAAGGTGTTTTGATTAGAATTTAAGAATTAAATAGTATGGAGATGTTCTATAAGTTGTTAAGGATTATGATAAAGCATTGGATGTCATGATATACCCTTGATCAGATATGGAGAGTCAAAATAGTATAACTATCTTCTGACTATGTGTGACCAGCTTGAATAGTCATTTTGAGAGAGTTATTTTTAGTGATTACAGCTTATGTTGAAGTGTCTAAATCACATGGAGGAATTTCAAAGGTCTTGAAGGGTTCACCCATGTGATATAATAATATGGATATGTGAAATACTTGAGTGTTTGCTTCATAAGTTTGAGAATGTGTTTTCTGTGTATGAAGACCTAAAGAGCAAGGAGACGGTGTTATAGGTGGTATGGACCCATGAGGGAGTTAAAAAGGGTCTATTGGAGATATTTTTTATGTTTTTTAATATTTTTTTATAATTTTAAAGTGGCCCAAGGACTTGAAGTTGTAATGTATGAGTATGAAGGTCTAATTGTTTTAGGTCTCACCAAGACCTAATGGTGGTTTGGGGCTAATGAGGTATTGGCCAACCTAAGGAGTGTTTGGTTCTTACAATTAACATGTATGAGGACCTATTTCAAATTTATAACAATTATGGTAAGCATCTTTTCTAACCAATATGTGTTATACCAAGAGAGTGGTATAAATACAAGGCATTGTTGGCCTATTTGCGTTGATTGTGGAAGTGTGGATTCAAGCAAAGGAAAAAAACCTTTGAAAGAGAAGGTATAGGTAATTGAGGAAAAATAGAGAGTGAATAGGATCAGTCATTCTTGTTTGATCAAGTTGATGTATGAGGACACACAGGTTATTGGACCTAATGAGCCTAGAAGAGGCAGTTTGAGTGAGTTAATCCTAGAGGCAACTTGAGAGCGATTGGAGGTGAAGAGTGCAGACAAAGGTGGTCATCATCAATTGAAGATAAAAAACAAGTGTTTAAGATGATATATTCAAGGTATTTGAATGCTTTCTTATTTTCCTAGGGGGTTTATTCCTCCTTGCAAGATAAATCTTCTTAAAGGTCTAGTTATTGTGGGTGCTCAACTAGATAGTGGCAGTAGCTCGTTGTGGGATTGGTGACTCACTAAACTAAGGGATGGGTGTTCCTTGATCATTTTGTGCTGGTATAAATGTTGGATATTTTAATTATAGGATTGTATTCCATATTCTAAGGTTTAGTGGGTTTTATCCCCCAAGAGGGTTTCCCAAATATATCATGTGTTTTGTGTTTGATCTTGTTTTATCGTCCATGTTCATTATTATGAATGATGTGTATGTTTCATGATTGTATGTGTTGAGTGGTTAAGTATTTAAAGGGTTTTGAATTGGATTAAATATATAGCATCACTGATTCACCCCCTCTCAGTGATTGCACCTCTAACAAATATAAGTAAACTAAGTATATTTTTTAACAAAAACTTTTACATGAAATGTTTTTCTTGTTTTACAAGGAAAATCTAAAATAAGCCAATGTTAAATAAAACAAAAGGCAACTAGGACAACTAGGTGGAATATTCTGACATGGTAGGACCTCAAGTGGACACTCTGATAAAAAATAAGGCTAAATATATGTATATATAATAGGGGCATATGAAGTTAGTGATGTGGTCGTGACTAACATAGAAAGGCCCAATGATGATGTAGTAGTTATTGCAAGAGAAGAATCCACTAACAATGAGGTAATTTTTATAGTGATTGAAGTTGTCATGTCTAACTAGTCAATATAGTAGAAGTTATTGTAGATGAATATGTTTATGAAAACATAATTCTAATTGATGTAGACATTGTTGTTGCTACTAGATCAAATGGTGCAAATGTAGATGTAAGAGTCATAGAGGTAGCATGAATTATTACTTGAACTAGAAGTTGTCCTTATTTCTCTTCATCCTCTTATTATTTATTATTTTACAAGTTATTGTAATGTTTCATGACCTCTTTCAATAATTTCCAAGTTGATAACATGCATCTTGAACAAATACCTTATTTTCATCATGAACCTACAATGGGTATTGAAGTAGACCTAAAATGTTTCCCTAATTTCTTGGGCTTTCTTCATCTTTTCCTTTATAAATGTAATTAAAATAATGACCCATTAATTCCCCCTTGACTGGCATCATTGATCCTCATTCTCAAATTTATCATTGAATATTTCAATTGATGATCAAACATGCTTCGATCCATTAATCTTCCATCAAGAATGTATACAACATGAATAATTATCTATTTGAATAAATTAATTATCTCATTTTTGTGGACATTGAACTAAGTCACTACAACCTTCATTTCATTATGCCAATTTGTGAAATATTTATTTTTACTATTGAAATAGTTCTATGCTAAAACTATGTCTTACATTGATAATAGATCTAACTCGGGAAAGAAGTTATACCTAACCCCTTTGGTAAGGTCATATAATTTGGAGTCCAAAAGATCTAGAGTTTGATTATTGGATTTGGTTTTATGGATGGTCCTACACCTTCTTATAGATATCCATAGGTGCCTCTATTATGGCTTAGGATTCAACTCATTTATTTTTAATGTGTAGTTCAAAGACCACTTTCTTTAGCACACCCCTTGTATATTATATGATAGAAATGGGGTCTTCTTTGAATTCATCATGTTATCTAGATCTAGTATTTATTTTCATATTTAACTAGAATAGTTCATATTCATTTTAAAACTCTATGGTCTTAGAAACACTAGACATTTTCCTTTTGGTTATCCTTTTCACCTTATTGGTGGTATTTTTCAATTCCAAGGTAAATTTAGGCTCCTAAATTAAGACTGAATTTTACCCTTGTAACTTTTCGACTTGGATCTTCTGCATCCATGGGTGTGTCAAATGGGATAATAAAGGAAGAGGACTCATGAGATGAAAGAGAATGGGAGGATATGTTTGAGTGAAGTGGAGGCTTGAGGATTGAAATGTCTAATGAAGTGGATGGAATAGGAGGTATGGAGAGAAAAGAAATGAAAAATGGGGGATTGGACATATTTTCTCTTGATGACCTAATTTGGGCATGACTCTTTGTCATATATTTAATTACATCAGGTAAGTCATTTATAACAGACACAATAGGGGAAGATGTTAAAGTGTCCACATGCATTGAAACTAGAAATTAGGTGGAAACATGATTTTACAATGGTGGAGTGGTAAAAATAGATTGGGAGATGAAATACTCAAATATTAAAGTTTTTAAAATATAATTAAAATTAATTGAAATATCTATAGATACGGAGGAAACAAGTGAAGAAACAAAGGGATGTGTAATGGTATCCTATATTTGGGTGATGGGAGATTTTCCAATAGAATTAAAAATAGCTATTTCACTAGGATCAATGGTAGAAATTAGAGTATCCCTAGGGATAGCAAGAGAAATTGAGGTATCTACCATGTTTAAAAAAATAATTAGGATAATACCCATGTATAAAACACTTATTGACCCACTAGGAACATTAATACAAAAAATTTACCAACAACACTTGAAGTAACTTAGTGGAGGACTTTCAATGTAAGTGCATATCATAACTTATAATGATTTATTATTTTGAGTACTCTACAAAGGAGATATATTTTACATTAGGAGAATAAGGGAAATTAAATTACCCTTAAAATCTTATTTCATGTTAACTATGTTTTGGTGGAGGTGACAGAGTTGGAGAAATGGTTAGAGGAGATTGCACAAGCTTAGAAGTGGATGAATACATAGATGCACTACTTATAACTAGAGGATAATATCCCTCTCTTCAATTTTTCATCAATATATTTTGGGGAGTTTTCTTTGTCAAAAACTTATAACATTGGATCTTTTTTTAAACATCCATAATCATGCCAACTGCTTTCATTCTCTTATATACTTACACATCATCCTCTGCATTGAATAATATTTTTTCATGGCCATACTTATTATGAAATTAGGTGGCTCTAAATTAACCCTAAAGATTCTCTAAATGGTTGGAAACTCTTTTGTTGGGTCTCAACATCTGAATTATGTAGCTTTCAAGTTAAAAGATGAAATGTGAGCTCCAACCTTGTATAATTGGGGCCATCATTTAAACTTGATCTTACCTATTGTAATCACCTAAAAGTGGTATTTGAGTGCTAAGAGTGATACTTGAGACTACATATCTGTAGCTTATCCCTAGACCTATCCTAGGTATTATTTTCACACTTATCCAACCTTTGTGTAAGCTTCATACATCCCTAGTCATCCCTAAAGCTATCCTAGAATCTTAGCCCTTCATGCCTAGTGTCCTGCCACATGGACACTAGCACCATAATAGGGACAATAATTCCACATGGTGCTAGTTTCCTAATAATGGTGATACTATCCTTTCCTTCTTCTTTTCATAAACGAATATCTTTTAAAATCTAAAACCTCTTAGGGTTGGCCTATACCTCTTTTATCACTTGCATAAGCTATAAATAGTATAAATACATGGTTTTTAGCCTTCTAACCACTATATGGAAATCAAATGAAAAATACATATGAAAACCCTAAACAAGTTGTGCACAATTAAGGTTATCAATCCCTATTCTGCCCTACTTCTACATACTACCATCTACAATAGTCTTAAGCTCAAATTATCTAGATTTACAGTATCATGCACATTCAAAGCACTCAAGTCAAATCTTATACCAGATTCACTTGTACTTGAACCAACACTTAGGTGGGGAGAACTACATCAGGATTGATCCCTCTTCGAAGTATTTGTATTTAGGCAACTCTTAGCACAATAGGGCATTGAGGATGTCTAGCCTACCCGACTAACAAACATACTTTTTAGCTTGTATCAACTGGATGCTCTAGTAACATGAAAGATTAGGGTTTGATCATAAATTCAATCAAAATAAGCCATATATAGGGTTTCAAAATTCATGTATGTAGGAAAAAACCTTATAGATCTAGACATAGGTGACCCATAAGCTCAAGATAGTCCTGCATATAGGACACTACCACTAAAATAGGGACACTAGTACCACATGGTGATACTATCCAATTAGGATGCTACTATATAAGAGGGGTTTTGACACTTGGATCCTATTTGTGGCACTCAAACCAGCCTCTACCTTAGTTTTCAACCTCTAAATCATCTATTTCAATTGTTTTTCATCTAAGTTCTTATTTGCATTATTTATTGATATTTTTAGAAAGGTCAAATTAAGTCAATTTTATAATAGATTAGTGGTTATATTTATTTCATATTAGTACCTTTATTTACAATATGCAACTCTTTAATAAACATAAGATTAACATTCACTAATTCCTAAAAGGTTAATACATTTGGTGAACCTGACTTACTTCGAATACTACTCAAACCCTAACCTTAGATAACGCTAGGGTTTATGTTTATAGCCTTCTAAGACCCTCAACCAGATTTATTTTTAATTTAATCATGATAATAATGACAGATGAAGTTAATTACTTTTTGATGCAAAGTTTTCTAGCTTCTCTTGATGGCTTGTTTCTATTTATTTGGAATGAATTCAAAGATGACATAAACACATATGTACATGATGCTTTTAATTAGTTCAAATATATGTCATATTTCATAGCATATAATATTTATCTTATTTATAATTTTATTAATAAGCAAATCCTTACACACATAGAGGATTTAGCACATAAGCTAACAAATATGTTTCAATTTTCATTGTCATATCTAATGCATAGGAAAGGATCCCTTTTTCCTCCTCATCTCCATGAGGGTGATAGCTACTTTCCCTCTAACTAGGTCCATGATAGCACTCCTCCACAAGATGAATCAACTGATATCATTATGAATAATTCCTATACTCAACCTATCTACACCTCTCCCCTATAGGATGTGTGCCTACATGTTCAATCCAAAGCAACTAAGGTTTACACTTGTGAGATTCTAAGGGATAAAATTACCAATATGAGCAAGATAATATCATATTTAAAAAATTAAAATCAATTTTACTTAAAAAGGTTACATTATTGGCAAATCACATTACATTTACACAATATTTAGAATATGATAGTGTAAACCATGTATATGCATCTATACCTAGCAAAGTTGTGCCTAACACTCTTTCATAGCCAAATCATAAAGTGTGACTATTTTAACCTTTTAAGACTTAGTGTAGATAAATCCTATGTTTGATTAAAGTAATGAGTAGACTAAATTAGGGAATAATATGAATAAAATATAACCACTAATTTGTTACAGAATTGACCAGTTTTGAATTTTATAAAAATAGTAAGAAATAGTTTAAATAAAGACTTATGTTGAAAAACCTTATGCAGATGATATAAGTGATGGAAACTAAGATGGAAGCTCGTCTGAGTGTCATCGATTATATCCTTGTGTTATAACCCCTCCTAGATAATAGAACCACAATTGGACAATAACATCATGTGGCTCTAGTGTCTTGATATTAATGCTAGTGGTAGGACTATCCCAAACTTTTAGGTGTACTTGTGTCTAGATTTTTGGGGTATATTCTTGTATGCATGAATTTTATAACTTTGTATTGTTCTTGTAATGAATGATTTATGTTTAAAACCCTAATATTCCATAAAATTAGGTTATGATCTAAAAAGTGTGTTCATTATTAGGATAGGTTAGACGTCTTCAACACCTCGTTGTGAAAAGAAAAGCCTATGTGTCAATACTCTAAGGAGGGATCAAGCCCGATATAGTTCTCCCCACCTAAGTGTTGGTGAAATAGAATGTGATTCTATTATGATAGTGGCCTTGAGTGTGTTTGATATTTTAAATCTATAAAATCTAATTTTGGGGCTAATGTAGATGGTAGTATGCTTAAATAAGGAAGAATAGGGATTGATAACCTTAATTATGCTCAAATTATTTCATGTTTGAATAGGTATTATGCATTTGATTTCCATCTAGTGGATATAGGGATAAAATTCATGTATTTATACAATTATGTTTTTTGTGTGGATAATAAAATATGTCTAGGCCCACCTTAGGAAACTTTTGTTTTCAAAAATAGATTTGTTTGGGAAAGTTAGGGTAAAGGACATAGGTACCATTTTAGGAACACTAGTACCACATGGATTTAATGTCCTTAATATGGTGCTACTATCCATCTGGTAGAACACTATGGATAAAGGGCCAAGATCATGAAATGAGGGTCTAATATTGTGATTAAGCTAATTAGGGATGCTTATGGCCTGTATGAGGTTTGATAAATGTGATAATATGCTCTAAGATAAGTCTAGGGCTAAACTAGGGATATGTAGTCTCAATTATCACTCTTAGCACTCCAATACCACTTTTAGGTGATTACACTTATCACCCCCTTTTTTTATAAATGTAGCAAAGTGAAATTAATAGGATGATGGAAAAAGAAGTGTACCTAGACTTACCTAGGAAATTAAGTCTGTGAAGCTAGATTTGAGTATGTGAAGCTAGGTCTACATATGTGAACCATGCTCTAATGTATGTCCTACAAGTGAAACATGCATAAATCATTCCTTAAGAGATATCAAAATCAAAATACTATGATGAGTAAATAAGTAATTGAGTAAAGATATGGGAAAGAGGAAAGGAATGAATGAACCTAGTGATAACTTGTGTGTGTGTACATGTATATAGATCAATCAGTGAAAAACTTGGACTGAGCTAATATATTGCTTAATCCTCATGTGTGGGTCATTTAAGAACTCCATCCAATTTTTAATCCATCATTTCCTATCCCTAATTGGTGGATCATGACCTATGAACAACTTGGATGGGACTGATAATGTGTCCAACCCTCTCATACAAGTGGCTCAAGAACTCAAGTAAGATATGATTCCATCATTTCCCACCCATGTGTAGTAGATGCATCTAAAAATAAACTATGAAAAGTAATAAAAATGTTGAAATAAGTATATATAACTATATATGTCAAATCCATGATTGATCAGGTACATTAGGAAGCTATGAGCCACTTGAGAATGCTAACCACTACAGATGGAGTAAGGAATGAAACTAGTGACAACTAGGAATATGATGTCGGGTATATAAAGTGTAGAGAATGACATAGAATTTGTCATTCCATCTAATCAACCAATGTGTACTGAGCATACAAAAATAATGTTCCATACACATGCCTCTAAATAAAATATCTAAGCATATGAATTCTAGACTGAGTTATAATAAACTATATTTGAGTATCTGAACTGAATATGGGAATGGTCATGTTATGCATGATGCCCCTAATCTGAGCAAAATAATATGAATCTAAGTAAAACTATTATGAATCCGAGTAAAAACTAAGCAAAATTGATGACCCTATAATTGAATATGTGAAAACTTGTATTGTACCTACTGTACTATTATGGCCAATCTAGGTTGTTCTAAAACTAAGACTACTAGGTAGTAGTGCCATATCTTGGACAATATCACCATGTGGTGATGGTGTCCCTATTTGGGTGATAATGTCCTTTTGGTCTAAATTTTGTGCAATTTTACTACTTTATGAGTAATTATTTTCCCACTATGTTTACCTGTGTCTTATTTTCTATAACCAAGCTTGTGTGTTGAATTGTTGACCCTGTGCAAGAACTATCCTCAAAAGAAAAATATCTATAAAATGTGTATTATCTAGAGCATATATGATAACATGTGATAATCCAATATAATGTGCATACATAACATAAAAATTTAAGATAATCTGAGCATAAGTATGTAATGTAAGATGTATGTCATGTCTAACATTCTACAAGGGTGTCAAGTTAGATGTAATCAATGTATGTAACAACAAATATGAGTAAAATTGAGTAGTTACCTAGGGGGATGGGGCATGATGTCCATCATGACACCCAAGTAAGAAGGGTAGATGCATGAGGTCCCTTAGGGTATCAAAAATGGGTGTGTCTAACAAGAAAATACAAGTGTCATGACCATGATGCACATAAGAAAGCATACATACAAAATATATGAAGCACACAAAGTAGGCCAAAGGGCCACAATACAAGGGAGATGGGCATATGCCACTAAATCTAAGAAAACAAGACATACAAAGACATGTTCAAATATAAACATACGTAAGTAACAAGCAAATTGGAGTAGATCCCATAGAAAGACATGTTTAATTGTACGAATACACAATCAGGAAAGCACACACAAGGGACATGGGCACATGTCCAAAACATACATACTATGAATAGAAGTCGTGTAGGGATAAAGAGCAATGGCATATTCAAACTCCCTCAAATATAATAATCGAAAGAGATACAATCAAGTCTAAACTAAGGTAAGATAGAAATGAAAACATACATGAATATGTAATACAAATCTTTGAAAGAGCTAGGATGAACACATGTTGAGGATAAAGTAATAATCATTGGAAAAAACCTGAGTATGAGTGGCAATGATCAATATCAAGATATAACAATGTTAAAGCTATAATGTAGAGTATAGAAGGATAAAACTTGGTGATCGAAACTATATATAGGATGCACCCAAGTTGTTGAATGTATCAAGTGAATAACCATAAATTGGTGTATATGCCTCCAGTGGGTAAATAATAGCAAGTATCGATCAATGTAGTAGACTTAAGTCCTATAAGCAATCTATAAGAACTCAACAAGAAAAATTGAAGTATGTAGTAAGATAAAACTAGTTATACTAAGATAGCTAGCATATGTAGTGTTTGAAAAATCTAAGAAATTTAAACATAGTATTGCATAAAATATGTAAATTTTGTTTTTTTTTGAGTAATTATTTGAATGTTTTTATGTTTTTGACATGTTATATTATTATTTTATTTTCTAGATGTAAGCTATGTACAATAAATATGAAAATGGACTATGTAAAAGGATCAAGAGAGAAGGAAAGTATGTACGAGAAGAGATAAACCATACTAACCTATGAGTCTCATGGGAGACTTACTATCACCATGACCTATGTCAAATAAGGGAACTATGATATTGAATGATGTGTGAAAGGGTAACTATGATCCCATAATCTATTATACTAAGTGATCTATATCTTTATCTATATCTACGTGTGTATTGGTGCTAGGAATATGTGGTACTGACTATGATGTCTGGTGAACTATAGGGTTCTTAAGAACCCATCTAGTAGAAGAAGCTATAGGTGACATAGGTACCCTATGTTGAGAACCTTGAAAACCCAATAATAATAATAATATCAGAAAAAAGTGAGTGGAGGAAGGCCCTCTAGAATCTATGACATATCTCTAATGTAGGGGTCTCTCTAATAATGGTCTCCATGGGAGAATATGCATACATGATGATATTGTAGGAGTAGACCTAGCATATTTTGGTGTCCCTACAAAAATCTATGGTGTATCAATAGGAATTATGCTCTAGACTGTAATTAATAATTGAGCTAAATCTGGTAACTATGTTATAAATGTAACTAGTAATTGTGTTGTAACTAGCTCTGGGATAGGTAGAGGATACACATATGGAAGGCCTTTAAATTTGACCACCTGATTTGCATGTATATAATTTAAGCATCTATGTACTATGGATGGGATGGTTTGTATTTGTTGTATCCATGGCCTACCCAATAACATATCAAACATGTTTGCACTAGGTACTACTAAGAATCGAGTGGCTATATGTGTTAGTTCAACCTGTAATGGAAGCACAATCTCCCCAATGGATCTCTAAACATGATCATTGATAACTATTTGTGGGGAAAATTTCCTGATATGAATACCCCAAATGTTTTAAAATTGTCATAATACACATGTTAATTCTTGACCTATTGTCAACCATAACACTCTAAATAGGATGATGATCTATGTAGGCTCATTTAAAGAGTGTGTATAAATTTGTATCATCATAAAAAATATCTTGCTTTGAGAAGGTGATAAGTGGTCTATCTATAACTATGGTGTGGTACATACTAATGATATTATGCAATGGGTGTGCCTCCTCTAAAATAGTATGATATGAAGTTGGCATGGATGTGCCTGATATGTGTAGTGAACACCTGAGGTGCTCCCTACCTCATTTGTTGGGTGCTTTTTAAATGGATCTAAGAATATATTTAAAGCCTTAACTTCCTTTTGATGTAGTTTTGGGGCCTTTGTGGGTGTGCCCACATCAATAATGGTAGCCTCAATCAAATAGTATATCTTATGTTTTAGGCTTATGCATCTATTTTTTGTATGGCTTGGTGCACTTTGATACTCATAGAATATGTTGGAAACATAACTCTTTAGAATAGGTTATTTCATATCAACCTCTTTGATAGGACAGAGAGATATGACATTGTATTCCAAGATCTATTCTAAAACCTATGATGGTTACTCTAGAAGGTTGGTAAAGATTCAATGTTGAGGAGCTGATAAAACCAAATGAGGGAATGGATATGAAGTTGCATTAACTATGTCATTTTGATTACTCTTGTTCTTGGTGGCCCTTACCTTGTATGGAGGTTTACTTGAAATCTTAGCATTTAATTCTGATCCATTGGTATATTTTAGTTTTCCCATTGATAAAATCTTGACCTCTCTTTATTTTACTGTGTGATATAATTTTGTGAATGTTGGAAACTCATTAAAAGGGATAGCTTTATATAATGCTCGTAAAAGACTATATTTGAAGATGTCCTAAATTTCTTTGTCTACCATGGAGCTAGTCAATTTAGCTAATATAGTCTTGTATCATAAAACATATTATATGATAGGTTCATTTGACTTTTGTTTCAACTATGCAACTTGGGCATATGAGATCTTGTCACTGATATTGATGGAAAAGTGTTTTAAAACATGTTTACCAAAGGATTTAATGTTGTGATATATTGATTTGGTAAGTCCTAAAATCATTGTAAGGCATAATCCTTTAAAATGCATAGAAACATCTTTGTGAGAAGCTAATCATTGGACACATGGTCCAAACATGCTATGTGAAAAACTCAAAGATGGTGCCCTAAGTCACCCTTGCCATCATATAATGAAATTTTAGGTGCCACAAATCTATATGGTAAGGCATTTGTCTCTATGTGGTGTGCCAAAGGTGTATTTAAGAGAATATTAGAATCTAAGGCATGTGATGGCCTAATAACTAGATGTAACACCTTAGCCTGTAGAGTATAAACCTCATACATAAGGGATTGTACATTTGGAGTAGAGGAACTAGCCATAAGAGGTATATCTATCACTAAAGGTTGTTGAATTACAATTTTATATTGTGCTAGCTGAGTTGGCCCCACTCTATATGTAACAATGTTATTAGCTGGGGTAGTTAAATATTGACCATTGTTTGATTTTTGGAGTTCTTCTTGAATAATAGTGATGAGGTCATCTTGAATATTTGTATTTCTTGACATAAAACCTTGCAATTATTTCTTATTGGTCTCGTCAAATCAATTTTTAAATTCTGCCATTGTAGTTTGGGAAGTAGGAAAACAAGTGGTTGTATATTTTGAACCTTTAAAGAAATTTAATTTAAGAAAGATTTCAAAAAACAAATATTGAAACAAATCTAAAAATTTGGAGCTAAAATTTGAGCATAGACACAAAAAGGATACAAACCCTAAGAACATTTATGGTTAGGATTTAAGCAATGTTCGAAGTAAGTCAGGTCCACCAAATGTTTAAACCTTTTATGACTTAGTATAGTTAAATCCTATCTTTGATAAAAGGGTTGAGTAGACTAAATCAAGGAAATAACATGTATAAAATATAGCCACTTATTTACTATAGAATTGACTAGCTTTGACTTTTCTAAATATAGTAATAAATAGTGTAAATAAATACTTATATGGAAAACACCTGATTCAAATGATATAACTACTATAAATTGAGGTGGAAGCTAGTTTGAGTGTAATCAAATATATCCCTATGTTAAAAACCCTCCTGGATAGTAGTGACACAATTGGGTAGTAGCAACATGTGGCTATAGTGTCTTGATATTGTTACTCGTGTCCTTTGTCCAAGACTATCCTGAATTTTTAGGTGTATCTGTGTTTGGATTTCTAGGGTCTATTATTACATGCATGGATTTTATAACTCTATATTGTGCCTATAATGATTGATTTATGGTGTAACCCCCAATCCTCTATGCAATTAGGGTATGATATAAAAAGTGTGTTTGATAGTAGGATAGGTTGAACATCCTCAACACCCCATTATGAAGAGAGTTTCCTACATACCAATACTCTAAGTAGGGATCAAGCCCAATGTAGTTATCTCCACCTAAGTGTTGGTACAAGTGCAAGCGATGCTAACATGATAGTGGCCTTAATTGATTTGAGTGTGCTTGAGATTAAAAATATGAGCTTAGGGATATTGTGGATGGTAGTATGTATAAGTAGGGCATAATAGGGATTGACAACCTTTATTGTGCTTAACTTATTTCATGTTTGAATTGGTATTTTGCATCTAATTTCAATCTAGTGGATATAGGGCTAAAAGTCATGTATTTATACCATTATGTTACATGTGCAGATAATAAAATATGTGTAGGCTGACCTTAGGAGGATTTTTTTTTTATAAATATATTCATTCAGGAAAGTTAGGATAAAAGACATAGGTGACATTTTTGGGACACTAGTGCCACATGGCTCTAGTATCCTTATTATGGTGCTATTGTCTAGCTATCAGATCATTGGGCATCAAGGGCCAAGATTGGGAAATGAAGGTCTAAGACTATGTTTGAGTTGACTAAGGATGCCTATGGCCTACATGAAGGTCGTATAAGTGTGATAATAGGCTCTAGGATATGTCTAGGGCTAAGCTAGGGATATGTAGTCTCAAGTAACACTCTTAACACTCACATACCATTTTATGTGATTGCAAAAACATAATGTATCTATTATGAGTGATTCAAAATGTGTACAAGGGTATAACTAGAGTTCAAGTGAGATATTGAGGTAAATGATTAAATATAAGTTGATCAACCTACCTCCTCTACACCTAGTGAGGAGATCCAGATATTTTTGTGTATACAATAGAATGCATGGGCACCATACTGATTCATATTTAATATTGAAAAGGATAATACAATAGATAATAGATATAGATGACTCACACAATGACACATCATGCAAACAACATACAATTACACATCCAAATTTTTAAAAAAGGTCAAATTCAAAAATAGTATAGAAATGGTTACCAAATCATAACTCAAAAAAAATAAAAGGTTCACAAAGCACAATCAAATAAAAAAAAATACAAAAAGCATAGGTAAATCAAATAAAAGAAGCAAATATACCTCTCCAAAATGATTCTCAAAGTTCACAATAGTATGAGTTTGGCATTAAAAAAACTGAATAGTTTGATTATCATGATCAAGGTTTGAGCAAGCATGCCCAAGGCATCACTTCTCCTATTCTAGCAATTGATAATGTTGGTCAACAAGGTTTGGGATTCATTAAACATCCTAAGGAAAATCATTCACAGGTATATTTTATCAAGGAAACAAGTCCAAATACACAAGAAATGTTATAAAAAGAGTAAGAATATAAGTTATAAAGTAAAAATCAAGATAAGCCAAAAAGCATTCTCAAAGAAGGATTTCTAGAAAAAGAGCCTCCACAACACCATATGTCTAAAATAAACATAGTTTCAAAGGGAAAAATCACAATGAATATTCCAAAGCATAATTCAGAAAGGTCAACTCCATAATATGAGGCAATTCCCTCTAGCATTATAGGTTATTATGATGATTATGATTACGATGATGAATAATACCCAAATTCATACTACAACACTATTCAACTCCAACATAACAATCACATTGCACAAGAGATTACCATTCTTATTTTTAACATAGTTTTGATGCCTCTAAATGTATCACAGGGATTGTTAGTGTTCAAAGAATACTTCTCATTTTAGAATTCTAGGAATTTAGAGCATGAGTAGCAGGTTTTGACAGCTTAATATTACCTATAAAGAAATAGTGATAGAGTAATGTTTATATGTTCCACAAAATTTATAACAATTGATTCTTGGGAACCATCATAGTCGAATTCTTTATAAATTGTAAGTATATTTGCTAATGCTAGTGAATTATGATCAAGACTTAAACTACAGATTAATATAAATGAATATTTATAATGAAACTTAAGCTATAATGATCTGGTTTAAAAATAAGCAAAAGAGAAGAGTAAGGTAGAAAGAAAACAAGTGATTGTTGATCCTTTACTCAAATATCAAGACAGTTCAATCACAACTAAACCTAAATTTACCAGTATATGATGCAAAATAGCACAAGCTCGGATCTCACCACACACCAGGCAAATTTCTAATGATAATATGGAATTATACAAGTAAGAACTAGATTTTACTTTAAATATTTTTTACTAAAATCAAATAGCATTAGCACATATGAATACAGAACAAATGAAGTAAAGAAAAATCAAGATCCTTCAACTAATATAGCATAATCACAAATTAGCAACCCTATATCACAAATGCAAATCTAGAATTCTAAGAAACTATTCAAATTCAAGCCTAGAACCAACAATTGAGAGAAAGCTATGTTAACAATTGACACATCAAATTTAGACAATCTTTATGGAATTCCTTAATTGTATTAATTTCTCCAAGTACACAAATTTTACTCAAAAATCTCCCTCTTTACGAGATGTTAATACATGCCTTTTATAGAAAGATCAGGCAGTATACTAATCAGCTACAAGATATAAAATGTATAAAAGATAAAGACAACTATCCTTTTTTAGAAAGTTCTAGAATACATTTGCTTCTCTACACTAGACTGACCTAGAGGCAAATATGCTAATAGAATAGCATATGCGTTTACAAAACAATATTCTTATTTCAAATATTACAATGTTTTTACAAAAAATAATATTAATTAGGTGGTCCCATTGCCAAAGGATCCCCTTGTTGCTCCTGTAGAAGCTCCATAGCCTTTTGATGTTGTTCTTTGATAAGCTCCAAGTCCACAGCTGGATTCAGGAGGGAGACATATTCTTAGTTTGATAAGTCCTTAAAGTCTTTGTCATCCTTAGCCATTTATTCTTTGATGCTTCTCCCTTCTATAATATTTTCTTTAGTAATGAAGATCATGCCCAAAATTCTATTATTGTCACTACCTAATTTACCTTGGCTTTTGCCCTTTACTTCCTTCATCACTAAAGTGAATCTATGTTTATACTTTGTATCATCAATAATCCCCAAGGTTGTAGTCTTGGTAGGATTTTCCAAAATGCTGCTAAGGAGTTGTTTAATTTTGACAATCATCTCTTCATCATCCTTAAGGAGTCTATCCAAAACTGTTGACCAAGCACTTAAGCTCTGGATCTTATCTACCATTATCCCTAGTATAGCATTTAGGTGGGCTAGGCTAATGGTTTTGAAGTTAATAATCTTATTCCTAATCAATATGCTGATAATATCCCTTAGTTTGGCCTCTACATCTTGTGACTCTATTACAAGTCCTTTATCCACCTTACTTTGTTAGCTCAATGCATCTTGCTTCAGCTTTATTGATTTTAAATAATCAATCATATCAAAAAAGGATGCTTCAAACATGTTTATTATATCCTCAGGCACTAATAAAATGGCATAGGTATCTAATTTCTCCTTTTCCTTCTTCAAATTATGAATCCTTTTTTTCATACCCCTGATGCCAGCACTGATTTGGGTTGAGTGGGCCTCTAATTAAGATCTCAATATCTTCCTCATGGATGGATTGTTCACTGAGCAGCTGCCCTCCAACTAGATTTAAACCTATAAAGGGTTCCACCATTTGGAAGGTGAACTCCTTAGTTCCCACCATGGTTTTCTTGGTTGTGACCCTCTCTAATCCAACTATCTCTAGATTGAATTGCATAGTTGTGGATGACTTTGTGTATTTTATAGGTTCTGTGACCTCTACCCTTGTGTTGTTTGATGCTCCTAGAGCATTCATCTTCTTTCCATATGACCTTATAGTGGTCACTATTATTCTTTCCTCTTGTTCTTTCATTAAATCCCTTATCCATGGCTTTATTTCTTCATGCACATTAACATTGATGGATTGGGTCAGAGCCAATGAATGGGACAAGGAAGGGATCTTTTGTAACTTTCCATAAATGAACCAATCAGGGATGATTGGTCCATGAATGGTTAAATCCTCTCTAAAAAAGTTGATCTCACTTATGAGATGAGTGAGAGTCAACTTTGGCCTTTTATATCCAATAGGGACAATTGTCAATTCTACTTTTCTCTTCCTAAGTTGGGCCTCTAAGACTAGATCCAAGGCAACTTCCTTTCCCTTATCTTCTTGCTTAATTCCCTCTACTTGAACCTAAGCTTATTTACCATATACTTCTTCTTCCTTAGAGACATATTCTTTAGTAAGGACCTTGAGGGCATCCTCTACTGTTTCATTAGGCTTAAAGGTAATCATATCCAAATGTTCAACTAGGGATGGTAGTCTTTGAGGGAGAGTTGAGGATGAAGGTCCTTCACTAGGTATCTCCTCCAACTTTTCCTTTCCAATACCTTGTACAATTTGTGTTGGGAATTGTGGTATTTACATCTAGAGTTGTTCTTGAGGTGGCTTAGAAGGTCTAGGTAGCAAATGATATTACAGGGGATGCATTTACCATATCTCCCTTGGTGGTTTGTCATCAGTAGTCAATTTTTGCACTAGTTTGAGGTTGGTTTTATAGAATCTAGACAATACTTCCTCAAAACTGTGGGCCTTGATGTGGAAGGTATTAGAAGGACCCAATTGATGCTTATATCTTGGCTTGGGAAACTATTTGTTCTTTAGATATGAGCCCACTACATTCTTTGAATCTCAATGCTTGAGGTCATCCAATTGAAATACAAAGGACTCCCTGTGCCTAGCCATGATGTCAAGCTGCTTCCAATCCTACAAAAGTGTTCTTCCAATTATCAAAAGAAAGGGGTGGAGGAGGCCCTTCCTTTTCTCCTTGTAGACTCCATCAACACCATCAAGGAGTTGGAATTCAATTTCCTATTCTACCAACTTGTTGGGAACATAAATTGGCAACCTATAGGGTTGGATCAGAATTCCCTCAATTCTAATTATATTGCAATCTAGGTAAAACCAGATATCTCTTATCATCTTCACATACTTCTTAATCGAAGGGCTCACCCTGGGCATAGGAGACCCTATAATGGCTTGTACCAAAGTAGGATAGACATAGTCATAGATGAATTTCATGTGGTGTTTGTACTTAAAGATGTGTATCTTTGAGTAGTGGTGGGAGATGGTGGTTTTGCCCTTGGGGGACCATTTTTTGATGTTAGAGACCTTGGTAGAAGCTATCAGGGCTTCTAGCAAATAAGACATCATAAAAACCTATTTTCTTGTCTTCCTCTTAATGGCAGTAAATTATTTTGATAGGTGGATACTAACATATCCCTAATTGGAGGAATGAGCTCTTTCTCCACCATAAATCAAACATAATATACCCAGCTCCTATTAACATATGTGGTTGGATGGGCTTTAGATATTCTATTTAATAGGGTCATGATTAAAATAATTCCTTCCCTAAATTGGAAAATTAGGATTCCTCCCTCAAAATCCAAAAATACATGGTTCTCTTGGAGCAAACATGGCCTGAGGATGGTATCTAGGTCATTTTTACTAGTCCATTACTTTATTGTGGGTAAATCCACATGGGGATTTGGGATCTTATAGTATCTCTCAAAGGACAATGGGGAAATGTAAGTGATTATCCGAGAGCTCCCCTCATGGATAATCTGATCATTATCAATTCTATAGTCTACAAAAATAGGAGTTAGGATATCAATGCAATGGAGTACCTCTAGTTTGGCAGCAACATAATGGAGGCCATCTAGTTGAATTACAACCAAGTCATAATACCTCTTGATAACTATGCAAATCTTTTGCTCCTCCTTGGTAATGAGTTTTATCTCCTCTATGGTCCAGAAGGGTTCAGACCAATTCTTATTTCCATTGTTCAAGGCTACCGTATCTAGATCATTATTTTTGAAAACCCTTCCTTCATTATCTGTAGATGGGTACAACTCTGTCTCATCTCTCAATTGCTACTTCTAAGGTACCATGGCTTCTGCACTTGAAAATTGTTCACAACTAGATTGTAATTGATCTTTGTGCTAACTCTTTTGTGCTCAAAACACAATTAAGCTTCTCTTGGATTTATTACAATCAACTAGGTTCATATAAGGTCACTTTTATGCAAGGTTTAGGGATTCAAAGTTTTAATGGTGGTTGCTCACTTTGAGTTTGGCTCATACATGCTTCAGATTTGATTTGGACCTTTACCTTTATATGTTTACATTCTTAGGCACATAAGATCTCCTCTTTTATCATTTTTTTCTTACATGGTGATTATGTGGCATTAGTCTGGGAACTTTTATGGAATTTTTCATAAATGGCTTTGAAGCTCTAGCCATTGGCATTTTAAAATACCCTTTTATTTTGTGTTGTTGGATCAAGATCCTTGGATCAGTGCAGGCCATTGATTGTGATCTAGGAATTTGCTTGTCACTAGTCCTTTTTTGGTACTGAGCCCTATGGTTGTGCCACTTGGTACCTCTATGAGCCTTCTAAGCTTTGATGCCTTTGTCAGTCATACTTTGAATGTGCATTTATAAAATGTTGAGCCCACAAGCTCCTAGAGTCTCATTCAATAGTCATCAGCTACTTCATGCCATTGGATCATCCTTCTATGATGAAGTGTGAGTTGTAGGATCTAAAAAGAAGCATAAGATTTAATCTATACATTATTAAGATAGGGACTTAGGTTTAAACATCATAAGCTAAGGTTTATTTTGTGTTTATTAAACATGAGATAAACCTTAGGCTAAGGTGTTTATGCCTAACTTTATACAAATGAGACCATGGCTAAAATACTTATGTGGAGCTATAGATACTTTTTCATAGAGATATATTATATTAATAAACATAATAAAAACCTTCATTTGAAAGCATTTCAGCGAAGTTTCATGTTATAAGAATCCCTTTTAAAATAAGGCTCAGTATAAGTCTTTAGCCTAAGGTTCACAACATTCAAACAAATGCAATGGGGACCTTAAGATATAGAGTTAGACTAAATTAATTTTTACATATATTTAAACTATGTGACCATTTCAATATTTGTAGTTCAAATACCCCAATCATTTGAACATCCTCCAAGAGCTGCCATTCATTTTCAAGGTAATTTATAGGCTTTTAGAATCATTTTGGAGTCCATCCTAGGCAAAATAAATTATTAGCTTAAATTTGATGGTCTCACGAACATCAAATACATCCTCTTGGATATCAAATGATGGTCACATGAACATCAAATTTAGGATTGAGAAGATCTTAGTTTTGATAGGCTTAAAGTTGATGGTCACATAAACGTCAAATGATGATTGCATGAACATCAAATTTAAGTTCAGCATACTCCTGTGTTCCAATGTGAGAGTGCCACTTAGCACTTCTATAGGGTTTCCTAGGATATTAGACTTAATTCACTCTATTGGATCAAGAATCATGACAAAGTGAGAGATGTTCAATCGTGATCTAGGAGCTTGCTCATGATTGGTTGCTTCAGACATGTGGGGCCCTTTGCTTTTAATCTTTGAATGTGGGAGTGTTGTGTGGAAATTCTATGGGCCTTCTGAGGTTTTGAATTTTTAATAATATCCTTGCTCCATCTGATCTTCAGCCCAAAATGAAGCGAGGATCATTGATCATGATCCGAGTGCTTGAACATGATTGTTTCAAATGACTAAATGCTCAGTTTTACTAGGATTCTTTCACGTCATCTAATTAAAAGGCTATGAAGAAGCACAGCTCATTAGATCCTACAAGATGCATGATATTTAAGTGAGACCCAGGATGAAATATTACTTAGGCTAAGGTTTTATTCATATTAATAAATACGAATGAGGCCTTAACATATAGACTTATACTAAGTAGGAAATAACAAAAGAAACCATGAATTAAACATAAAAGTATCCTACTAACATAAAAATTAAACCACAATTAGAAATATAGGAAGCATAAGGGGAAAATAAAAGGGACTACGGCATATTTTTAGGTTGAGGTTTGGTTATGTTAAAAAAACATGACCAAGCCTTAACATAAAAATATGGATTAAGTCTAGAACAAGTTTAAAATATTCTCGCCAACCTGCTCCCACCAAATTAAAATTCAATATTGAACCAAGGGTTTATACTAGGGATTTAGAACATGAATTTTCCAGCAAGGAATCCATGAAACCTATAATTTAAAGACATAAAGACCAATCATTAGCAATGTTAGGCAAGCTTAAAGCAAAACATAACTCAGTAAGCTGTTAAATTGGATGATCTTCAAATTATAATAATGATAAAAAAAAGGCCATGCTTTTAGGGTTAAGCTTCAAAATGTCACAAGGGTCCCAATTTTCAAAAATATGGGGGGTATGTTAACCTCAACACACAAGACACAACAATAGTGAGTCTCCCATGAGATTTATTGATTAATATTTTGCTCCCTTCTTGTACATAGTCTCACTAACTCTTATTCCTTGTATATAGTTTCATTTTCATGTTGCTTGTACATAGCTTATATCCAAATAATACAAAAATAATATTATATGTCAAAAACACAAAAAACATTCAAATATACTCAGAGAACACAAAATTATATATTGTATGCATTGCCATTTTTACATTTTGCATATTTTTAATACACTACATATGCTAACTATCTTAGTATAGTTGGTTTTATCATACATATATGCTTCACTTATTCTTGTCAAGTGCTTGCATACTACTTATAGGACTTAGGTTCACTACACCAATTCATATTCACTATTATCTACCCACTGGGGGCATATACACTGATACATGGGTTCTTCATTTAACAGATTCACCTATTTGGCGGCACCATATATATAAGTTTAATTACCAAGTTACATCTTTCTATACTCTACATCATAACTTATCATTATTATATCTTGATATTGATCATGTTATACTTAGATTTTTTGCCAATTATTCTACTTTAGACTCAGTATGTGTACATATTGGATCGTACACAAATTTATATTACATGTTCATGCATACTTTCATTTATAGCTTTCCTAGTTTAGACTTGATTGTGTCTCTATGCTTCTTCTATTCAAGGGAATTCAAATATGTCATTGTGCTTTGGTTCTATACTAGTTTTATTCATAGTATGTATGCTTTGGACATGTGCCCATGCCATTGTGTGACTTCATGATTGTGTATGCAAACATTTGAAAATGTCCTTCTATGTGGCTCTAATCCAACTTGTTTGTTTTTTGCATATGTGGACATTTGAACATGCCCTTTATGTCTTGTTTTCTTATATTTAGTGACATGTGTTCATGTACCTTGTATTATGGCCCCTTAGCCTACTTTGCATGCCTCATGTGTATTATATATATGCTCTCTTAGATGCATCATGGCCATGGCACTAATATCTTGCTTGTTACACACTCCAATTTTAGATGTCATGAGGGACCTCATGCATCTCTCCTTCCTACTTGGTTGTCGTGATGGACATCGTGCCCCATCCCCTTAGGTAGCTACTCAGTTATTACTCAAATTTATTGTTACATACATTGTTATATCTATCTTGATATCCTTATGAATTCCATACATGACATACATCACATATTACATTTATTGTTACATACATTGTTATATCTGTCTTGACATCCTTATGAATTCCATACATCACATACATCACATATTACAAACATAGGATTTACATTCACTAAGTCCTAAAAGGTTAAAACACATACCCTAAGTGTTGGTTTATGAACCATGGGAATATTGATATTATTTCAATCCCCATCTATGTTACGAGTGAGCTAAAAAATAAAATCTTGTTTTTTTATCTTGTTAGGGACATGTTTTGGTAAAAATAAATGTGCCAATATGGATCCTTACACTCTTATGATTGTGTGATTAGGGTAAAACCAATAGTCACCATATTCCCATAAAGAAATATTTACTTCAAAAGATAGCCTAGGCATTGGTCTCACATTAATGCCCTGATATATAATTAGATAAAATTGATCAACTATAATTTGTATGTAATTTATGAATGTGAAGCATGTCAAAATCATCACAAACTCTATTAACACCTTGGAGTTACCATGAAATTGAATCTAGAAGGCTCATTGTGGCACAAATAAGATCAAGTAAATCAAATAACATATAAAAACTACCACCCTAGATAACTTGATGATATTGTTAAACTGGGTTGAAATTGATTATGTCTCCCTAAGCAGGTATGTTCTTATGGTCCAAGATCCTTGATATTAGGGTCACCCAATCTTCAAGTACATAATTAATGTATTTAGCTCCAAATAACCTATTCATCAAAGACATCCCAATTCTTACTCTTGGTCTAAATTAGGATATTGGTATTGTTACCTTTTGAGTCACCCATATTCAATTTTTCATGGATTTTACCATTAAAGAAGTTTACTCGCTTATCATCTTTTGTGTGTGAAATTTTTAAAGAATTAAACCTTTGAAATTGAACCATTCTCAGAGTTCAATAAGTTCAATAGTTCAATGGTTCAATAGGTTCAATGGTTCAAGGTTTCTCAAAGCGAACTGTTTGTCCTTTTGTGTATTTCAATTATGACTTTGAACCTTCCAGTTAAACTTAAACCCTTTTTTAGTGGTTCAATAGTTCAATGGTTCAAGATTTCAATGGTTCAAAGAATTTAATACTTGATGTTTTGTAAATATCATGTTCACTCAATTCCCTTGTATAAATTAATATATCATTGAACCTACTGCTTAAACCTCATAGCAGAGTTCAAGAGTTCAACGGTTCATTGTTTTAAAGTTCAAAGTTTTTGGAAAGGTCATGCGACTATTGGTCAGTCTGTGTAGTTCATCTCATATCTTTGAATCTCGAAGTTGAACCACATTTTCAAAAGTTCAAAGATTTAATGGTTCAATGACTATACACTCATCTTGCCCTGAGGCTTTCTCAAAGTTAAAATAGTGAGAGATTTAGAGGTGAATATATCTGAAACTCATTATAAAGCTAGAAAATTTTGAATTTTCATGAGGTTACATATAATCATTACTCATCAAAATCATGCATAAAAAATGCTTGTCATTAATGCATATGTCAGAGTGCATGTCTTATCAAGCATGTTTAGCATGTATTGTTTTGGTTTAATTATTTGATCTAGTTAATATCTATATCAAGAGAGAACAAGCCAAATTTAGAAAACAAGCAAACTAGGCAATATAAAGGAGAATAGCATAGGTGGTATAAGATATTTGATTGCTCAAATTCATAGTGATTTCAGATACATTTAAGGTGAGTTTTACTCTTATTATAAGCCATTTTCATTACTTGGTTGGAAAGAAGAATCCTTTTGAGTTTATAGCATTATTTAAGAAGTTCTAAACATTTTATTTTCATTATATCCTCCAACTTGTAGCCATGAAATCTGCATGTCTCAATTACGAGCATGGTCCTAGTCTCATATGTTCTCCTCTTGAAATTGGTGACACCACTCTGGTCCAATATGACTTGGAAGATTTTAAGGAAAGAGTTAGAAATCTTGTGTAAAATCCTATGATGCAGAAGATAGTAGAAAGTGGCTTGGTTGAAGCTGTGACCTTTCCCATGGTTGTACAATACCCTAAATTAGTTCTAGAATGCATGAATAGATATAAACCTTAGAACAGGTGCATCAGAACTACCGATGGTAATGTTTTACTTTATATCAACAAGCAAACCCTAATGTCTGTCATTTGAATTTCTCCCAAGAAACCATATTCTGACCACAATATTACTTCTTCCTATGGTTATTTTTCACTAAAAAAGTAATTTACAAGAGCGTGATTATAAGAAATTGGCTTATGAAATTCCAAAAAGGAGGTTCAATACTACCCAAACCATTAACAAGAAATCACATGATTCTAGAAGTAAAATATATTATAGTGTTACTACACAGGCTAAAGGGCAATGCTCAAGCATATTATTGGGAAGACTAGATGTACTTTTTCATATAAGTGATCCTCTAAGGAGAACAATATTTAGATTGGGCAGCTGAATGTTTACATCTAGATTTAAGTAATAGTTTGGGAAATAAAGATTTTTATATGTCTTCATACCTCTTCTATTGCCTAGATTCTACAATATAATAGGTAGGGTTACCTCATGCACCCTTGGCTGAAGACAGAAAAAATTATGACTATTACTCACAATTACAAATGCATAATTTCTATGAGGATTACAGGAGGGTTAATGATGTTTTTACTAGGAGAATGACTTTTGAATTAACAAACAACATCAATAAGAGGTTGTGTGATGAAGCTATGAAACTGATCAACATTTATGGTAGTTTCTTTATTAAATTTTCTAAGTTCACTTATATCAGAGTTGGCAGTTTTGACGGTGAACCTTTGAGGTTACCTAGGTATGTTTTGGACCGATTTGTGTTAATAGAAGTCTATAGACAATTAGCACATGTAGATAAATAATTCCCAATAAAAAATAAATTTGGTATATCTTTTCCTATTGAACTTAGATGTTGTTCATGCTAGTCAGCATTTGATGCTTTGAATTTAGAATTGGATCTTAAAAAATTCAATTTTTAGTACTTCACAGCCAGATCCTAATTTGACAGCAAAGGTTTTGCCAAGGATAACTTGGATATTAGAACAAGGTTGTCACATATTCCTCAATTAGAGGATTATTGGGAGGATTGTTCAGATGAATTTGAGGTCAGAAGAAAATTGTGGTCTAGGTTCTCCTTAGGGCAAATAATTACCCTTAATTTAAATATGGATATTTTTGGAATTTTTGATAATGAAGAACAGGTGACTGATCCATAATTTGAATAGATAATGCAATCACCTATTCCAAAAATTGACTGGGATAAAAATGAAGATAGAATTAAAGTTAAGACCCTCTTGGTGATAAGAAGAACTGAGAAATGGTTGAGAGAGCAAAAAATGGGGGGAGCTCAAAACAAAGCTTCCCAGTAATGTACATCAATAATTGAATCGTCGTCCCCAATAAGCTCCTCTAACTAGCTTATTGCTATTTATAATGCAGGTACTTCCAAGTCAAAAACTATAAGGGATCCTATCATCAAAGAATCTGAGAAGGCCCTTATAACTACTCTGCCTCCTCGTGCCACCAGATCAAGGACTCAAAGCAAGAGAAAGAGTTAGATTTCTGAAAAAGTAATTATGGATTTGAATTCTGAAGAGGATTTAGAAGCAATAGGTGATAAATAATCTAACTTACTAATGGCAAGGGAGGTTAGTGCAGATCAACAGAAAAATATTGCTTCTGATTCTACTGACCTGATGATTATTTCAAATGTGCCTTCCAATCAACCAAATCTTGATAAAGAAGTCTCAGCCTCTGCACCTAAGTGGTTGGAAAGCTCAATCAGCAACAAAAATAAAATATTACCTTTTTCTTTGCCCATTGAGGATATGGTGAGTAAGTGTTTAGGAAAAACCTCGATATATCAGCTATTAAAAACAACATCTAGGGTAGACGTTGACCCTAACACAAGGAACTGGAATGCAGAAATAGCCTGGCCAAGAACCAATGAAGAAGTTCAAGATCCTTCAGTTCAAGATTTTACAATTGAAAAGATAGATCTTGGGACTGCATCACGTGTCATGGATGTGCATCACCTTGAATCATCCACCAAAAAGATAGTCATTAAAACTTGGAAGGATGAAAAAGATAAAAGGGAGTTAAAATAGACTGTGCAGTCAATTGTTGAATACATCGATGTCATTCATAATCTAGATCCACAACCAATTGCCCAACTGCCCCTATATTTTTATCCAAAAACACCTGTCAATCAAAAGATGCAGGATCAGATACACAAAATCAAAATGGTTACTAAGATATTTGATAATTGGTTGGATGGCATCATCCAAAAAGGTACAAAATATATTAATAAATTGAAGAATGTATATGATCTAACCAAAATTATTGTTGAAGATTTGACAACACAAAATGCTTTGTGGATAAAATATTAAGGAAAATGGATGAGTGTGATGAACCAAATTAATGAGGTAAAAAAATATGGAATAACAAAGTTTTTGTCAAAAAAGAATTTGATAGGACTGGATGAAGATGTACTATATGTAAGTAAGAAAAACATTGAATGGAGGAATTCAATATCTCGACAAGGGTGAATTGAAATCACAAAAATGACCAAAGAAATAACTGAATTCATTTAGTCATTATAGCATGATCTACATTGTATTAATGTGAAATACATAAAGGATGATGGAAAACCAGAAAAGGACAACATTACTATGATTAAATCCTTTAGGAAAAAGATTAGCATCGTTAAATAAAGTGACAACTTATCAACTAAAAATTTCTCTCAGATTTCAAAGGTAAAGTCACTTCTTTATCACTGCATCGACACACTCTTGGAGCACGTGGAAAAGATGGGAAAAATTTGGACGGAAGAAAACATATGGAAGGCAAGAATAAAGCATGTCAGTATTCCTAATCTCTCAAAAATCTAGAAGTTTGTTATAGCATTTCAGGAGTGGAAATCTCAACATACCTACCCAACTGAACACAAAAAATATAGAGATCCTAATCCATCACTTCAACAATGATTTTACTTACATAGTTTCTTTTATTCAGTTATTCAGTTGTTTTTCTATTCAAAACTTGATCTTTAAATGAATTTGTAAAAAAAACTAAATCCTGGATGGGTCAGAGTTACTTTAACTCTGGTTTAGTTTGAAAGATTGATTAATTAGGGAAACTATATATATATTGTTGGTAAAAAAAATAGGGGAGAATAGAATAGAGGAAGGAGACAAGATTTTTCAGAGCTGGACCACTATTGCTTACAATATATATGATGTTTGTCTAAAACATTTTTCATCTGTGAATGAAAAGGAGAATCAATTACTGCATACTTAGCTTTGTGCATTTGAGTATTTGAAATTGGATTTTCTGTGTAAAATCTTCTTTCATATAGTAATTACTCTTCAATTAGACAATTCATTGTATGTGTTTTATCATTTATTGGTTCAGCAATATATATATATATATATATATATATATATATATATATATATATATATGTATGTATGTATGTATGTATGTATATGTTTATCATTTTGATTGTTATTGAAAATAGAATCTATGTATTCTATTACCCATTGTTGTGATAAGGTCTCGCATTCATAGCATGATGATGTATGGATGTTAGTTTGCCTTTAAACACTTTCTGGTTAAAATTCTATCTAAATATTTGAAATCATTGAAAATCTTAAAAGGATTTGTACCTTAATTTAGAGGGGAACTAGTATTGATAGTTCACCCATTTGTTGTTTAACTTATTTGTTCTTGAAAGAAGAAGGTTATGGAGTCAAAATAAAACATTTTTTTAGATAAGAACAAATTTGTTAGCCAACAGGTATAAAGGTGACATTTGTTTTCTTCACAAAATTTATTAGGTTAGTCACCCAAATTTTTAATGTATCCCCAACTTCATGTATTTTGAACGACTATGTGGCAACTTCTTTGTTATAGACAATGTTGAGTTTAGGAAATTAATAATACTTTTTGAACCCAACACCAACTATATATGCAACTGCAACTTGGATTTTTGGTAGATGTAATTTATATTTTTTGAGAGTAACTATAGTTAAAATATTAAAGAACACATAAATACAGGGGAATACCTCTCATTTATATTTTGTCTTGTACAATCTTGCTACTTTAATGAGCAACATATCACCTATGTATTCTCATTTGTTAAGAGTCAATATGTCATCATCATTATTATCTCTCACTACTTTAATTTACTCATAAATCACTAAATAATAGGGGACTTTTTTTATAGATATTTAGAATATAAGGTCATGTCCCTATACTCTTGGTTGGTACCATAGTAGAAAAAAAAGGAGTTTGAGTCTGGTATTGGGACGTAATTATACTTGCTACTTAAACTGGATAATTTAAATTATTAAGGAGCCAAAGGAAGCCAAGAGCTATGAATATTCAATCTTTTAATCATTTTGATGTAAAATGTCATTATAATTTATGTATGACCATGTAAGTCTCATTAGTCAACATAGCCAAATTTGTAATGGATAATACTTTAGAATTAATTACTCATTAATGGTCTGTGATGATTGTCTTTCTATTTGAATTTCATTTTATGATTTTACCTTTATGATAGCTTTCTTGGATAGGTTTGGATTCATCAAAACCTTTTGTAAGCCAATTTAACCTTTTCTCAGTTTAGTATATTCATTAATTCTCCAAAAAATATTGTTATAGTGTTACTTATTTTGTTTAAAAGGTTATTGTGCCACTTGACAAAATATTTCAATGTCACACCATTGTAGTCCCTTACACTTATCTATCAATCTTAAACATTGTGAGTGAAAGGAGGCATGAGATTGAAACATGTGACATCAATCCACATATTCTCATTATCGTAAAATATTTTAGATTGAAGTATTGAACTAGAATGTATGATAATGTAAAAATAGAACACATTGTAGCATCATACATTGCCACATTATCACAATTTTTTGTAGCCCATTATTTTGAAATAGGTATTGTGAGGGTGTAAGGAGTATCCATGTGGGATTTAGGACTATAACATGTCAAAATTTTAGGTGATGCAAAATATTTAGATAAGTCAAATTTTGTGTATCACAGTAGAGCATAGAAGATAGTGGCATAAAGACATGTGTAAAGTCATTTTACAACAAATCTTCACGACACTTAAAACAAAATCAACCATATAATAAACTTCAATTCTCTATGAATGGTTATGAATAGACATCAAATATATGTGAATTTTAACATAAAAGTGTGGATTACACATATAACCTTGTTGGACATGTAAAATAGGCAAGTCAACTTTGTTAGATAAAAGAATACCAATCTAATGTGAAATCCATTCAACCACTGTTAGTATGATTTAAATTTAAACCAAAGTTTTGAATAACAAACTTTAGGATTTCATATGATCACAAACCTTCATGCCATAAAAGAAATAAAGACAAAAAATGAAAATTTTCAATAAACAAATGGGTCTCCTTTTGATTTATAAAATGGGGATGTGTTGGTCACAATACCTTCTCCACAACAACATAGAAATGTTGTTGAATATAATGGTATTTTTTCTGAGGACTATGTTTATGTTACATAGACAACATAGGACATCCATCTTCCAAATTTAGTATGGTAGGTGGATTTTGGTGCCGCAAGGCATATGACATGACACAAGGATTGGTTCATCACTTTAGCCTCTTCATTTTTTCAAGGTAATGCATATATTGGATATGATACATCCTATAGTGTCCAAATTATAGGATATATCTCCTTATCACTTGGTAATCATGAACATAAAATCACTAACATTATTTATGTTCCTGAGTTTACCAAAAATCTATTGTTAGTGAGTCAATTGATTCATCACAACTTTATGGTTGAATTTAATCATAAAAATATAAAAAAATTATCTCATTTGAGATAAGTCTCAAAGCTCAAAAATTATTCCCATAACTTCTAGTGTAAAAAAAATGTTTTGGCTTAATTTTTTTCATAAATCCAATCAAGCTACAGTTTCAAAAGATATTGACTTCGCTAATATTTGGCATAAAATGCATGGACACTTAATTTTTGGATACCTAACTGCACTCAATAAACACAACATGGTGAGGGCCATACCTCACTCAAAAATAATACATATATATGTTCCATTTTTAAATCTAGAAAACAACATCAAGCTCCATTTGGCACAAGTACATATCAAGTTTTTGGTCTATTGGACCTAGTTCACACCGATATTTTTTGGCTCGATGGACCTAGTCTTAGAGGCTACCAATAATTTATCTCATTGTTGATGATTACTCACAGAAAATGTGGGTATATTTATCAAATACTAAATATCAATCATTTTGAGTCTTGAAATAGTTCAAATCCTCTATGGAATGTGAATTTGATCATAAAATTCATGCCCTCTACTTAGATTGAAGGGAGGAATACACTATTAAATATTTATATGAATAAATCACATGCCGAAATGGTATTTTATAGTGATTTAATCTCACTATTATGAAAATAATGTGCAACATGATTGAATCACACCTACCTTGTATATAATATGCAAAAGCAGTTCCCACAATAGTCTAATTATTGAATCAGACTCCCACTAAAGCTCTCAATGGTATTACTCCCAAGAAGCATGGACTAGGAATAAGACTTCAATATCACATCTTTGTATTTTTGGTTTTAGATCATATATGCATGTCCCTAAAAAGAATAAAAATAAAATAGACAAGAAATCATTGGCATGCATTTTCATAAGATATAGTGAATAATTGAAGGCCTACTGACTCATGGTCCATAAATAAAGAATATACACATCAGAAAGGATTTAGTGTTTGATGATAAGGGTGATATAACTCCACCATCTACATGGTCACTTGATAAAAGCATTAGACTTGTCAACATTTCTTGTTGATAGTGGTAGTATTGATGAAAATAATGATGACAGTTAGCCAACCCCACCACCCACTATTCAATGTATGCCAAAGTAGTATACCATCACATTTCAAGACATAAAATTGGATGGAGTCCTAGTAACTTACACCACAAGATTGGGGACTCAAAGCATGGATTGAGAAAATGTTAATTTGGCCTTGATGAGAATAATTGAAAAAAAAATTGAGCCCTCAATGGTTTGTGAAGCCCAAAAGTCCAAATATTAGAAAGAAGACTAGACGTAGAGTATCAGTCACTCATGAAAAACAATACATGACAGATTTTTGATCTTCCATAATTTAAGAATCCTATCGGATGCAATTGGGTATTTAATAATAATTAAAAATTTGGTGGAAATATAAACAAACACAAGGCAAGACTCGTAGCAAAGGGTTACACTCAGAAAGAAGCCACAGACTATGATGAGACTTTTTCTACACAACCAAGATAAATATGATCATATTACTATTTTGTACTGATACAAAATTTGGGTGGATCATTCATCAGTTAGATGTAATAAAATGTCTTTTTTAAATGCGTGTCTATAGGAATAGGTATATATGACTCAGCTAGAGGTTTATGCCACACCTAGTCATGAATAAAATGTGTACAAACTAATAAATTCATTGTCTAGTCTCAAGTATGCCCCCAGAGCTTAGTTCATAAAAATAGATAATTATCTCATACAACATGTATTCCATAGGTGTCCATATGATCAAAACATCTACCTCAAAGAGCAAGGGAGAGGTTATTATAGTAGTTGTTTATGTTGATGATCTCGTCATCACTCACAATTTAGTGAAGATGATAAATGCAACCAAGAATGATCTCAAACAATCATTTGATATAAAAAAATCTTGATCTATTATACTATTTTCTTAGTCTTTAGGTATGAAAAATGGGGAATTGCATCTTCATTTTTCAAAAAAAAATTCCAATAAAATAATCGAGATATTTTGGATGATGGACTACAGGCTAATGAAAACACCCATGGAGACAAGACTTCATCTGTCTTGAGAATATTCATCACCACCATTATATGCCATTATTAGTTGACAAATGATTGGGATTCTCATATACCTAACCTACACTAGGCACAATATCAACTATGTTATTAGCTATCTTTCACGCTTCATGTAGGAGCCAACGATAAGCCATTGTAAAGAAGTAAATTGGATATTGTAATATATTTGAGGTACCATGGAGTATGGAATTGAATACATTAAGAATGATAATTTATTGGGAAAGTGCACAAATTTTGGGGACAAAAAAGTGCCTACTCATGGACATGACTTTTCTAAAATTTTAGAAATATAAACTGCTATAGATAATTTGAGATGGCTACACTCAAAATTTGAATATGGTATACGAACATGAATTGTAGAATTTTGGGTCTAGTTTCTAAAACTTTAAGTTTTTTTAAAAATATTTGAGTATAACTAGGTCAAATATGTAAAATTTCAATAGGAACTCCTATTTTTTTAAGAAAACATAATAAATAGACGTTCGTGTGGCCCACCATTTTTTTAGCATTGTTTAATATTGTTTGAAACCCTTTGGTGAATATTTAGATAAGATATTCCATTTTGTGACATATAGTATTTATATTTTTTCAATTAATATATATATATATAATATAAAATAAATATATCTTAAAAACTAACAAAAAATGAATGGCCAGTGGTGCGGCCCCCTAACGACGTCAAAAAATGAAAAACTAGTTTTTTTTGTTTAAATGTGTGTAGAATTAGGCCTAGTTTGTGACCATATAATTTGTTTTACAATTGGAGAAATTAAAAAATAATATGAAAAAATATATATACATGTATATTTTTAACATTTAGTGTCCTAAAAATATCTATAGTTAGAAATCAACAAGGATTGAAACCTAAAAATAGTCCAAAAATTATAAAGATCATATATTTAGAAAGAGGATAGCATGACCATTGTCATGGTAATAATTTTATGAATTGAATCATTGAAATTCATTGTGTGTTTGGTGATTTAATTTGAATTTATTTTTCCTCAATACTCTTAGATTTGACTGTGTGTTGATAAGTCCAAACCTTTGGCTCAGGAATCCAAGCCATTTCGAAGATAAAAGGCTTGGTTTTTGAATTTAAATTTCAAGAATGCATATGTGTTATAATATGTACATGTTATTATGACATTTTACTGTATATTGTGGCATTTTGACCTTGACAAGTGTTTTCATAGTGAAAGGAATGTCTATGCATTATAATGCAACCACCAATACATATTTTATCTATTTTTATGCCAAGAAATAGGGATGCATATGCATTATAATGCATACATATAAGTTTACATTTATATTCCTTATACTTTAAAGTTATTTTAGTAACTATAATAAATTAGGTTTTCTCTACATTTGATAGAGTCGATCTCATAGTTTCACACCTTACGATGTGGGAAATAGTTTTTTAAAATCTAATCTGGTCAGTACATAGGCATTTTTAAACTTTGGGATTTTAGGGTACACCTTTTACAATTGATGCCCATTTTTGGTAAACATATAGTCATTTTTTGAGGTTTTTGTGTCTTCCTAATTACTTCCTAGCATTCCTAGGAGTACTAGGTTTATCAAAATTGAAGTTTTCAAACCACCAACTTTGAACTAGTTATAAAGTGGTTAGATTGGGGTAACATAGGTCACATGAATGACTTGCACAATCAAATAACCACTTTGTGTTGATTTAAATTTCTCATCATCCCTCTCTCATCCCTAATAACTTATTACTCATCCCTCATCACCCCTAATCACTCTCTCCTCATTCTTCATTTTCCCTAATCACTCCCTTATTTACCTTCACTATCCCTAGTCATCTCTAATCATTTCCTTATCATCCCTAATCACTCCTCCATTGACCTTCACCATCCCTAATCACTCTTTCCTCATCCCTCATAATCCCTAATTTTTTCCTCCTTGTACCTCATCATACCTAATCACTCCCTCCTCATCCCTCGTCTAAAATCACTCCCTCATTGACCTTCACTATCCCTCATCATCCCTAATCACTCCATTATCATACCTAATCACTCCTTAATTGACCATCACCATCCCTAATCACTCCATCCTTATCCCTCATATTACCTAATCACTCTTTCCTCATCCTTCATCATCCCTAATCACTCCCTCATCATCTGATGTAAGTAGGCCTCTTATAGGTTTACTCATCTAGGTCTTCTACGCCTCCTTTAATATTTTTAGCCTTCCTTGCTTGTTTCATGCCACATATTTAACTCCTTATACTAGCATGAGGTTATTGTACTCTGAATTTTGTTACTCCCTCCATAAACATGGTTTATTCTTTTGAAGTACACCACCTTTGCATGACACAACAAACATGATATTATCTTAAGGATTTTATCTTTCTTCTAGGTACTAACCTTTATTTGTATCATATTTATTTTAATTCAATCCCATTTGACTAATATTATATTATTGAACACACATTTTAACCTACTTTCACTTCTTTACCTTCATAGTGACAATCTCCATCAAAACACTATTCCATGTTTATAAAAACTTAATTCTTGTAGACATCATAAATTTATATCATATCAAACTTTATTCATTAGGTATGTAACAATTTATATAAAATAATTCACTCAATACTAACTCTTGATGTCCCCAATAGGATTATTGTATTTGATTTGACACTGTCTAAGCTAGCACATAAGATTCTTCCATGATTTGTACTCATAAATGAATAATTATGAGCTGTCATAAGTATCTTAAGGCTTTGTAAATTTTTAAGGAGTCTTAAAGACATTTTTAAATTCATAGTCATCTTATAAATTCAAGAAAAGGCAAATGTAACAAAAGACTATTCATAACAAGTCATTTTATTATCTTAAGTTTGAGTGGTTGAATGAGAATTCCAACCAGAAATTGGTCATTATAAACTTGGTGAATACCCAACTACATGATATGCATCAAATATATCAATGAGGATGAATTCAATATCATTATGAACCATAAAAAAAGACAAGTTTCCATGACTATAAAATCTAATGACAGTTTATTAGTTGAAAATAAGGATCTGTATAATGGTGAAGTGTAATTCTCTTGAAAATAAAGGTCTATTTTCACCTAAATCAAGTGTATTCATGTTTTTTTTAATGAATTAATAACATACATTCAATTTTTAATTTATTTTAACTTAGTGTGTATCTTTTCTTATTGAAACCCTCAAAGTCGTATTTTTTATGTAATTATAGTCACTTATAACATGTGTGAAAGTTTGCACGAGCTTAATTTAAGGATTAGAAAAGTTGAAAAAAGTCTTTAAGAACCTGATACCAAGTATTTTTATAGTAGTGAATATTTTTTAGTTCATGATATTCCTAATTTTGAAGTCAAGATTTGGCAAATTTTTAGGGTAGCCAACAATGTGGTATCGCCTAAATTTTAGGGTATAGTTTAAATTTAAGGGGAGGATTGCCTACATTTTAAAATAAATTTCCTCTTATATGTATGTCACCGACACCAAAAAATATAATTTTGTGGAGTTAAACTATTTATAATATATTAAAAATTTTGTAACTAGCAAGTGGGTGACTATAAAAAGCTATCAAATGACACCAACCTAGTGTTGGTCGATGATAACAATTAGGATGACTATACCAAGCTATTAGATGATTGTAACAAGCTATCAGATGACCAAAAAAAGTTATCAAATGAATAAAACAAATTATTATTTCTCTTTAGTGTTTATTTTATGGATTATGTTGAGTGTTAAGGCATCAAAAGAATCCCAAAACCTAAATATTAATGCATATTTGGATTCTTGTTGAAAATTTATACAATTTCAAAAAATAAATCATCATAATCTAAGTCCATATGCAAAATTTACATATTTGGGAAGCTATGGATTTGGCATTACACTTGAATATATATGACTACATCATGTATTCATGTGATTTCATGATGCAATCATCTGTCTACAAGTGTAATATCGACTCTTTAGTTTCTTGAGGTCATAAATTTTGCATACGAACTTAGATCGCAATGATTATTATTTTTGAAATTTCATAAATTTTAGAGAGGAATCCAAATATAAAATAATATTTATTTTTAAGGAAGTTTATTTTTTTTTTAAATTGATTTTTCATGTTCCATCACTTGATTCACGTGCAAAGTTAACCACCTAGCTCCATGGATGACTAGATGATGTCATCAGGTGACTACATCATTTAGTCGAGTGGATGCACGATGCAGTTGGGTGGTTTCATGATGTAGTTAGGTATATGCGTGATTCAATCACCTAATTTCATGGTTTATTTATATGAATTCATGGTGCCACATCATAATTCACCATGTGCCACCTCATAATTCACCTACACTATTATATGCCTTCCAACTTGATTAGTCAGCATTATGAAACTGATTTGCCTAGTGACTTATAAGTTTTTTTAATATAAACCACTAAAATTTTAACTACCTGATACATGTGTTATATTGGATAAATATTTTCCAGGTTTTATTAACAATCATTAAGAATCTCTCAACTTTTGTGTTTCTTGAGAAACCCTAAAATAAGTTTTTTGATATAAAAAGCCTCACAACTCAATTTATAATTGGTGAAATTTTATCAAAATTTGAGAAAAGTTACTTAAGGAGATTTAGAATATTTTATAACTATTTTCAAGTTCAAACTCACTCTGATAATCCCTTTATAATTGACTGTGTCCAAGACTGCCTATAGGTAGTCATCGAGAGAGATTGGAAAATAGAAAATTTGATGGTTTTGCCATGTTGTTTGATTCCAAACTTATTAAGAAGATTTTTCATTATTTTGAGGTCATTATAAACTAATTTAAAATATTATCCAACCCATTTCATGATTTAAATTGAGTCTAATCCTTTCAAGGAAGGTAGATTAGGCCTAAAAAGGGGGTTAAGGTCAAAAAGAGAGATTTTGATTATTTTGATGTGTATTTGGAACCCAAAGTTCATCTGAAGGTTTATTTTCATTATATGATCATTTTAAACACTTTATTAAATTATTATAAGTCATTTATTGATTGAAATAATGAAATATCCTTCAAAAAGCATAATTAGGCATGAACAATCATAAAGAGTGCAATATTTATTTTTGAGTTTATTCCCTTGAGAAACCAATAGAGAGATTGGTTTATCCCTATCATATGTGGTCTATAATATCTCAATAAGTAATCCAATGGACTATTGATATGAATCTCAACTTATAACACTATTCTTAAGACCTAAAAGGTCTACACATAGTTTTATAGCAGAATTAGGATTGAGTTGAGTTTTTTGGTCATTAAGAGATCCAAGCGGTGATTGAACTTATGAAAAATAACCCATAAAATCCCTATATAATTTCCTTAAGTATTTGATAAGTTTTGTGATTAGGTTGAGTCAATAAAAAAAGATTCAAAATTGAAAGTTGTCTTTGCCAAGGTCTAAAGTGACAATCCTACAAAAGTTGCAAACTTCTTTGAGAAAATTGAATTGAATAAGATCCTTCTTTCCATCACTATGGATATATGGTAAACTATGGGATTTGGATTGGAATTATCAATGAGGCTCCAATTACCCCTATCTATATAGATATAAATTTGGATTCTCAACTCTAGGATTGGGATTCTTAGATGCCCAAATCCTAATTTATATATGTAAGTAATACAATTTCAATCCACCCTTTTTTTGATTCATTGCCTATTTATTATAGTCCTGGGATTTGGATACACTTCACGATATGTGTATGGATCACTATATAGATCTGTGAATCCCACTAGATAATTAGATGATATCTTTGAGTTTCTTATTTTAATAAAAGAGGATGAGTGAAAGAAGAGTTTATTTGGGATTTATTTGAGTAAGTAAAATTTGGAATTGGAAAATAATCCAATTTGACACAAGTAAGAAGCTATTGTATCCGCCATCAAAGTATTGGATGGAGTGAGTAAAGATGAGGAGGGAGGAGGAGAGATTGAGTAGAGATGATGAAGGATTCATTATGGATGATGAGGGATGGTGAGGGTCAATGAGGGAATAATTATGGAGGATGATGGAGTGATTATGGATGATTAAGGATGGTGAGGGTTGATGAGGGAGTGATTAGGGGTAATGAGGAATGAGGAAGGAGTGATTAGAGATGATGACGTATGATGAAGTAGTGACTAGGGATGATGAGGGATGATGAGGGAGTGATTAGGGATGATGAGGGAGTGATTATAAATGATGAATAATGGTGAGGGTCAAAAAGGGAGTGATTATGGATGATGAGTAATGAGGAGTGAGTGATTAGGGATGATGAAGGATAATGAAGTAGTGATTAGGGATCATGAGAGATTGATTAGCGATGATGAGGGATGGTGAGAGTCAATGAGGGAGTGATTAGGGATGATGAGGGAGGGATGGTGAGGGTTAATTATGAAGTGATTAGGGATGATGAGGGATAAATAGTGAGTGATTAGGGAAGATAAGGGATAGTGAGTGTCAATGAAGGAGTAATTAGGGATGATAAGGGAGTGATTAGAGATGATGAGGGATAGTAAGGGTGAATGAGAGAGTGATTAGGGATAATGAGGAATGAGGATAGAGTGATTAAGGGTGATGAAGAATGATTAGGAAGTGATTAGGGATGAGGGAGGGATGATGAGCAAGTGAAATTAATAAAAAATGGTCATTTGATGTGTGCAAGTCATTAATGTGACCTATGCTACCCTAATCACACCAGTTTGGTTCAATTTCAAAGTGATTGGTTTGTAAACTTCAATTTTGACAAATTTAGGACTCCTAAAAATTCTAATAAATCCAAAATGCACAAAAACCTAAAAAATGACTATATGTTTATGAAAAATTGACATCAATTATAAAATTTATGCCCTAAAATCCTTAGGTTCAATACTGAGTCTTTGAAAATACCTAAGTACTTATCAAATTGGATTTTTAAAATTATTTTTCACATCGTAAGGCATGAAACTTTGAGACCAACTCTATCAACTACAAAGTGACCCTAATTTATTATATTTACTAAAATAAATTTAAAGTATAAGGAATATACATGTAACAATATAAATTTAAACTTATATTTAATATTTATTTTAGTAAACCCTTTGTTGATAAACCATATGCAACTACCAATACATATTTTATCTATTTTTATTCTAAGAGACAGGAATGTGTACACATTATAACTCATACATGTTCCTTTGACTATATACAACACGTATGCATTATAATGCATATGCATTCAAATGATTTAGTTTTGAGCCTAAATTCATCTAATGCATACATGTTAGTATAAATGTCCATAGAATTGTCCCCCAACTTCATGAACACACCCTGTTCTTGATAGATTACATAGATGTAAATCACATAGATTCTCTTGATGAAAAGAAATCCACATCTAGTTTTGTTTTATTTATAGGATCTAGTCATATATCTTAGGGATCGAGAATTAAAACTTTATTTCTTGATCTTATATTGAGGTAGGATATTGTATAGAAGGATGAGTTGTCTATGAGAGATATGGATACATCTCATCCTTATAGGAATGAAAGAACCATAAATTTAACCTAAAATGTTGTATTATAATAATCAAGGTGTTCCATAGTTTGTTCATTATCTTATGTTTCATGATCATACAAAGTACATCAAAGTCCAATTTTATTTCATCTGTAAGCATGTTCAGCATCATAACATCCAACTCCAATTCCCCCCCCCCACAAAATCAATGTGCAGATATCTTCACAAAGTCACTTTTACGTGATAAGTTTGAGGCACTCTGAAATTCTCTCTCTTTGACTCTTAAGACTATGATGAATTAGGGGGGATGTTAGAATAATGTGATTATATTGGTGATTAATTAACCATAGTGAATAAACATTGTAAGTTAGTAATTAAAACTCAAGTAGTTTATTTTTTTTAGTTGTTGGGATATTTATAAATTTCATCGTATTTTATTACCTTAGGTTGTTAAGATAAATAATAGCTATGGTTCCACCTGTAGCATAAAATAGGTTGTGAGTGATAATTGTTTTTTAATTTATAAAATTTAGAACTGGTTGTGTAATATTTATAAATATTATTCGATTGTATTTTAGATTATTTTCTAAATTACTATATTTTAGTAATAGAAACCCAAAATGCAAACAACTTCAAGGGAAAGGATAAAGAGATAATCAAATTACTTATAATAGATTTTCTTACCATCCTTTTGTCTCTTAGAGCTCCTTTCCAATATTTTCAAATCGATTTGAATGCAAAATAAATGGATTATTTGATTTCTTGATTGAGTTTGATAATGGCTTCAATGGCTTCTTGGCTTGTTGATGGCTTTGACAAGGATATGGGAATGCTTCAATGATGCAAGTATAATGGATTCTCTCTAAGTTTCCATGTTAGTTGGTCATGGAGGTATGGCTTGTTTATATAAGCCATGGGAGGGAAAATTAATGGCTAGATTTCAAAGTTGGGTTGTTGAGATTTATGGTGTAGGATTATCCAAGGAATTAAAAACTATTTGGAGGATTATAAAGGAGAGAAGGTTATATAGGTAAAAACCTCTAGAATATCTTTAGGAGGTTTAATCATGATTAGGAATGGGTGATTAGAAGATTCTAGAGAAAGTAAGGCTTAATAGGTGGATAAGTGGGCCTTGGGAATTTTAAATTCCCAAATAATGAATAAGTGGTATTAGAATGGGATAATTGGGATTTAGTATAATTAGTAGATTGGTGGGGTAGGAATAATATTCATAGGATGTAGGGGATTTTATGTAGGAATTAATTGGATAGGTAATATGACTATGGGTCAAATTAGTGGGTTTAATATAATTATTAAAGTGAGTAGATTTAGGTGCATACATTTTGCCCCTCTTTGAAAGGGCATTGTGAGTGGACGAAGTGGAAGGAGTAATGGTATTTCAAAAAAAAAACCATGTCATGGATGAATATGTTTTTAGTAGGTATGATGCCCCCTTGAGGGAGCATGTGGGGAGAAATAATCTAGATGGTTACTCGAATAGGAATCCCCATGGAGGAATAAGACTAGGATGATGATAAGGGATTGGGATGCCTCAATTATTGATGTATCTACAATTGACATTCCCCAAGAATAAATTCTATGGGATAAAGTGGCTTCACCATGAGAGATGAGTTTTAAACAAATGACCAATGTCTAGAAGAGATGTGGTTGGATTAAGATGAGAAGACTAGAATTCTTGAGATATCGACATGGTTCATGAAATAAAGAGATTGGATAGGCCATAATCTGATGATGAGTCTCAAAGAAAACACATATACCCAAGATGGTAGAAGGCCTATAGAGGATATTGGATGAGTTATTAAGGATAATAAGCCACTTTATGTGAGATGTGTAGTTGTAAATGATGCAGTGATATCAAGTGATCCATCTAAGATGGGATGGGATTAGGGTTTAAAATGGGTGAGCTATCCTTGGGCACAAAATTATGGCTAGGTGTTGCCTACATAGTCTTAAGAGACCTTAGGCTGATGTAGTTATCCTTAAATGGGAAAGATGATGGGATGGATAAGAGACATGAAGATGAAATAGATGGATTGAATTTGAAAAAGAGTGATGGAGGAGTCATGATATGGATGAGCATGACATGAGAGATATTGACAATGCCCCTAGAAAAGACATATGCATAGGAAGTGGTAAGGATGCTATTATAGTTATTGGCACATCCCAAGGGGAATCAATTGTAACGAAAAAGAGAACTGTAATAAAGAGACTTATCTTAGGCAAGGACACATGCTTAGAAGAACTATAGGTCTCAACTAGAGGATAGATGAGTGTCATGGTAGCTTTAAGATATGTGTGATGAAGGATAATGTTTTTGGTGGTGTCATGATAATGGGTAAACAAATTAGGTGACCATATTATTGATGAAAGGTGAAAAAGACCAACAGTTAAGGGAGTGATAAGAGTAGAATAATCCCATATGTATTGGTATTAATAGTTATATAGGGAGAAAGGTGGATAAATAGGAAGTGAAAATAAGTTGGAGGCACCTAAAAATGGATTTGTTATAAGGGAAGTGATTTTGGTGGAAGAGGTGAAGAATGTTGTAAGGTTGCCCATGTGAGGTGGAAGAATGGGGTAGTAGGAGTGAAATGGCATTGGGTATTGCTACAAGCCAAGTTTTAAGGGGGGACTTTTATCAAGATCTATATAATATTTTTGAAAAAAAATTCAACATCACTATGATCCAAGTTTTATTGGCTATAACAAAGGTAAAATCTACACGGGTTCATTTTGCAGGTGGGCATCATTGCTATGTGCTAAGGTAGATAATTGAGATGGATGGTAGGGTTTGAAGAGATTGTATAAGATATTCACATGTGGGTGGGTGTATCATTTCTTTTCATACTTATGGATCAGGAATTCATGCAAGGCACTAATGATAGTATTGTCAGTGTCAAGCTCAATGACCCAAGGGAGGAAGGCATGGCCATTGATGAAGAAGGCAGCAAAATCTTAGCCACCACTTAACACATATCAGATGTGGTTAAAAAAAGATCAAATTAAAGTAAAAGGCATAAAATAGACATAGTGCATGGAAGGAAAAGGGAAAAATCCAAGTTAGTGGTGTGAGAGGGAGGTTATGGCATAGGCAAATGGTAAAATATTTGGGTGTATGAAATGGTGAGGAGGAAGGACAGGAGGATCGATGTCGAGGTTGAAACCAAAACTAGGTATGATTTTTGTATTTTGTGTAGTGTGTATGTAGGAATATATATGTGGAGAACTAGGGTTTGAGGGCCATGATAGGGTGATCATGGCTCAGGGCATGTAGAAGTCATACAGGGAAGTTTAGTAGTGATGTAGTTGAGGAAAGGGGATGCAACCATGTCACAAGGGGAGAAAATTATAGGTCAAGTGGGGTCATATGGTAATATATAGGATTTGTAGGAGGAAAAGGAGCTATAGGAGGGGGAGTTTTCTTATGGAGGGTGGCATCATAGGAGGTTGCAATTGGGTGGGTAAGAAAATAAATCTGCATCAAAGAATGAGGGAAGTAGAATATCAAATTTATATAGGAAGGTTTTGGGATGTATATTTGTTTTCTTAATGTGATGTAATGACACCATTTAATTGTTAATTATGTGTGTATTTTAGGTGGATTAAGCATGGGAGAGGATGATAGTGGCAGGAAGTATATCGAGATGGTTGCAAAGATGGTGACATGGTCACTAGTTAAGGAGCGTGTACCATCTATAGAGGCATGGGAGGAGAAATGGAAATAATAGGGGTATTGGGGATTGTGTGATCTAGTTAGCATCTACACAAAGAGAATGACTATGTTTGCAGTACCAAGTTGCATGTTTACAAGGTCATATTTCTCGAAGGGATATGCAAATGGTGGAAGTAATAGCCTAGGTAACATCATTACTAGAGTAGGTAAATCATTAAGATGCATAGATTAGGGTGTTACAAGAATAGGTGGAGTTAATGCAGGGTAACTAGATGCAATTGTAGGGATGATTAGGGTAGCAAGAGGTAGAGGCACAGGTCACAAGGATGGAGAGAAATATGGACATGATATTGTTAGATTCCATGGGGTTTAGAGATGTGATAGCCTAAGTGGCAAGGATGGTATGGGAGACATAATATTGGAGAGCCTTATATGAGCATGCAGTGCTAGCAGGGAATATGGATCCTTCATATAGGGTGATTAGTCTATTCGAGATGACACCAAGTTTTAGGTCATCAACCCAATCAGTGCATCCATCATCAAGGCCACCATCACAAGGTGGGATATAGGGTATGATATATTTGTAGTGTAGAGCTTTGGCCCAATTGCAAATTATGTAATTATAGATTAAATATTATGAAAAGAGGTTGTAATGGCTTGAAAATATGTGAATATGATGTAATAATTGATATTATGGTGATAATGAAAATGTGATTGTTTTATTTTTGTCATAGAGTGATCAAAATGTGATGATGTGGAAGGATAGAGATAGGCGATAGGATAATAATGGGAGTGGTTATGATGTATATGTTGATTATGAGGATAAGAAAAAATTATGTGAAAGTAGTCAAAATATGATGTGATGGAACTCAGTGAGTGGGGACATTGTGGTGAAAGAATGATGACTTTTATTGGGATTCATCATATTGGTAGGTGTGGGAAATAAACATTGATGATTGTGGAGATGTAGGTGTTATATATCACATGAGGAGATGAGGTGTTTTCATTTTAGTATAAGCTTTTACAAGTATTCATGTAGTTGGTATAAGTACAAGTAGGTAGATACTCTAATAATGTCATAGGGTAGACTAGTACCAATGCTAGAGCTAATTTATGAAGTGAACGTGTAGGTGTTCCAGACACTACACTAGGTGATGGACATGTTGGAGATAATATTATGGTATTAGAAAATGGAGGAGTTGAGACTCCAATTGTAATGTATAATATAGGAATTTTTATGCACAAGGTGTTGAGAGAGGAGATGTGCTTAGGGCACTGTAAGACCTGGAGGCATCCTTTTGTTTCATACGAGGGACTTGTAGGGGGAGCAGAACCTGCATGAGGGAAATAGTATGATGAAACTAGTGGAATGAGGGAGGTGGTTTGGGAATCATGGTCTTTGGTTGATATGTTTGTTTATATTAATGCGTATTTATTTTTAAGCTTTTTTGGGTTTTGATTCATTTTATGTCAATAGTATGTGGTGTGAACTCACATTTTTATCTTGGTGATAGTTCACAATCAGTTTTTCTTTATATATATATGGTCAATAGTTATAATTTATAATGTCATGTGAATATTTTTTAGGTGGTTAACATTACATGTTTACTTGAATATTAATTTTTAGCCACTTTTTTTAAAAAGTGATATAAGACAGATGGGAGTTAATATGATGTGTTAGTCATATTAATTAAGACCTTTTTTCAGTTACCATGGAGTATCAAAATAATAATCATATAGAAAGTGTGTAATTTTTGACAGTTAGGTATTCACATATATCAAAGGAATACACTTTTTTCAAACTAATAACACTTTATAATTATAGGTTGCCTTGTATTGCTCCATGGAATGATTGGCCGAATGTTAAGATTGATCAAACTACTAATCATTTGTTTTGCAGGTTGACCATTTTTAGAATTAGATACAAACATCATTTTTAATCATCCATCTAATTTTTCTTGTTGACACATTTGACTCGTGCTTGCAGGTCTGATCGTTTCAAGCCAAAACATTTAAAACTACTAATGATATTTGTGCAGGTTTAAGTGTCAAAGTTGTCAATTTAAAAATGGTTAAACCATTTGCTTGTAAGAAGAATGATTGAATATCGATATCCTAAAAACTACTAATCTTATATTTTGTAGGTCCAACAGCCTCTGAATTGGCTAACATATTATTTTTTATTTATTTATTACTTTATGTGCTTTTTGATTAGATTAGAATAACAAACACACAAAATTAATTAGGTTAAAGAATTTTTGTGTTTGTCTGAGTGTCACTTGAGGGATATAATGGTGTATGTTCTCCTCCTTGCATCCTTGCAATGATTCTTAGAGGATTAAAAACCACCAATAATCTCTCACTATTTTATATCTAGGGTTCAGTGTTGTGGATTTCATCACCTTGCATTTTACCAAACTTTGTGTTCTGACAGAGTATAAATATCAGGACAACTATTGTTAGGTACTAAAGCAAAATTCCCCATAAAGGGTTATGTAGAGTGATGGGCATTTTGAATTCAATACACAAATTAGTTAGACAACATCCTACATGAATTTGGGCCCCACCATACATATCATATATCCAGGACTCCCCTAGTCAGCCTATATAGCCTAGCTTAAGACCTTTCAGCCATAACAAGTGATCTACTATCAGAGTCATTACCAACTCCCAAGTGACCATTATATACAAATGGGGTTGAGAGGGTTTTTTTGATGTCGTAATAGGTCATCGACCTACAACCTCACCCAAAAAGTTGTTAGATGGTATAGACATCGGGTCACACACCCATCAGTTTACTAATCTTAGGATTATGGTCTACTTGCTTGGGTGTGTCATATTAGACCAGTTTTGTTTGTGAACTAAGTCAGTCATTTACCCTAAACCCATACATGGACATCTAGGTCTTTTTTCACGTATCACTATCCTATATATTCTTATCTCTATCATGTACATCCTTCATCTTATAAAATCTTGTCTATCTTGTACATTTCATCCTTATCAAACTATTTTCATCTCAAATCCATCTCATTTTGTTGGATTTTAGGTCATACACATGTCTAAAACATCCCTATAATTTCATATTACCCCTTATCATTTCATTGTCATCATCTGTATTTACTTGTCCTTGTCTATCCCATTATCCCATCACTTAATCACATATCCATCTTACCTTGAGAAATTTGGTCTAAGGTTTTGAGCTAGTCCTCTTGTTATCCATCCATATCATCCTATCATTCTATTCTACTATCACTCATCACTTGGTTAGATCTCATACCTAATCGATGTCCTGCTAGCATATTGTCACTTTGTCAGTTTTAATCTAGCATCCAATCAATCATCAATCTAGTCATCTATAATCTAGTCATCTTGCCTATTTAAAACTAGCACCCATCCAATTGTCATCTTGCTAGTTTGAATTTAGGCACTAGTGAATTTTAATCCTCTTGTTATCTTGAAAACTAGGCATTGTTGGTAGATCATTAGCACTTATTGTACTTTTCATCTAAAATTTGATCTTAGTCTTATATTATCTCAATCGCATTTAGTCTACCTCATTTTCACCATCACTTGTCATACTAGATCAATCGTTTAGCCTTGCTTTAACCAAGCACCTATCCAATTCATGAATCTACCTTCACATCATCCATTCCCCTTTTATCATTTATCCCCATGGATTTGGACCTCATTCTCATAGAACAATGCTTAAATTCTAACTAGGATGAGATCCTTATGTGTGCCCTAGAGATGGGTGCCCAAATACCTTCAAACCTTGATCCCATCAAGCCTAAACCAATGTCCCATCATGGTCACTAAATGTTCGAATGTATTTTGGATTATTTTTTATATTACTATATTTTAGCAATAAAAACCCAAAATTCAAACAACTTCAAGGAAAAGGATAAAGAGACAATCAGGTTACTTAAAATAAAATCATTTACCATCCTTTTGTCCCTAAGAGCTCCTTTCCAAGATTGTCAAATTGATTTGAATGCAAAATAAGTGGATTGTTGGATTGTTTTATTGATCTTAATAATGGATTCAATGGCTTCTTAGCTTGTTGATGGATTTGACAAGGCTATGGGAATGCTTTAATGATGCAATTATAATGGATGCTCTCTAAGTTTCCAAGTTAGTTGATCATGGAGGTATGGCTTGTTTATATAAGCCATGGGAGAGAAAATTAATGGCTAGATTTCAAAGTTGGGTTGTTGAGATCTATGGTGTAGGATTATCCAAGGAATTAAAAATTCATTGGAGGATTCTAGAGGAGAGAAGGTTCTAGAGGTAAAAACCTCTAGAATCGCTTTGGGAGGTTTAATCATGATTATGAATGGGTGATTAGATGATTCTAGGAAATGTAAGGCTTAATAGGTAAGTAGGTGGGCCTTGGGAATTTTAAATTCCCAAATAATGAATAAATGGTATTAGGATGGGATAATGGGGATTTAGGAGAATTAATAGATTGGTGGGGTAGGAATAATTTTCATGAGATGTAGGGGATTTTATGTGGGAATTAATTGGCTAGGGAATATGACTATGGGTCAAATTAGTGGGTTTAATATAATTATTAAGGCGAGTGGATTTAGGTGCATACAAATATTACAACCTCCTTTGTAATTTTTTAATCATTCAATAAGATTATTATCATTTGGCTCTGGCATTATATTACTCTTAGAAAATTTAAAGTGAATTTAAGGATGCACATGTTTACTTGTTATGTTATTAACTCAATCAGATGGTTGCATTAATACCATATCAGACCCATGTAAAACATTGCAATATATATGAGAAAATATTTGATAGCACATTTTATATTGTGTTGACAACATGTGCAAATTACATTCTTTTGCATATAAGAAGCTTTTCCATGGCAGTTCTTCACTATTTCCAATGATGCAAAAGAATGGTTCCTTTATTTCATTATTTTCCTTAAAAAATGTTGGAGTGAGGGAGAATGCAAGGGAATAATTTTTGACTCTATGTTGCATTCAAAATTCATGATCTAATAATGGTGTACTATGAAAGTTATTTATATTCTTTTGTTATGGTTGTCATGCCATAAAATTTAGTGGGTTGAGTTGTTTTTTAAATTTTCTCTGATTGAATAGCTTGCACTTTTCTCAAGGAATCTAGCATAGATTACTTTATCAACCATAGTACATAGTCAATGTATATAAGAGGCATGTATGTTACTTCTATTTTATAAAATCACTTTTTCTTAATGCATTTTATCAACTTCATTTTGTATTTTTTGGTGCACCATTCCCATTTTATAATTTATATAATTATACTTAATAAAAATCCTATAATATGGCTAACAAAAAATACCTCAACCAAATATAATTTTATCCAATGTAATGATTACCAAACATCATGGAAAATTGTCTTAAAAAAAACATGGTTGGAATGAGCTTTGCATTCTGTACCGATATAATCTATAAATTATCTTGTCAACTATATAAGTAAGTTTGATATCACATAGAGAAAAAGTTTGATTGAGGATTTCAAACTGAAAAAAAAATAGGTCTATTTTCATGTTTTCCGTAATTGATCAAAGGTCCACATTAGAAGCTGGAGGATGAATATGTGATCGTGTTTCGCTACTTCAAATGTGTGGCACGCATTAGTATGATTTCACTACAAAACCTAAGGGTCATCAGTGAGGATTTCTTTAGACCACTTTGCGACTGATTTAATTGTTCATATCACACTAATTTGGGTACAAACTATGTATAGTATGATACTTTTATGTTAGCATGACTTGATATTATGTTCTCTTAATCTAAAATACAATGCATTGGGTTTAGAATTAGTATAGTTCATTTTTTAATTTATTATTCTTGAATAAATAAATTGACATTAACATGACTTGATTTTATATTTTTTAATTTCAAATTTTTATTGTGTTTTGGGTCCGAGTTTATATAAATTTTATAGTTTAGTGTTTGAATTTAAGTACTCTCTAAACTAATATGTTTTAAATTTTGCGTTAAATATATCCATGAACATTTATTAATTTGATATTATTTGTGCACTTAATTATACCAAAATCTCTCATAAAATTACTTATACAAACTATTTTTACTTAATCAATACGTCATCCAATTCTTATTTTCCTACCAATAAAACCATTACAAAATATAATATTTATTGAAAATAAAATAAATTCCAATAAATTAAACAACATTAACAAATGTGCTCGTTAAATAAATACATTTCACATTTTTTACCGCCTATTAAAAACACCAATTTTATTCAACCTTTTTCACATTTCTTACCACCTATAACTAACATCAATTTTATTCAACTCTCTTTAACTTCTCAATGTATGTCTTATTTCTCCTCTAATTATTATTCCTAACCTTGCTTTTGCTTTTGCTTATTATATTAACTTCGATAGGATCCACTAAATCTTAACTTTGTTTTTAAAATAACATTACACATTTCTAAGCATTAAAACACTAATTTTAAGAATCTATTTAATTACTTATTTAGTATTAAGTTAAACATATTTTATTTTTTACAATAGTTATTACATCGAAAGATATCTGACAATAGTAGCTGGGGTTGCTAGGGGTTATAATGTTTGTGGATAAACAATTAGTGATGACTTTAAATTAGACATCCATTTGAATATCACTCATAAGTTTTTCTTTTCGTTTTAAGAAGATCAGAAAATTATAATATCTAGGTCATACAGTAAAGTTTGGAGTCTGCTCTTTTTTTTTCAAAATATTTTTTCGAACCTAACATATTGGTGTAACTACATTGATAACATTTGTCACCAATTAATGAAAAAAATTGCAATAAAATATTATAATTATTAATCAATATTGTATACATAAAATCTAATATATAAACCTTGAGATTGATATTTATCAACTTTTTTTAAATAGATGTATATATATATATATATATATATATATATATATATATATATAAGAATGGCCTTCCTACAATAGTTGAGGGTGGTCTACAACTCTTAAGAAGGGTTTGTATTAAGTCATATTAATTTTACATCTTCAATATAAAATCATATCTTAATTATATAATCTTTTATAGTTTTCAATCTTTGCATTCGACAATAATTGATTCTTACTAGGTCTTTGTAAGCTAAGCAACTTAATAAATGGACCAACTACATTTCACATATTATATTAGCAAACTTAATTGTGTCAAGAAACATTTTACAATGATAGTAAGGAACTGTAATTGAATGAATTGTTCAAAATTCTATTTGAACTTGAATTTGATGTCCATTTAACTATCACACGATAATTTCAAATTTTAAATTTGATACCCGTTTAATCTTCACTTAGAAGTTTTTTCTTTTTACTTAAATAAGTTAATCAAAAAATCATAATAGCTTGACCATATAGTGGAGTTTAGAAGCAATTTCCCTAAAAAAAAATTTGAACCCAATACAATAATATAACTAAATTGATTTTATTTGTCATCAATCAATTAAAAAAAAATGAAAAATATAATAAAATCATTAATCAATGTGATATATGAAAAATTTAAAAACATAACAATTTTACACAAATAAATCTTTAAAAAAATTATTCATTGTCTAAAACTAAGGCATAACTTTTTTCTTAAGATGCCTTTGAGATTTGGACAAGTTTTGAAAATGATTACGTCTCCATAGCCACACTGCAAGTATATCCTATGGAAACATCTACATAAAAACTTCAAATAGACTGTTTTTCAGTCTAAACTTAAGCTAACTAAGTCATTATTTCCTTAAACCAGTTGATGTTGCCGGGTTCACACATTAAGAACGACGGATGAACTGAGAAATACGATCCTGCAGCAGTTGAGCAGCCTGAGACTGAGGATAAAAAATATGATAAGCATGAATCTGGCCCTCGGCTTCCATCAATTCAGCCTTCTTCCCACAGTTTTTAAGCAGCTCGTAGTACATAACTCCTCTCGCCTTGAGCAAATCCAGCCCAGCCACGGTCACAAGCACAGGCGGCAAAGGAACGTCAGCCAAATCAGGCGCCCCGGGGGCCGAAGGATTGCAAGCCGGGTGGTCACGGTTGCAACCCTCCGGAAGGGCCAGCCGCCAGAATGTGTCGTTGTACTGCAACGCCGTCGAATCATCGGTTGAAACCTCGGCCTCCGCTTTCTTCTCACAGTCGATCCTTTCCTCGCTTCCGAAGTAAGGATGAAGCACCACCAATCCCCTGATTTTGAGTTCCGCATTGCTAGCAACCTTCGACCCGACTACATGCACGATGTTACCGCCGGCACTTTCGCCGGCCAGGAAACATCGATTGTAATCTCCATACTCTCCAAGCCAAGGGTCTTTAAAGTCGCCACCATTTGCAGTTTTAAAGACCCAACGGAGAGCATCTAGGCAGTCATCATAGGCTACTGGCAAACGATATTCAGGTGCCAGACGGTAGTCGATCGAGACAACTATCACCTGCGCCCTAGCGGTAAGACCGCTGAGGAACTGGTGGTAGCCAGCCCAGGCAGTGCAGCCGATGCAGAAACCGCCCCCGTGGAAGTACAAGACTAGGGGCAGCTTTTCTCCCTGTTCGACCTCAGGCAGAAATATTCTTGCCCGCAGACCTCTGGACTGGTCAATGACCACGTCCCTTGACTTGGCACCATCGACCAGATCATCGGAGGTCTGGGTCAGCCGATGGTCGAACCGAGCCACGAAACCATCGGCGCAAACTTGGATGAAACCCGGAACATCCTCTACCAATGTTTCTGTAATTTCCATCTCTTGACCTGATTGCTTAACATTGTTAAGGAGACTGATGTATTATAGGCGGGGAATGGGCCGAGTCGAATGTGTTTATGTTCGGTTGTTCATGCTTTGAGCGCCAATCATGCAGATGGTGACGATCATGACGAGTGCGTGTGTTGTGTATGATTCTGTTCTGGCATACAAGGTCTTCTGTTGAGTCTTTTTTTAGGGGAATATGACTGGTTTGTCACCCTCTTTGCACCTCCTCAGAGGTTTATTGTGTGATGGTGGTCGGCACTCTTCACAATCTTAGGAGGTTTAGCCATTTATAGTATAAAATTCAATGATTGTGTATCAATTAGTATCATTGAAGCTGGTTGTGCTTTAGTAGACCCTAAAACATGTAGAATATAAACACCAGCTCCTCAAATTAACAAACAGTAGACTTAAAATATGGTTAATAATCATTATAGATTGGAAAAAGATAAAAGATGTGTTAAATATTAAAACTTGTTTTGAATATTTAAATATAAAAAATAAAATTTTAATTAATAATGTTTATAAAATAAAATTTTATCCGGATGAATTTGATGGAATGGATATTTTTCAGTCTTAACATTAAATTAAAGAAGTATTTTGTACACTTAATCAGTGTAAACACAGAATTTAAATCATATATATACAATAATTATGAAATTATTACTAAAACTAAATTAAAGTATTACAGAAACTTTATTAATCTTAATCTAACCATTCAAAACTATTTTTTCAATATTATGAGTTTGAAAAATAAATAAATATTACTAAAATAAAGACATTTAATGCTCATAGTTTACATAGAGAAACTAGTTGATAGACTAATCCAAAGACACCTTGGGGTGATCATATATAAAAAATGTGATACTAGTAAATGATGCAGCAGCATCTTGCAAATGTGTCTATAAGGGCTTATGGTGTGTCTTAGAGGTCTTAGGAAGATGTTATGGTCACAATAGGCCTCATTGAGGCATTAAGAGTTCATTATAGGTCATTTATGGGTCTTCGGAGGTTTCCCTCCAAAATTTGAAATTTGAATCTTCAAATGCATATTGTAATAATCCTTCAATATTTGTAATGTTTGAGCGGTCATTATGAGTTTTAAGAGCTTATAATAGGTTATGCTATGGAGATAGAGGGTCCTCAAGTCTGTAGGAGTCATCTTTATCAATAGAATCAATTTTAGCATTCTAAACACTAATTATGAGTCATTTTCTAAAGAAAGGCAGTTAGTTTTTATGTTGATAATGGGAAGATAAGGAGAATCTTGAACAAGAATAGAGTGTGCTAAGCTTGGAAAAGTCTTTTCCCATCTGATAATCATCAAACCTACATTGGAGAAGAGGAACCAATCCATTATAAAGTCATAAAAAGACAGATTTTGAGGTGACAGGGTAGAGACAAGAAGACTATGGTAGCAGAATAGAGGCCTGCATATGTACAAATAGTATTTTCATGTAAATAAAGATGTTTGACTGCAAATCAAGGTTGTTTTCATATGTGTTTATATGTATGAATAGTTATCAATTAAATTTTAATAAATTTTTCATGCCATTCTTGAGGTTATAATATCCAATTTCTCAAAACTCTATCAAGAAACCTATATGGTCATACACAGGTGGTTACTTCCATGTATAAAATGTTTTATGGGCTCAATTCAACTCTTAGAAAAGGTGAAAAAGGTTTATTAGGCTTTGTATAAGGTCTTCGATTGCTAGATAGGTGATTCAATTCTATAAACAATCATTAAAACCCTCTCAGTTCCATGAAAGCCTATGAAACCCTAAAACAGGGTATTACAAGAGAAAAAGATACATAAAATTTGTTTAAATACCTGATGAGATTATCCAAAACTTTGTGTGAAGCTACTAGAAGAGTTTAAGAAGGTGTTCCAATTTGTTTCAAGTCCTAATTTACCTTGTAATCCACTTTATAGATGGTTGTCTCATAAGAACACAAAATTTCTGAGTTTTTTAAGAAAGCGAGTAGATCTAAAAGCCTATAATTTGTAATATGAAGCCAAATGGAATGAAGTAAAGGTTGTATATTGTTTTTTTCACCTATTCCTAGCAGCCCTTTTGGTGTTGTAGAAAAAGGTATTTTATAATTTGACCTACTTGAGCCCAATTAGGCCTAGTAGGCTTATAGAGGGTTAAAAAGCAATTTATTGGAATAATGTGTTGTACTGAGGATTTAAAGGTTGAAACACCTTTAGTACATATGTGTAGACCTCATATAATCCCCAGTTATTGTGAGAAAACTATATCTTGAGTTTTGACCTACTAGAAGGTAATTAGGCTTAATAGACAAAACAAAGTTTTGAGTTTTTGTGTGAAATATTGGAAGTGGAAAGCCAGACCTTTTATCTAAGCATTGATCATTCATAAAACACTTGTAATTCATATTGAGGAGGTATTTTAAATTGATTCAAAGCTCTATTTAAAAATGTTTCTTGTTTTGGTCTTTTGAGGTATCTAGGCCATCTAAGGCTTAAGAGGGTTTTGAGTCTTTTGAGTTCAAATAGACAAAAAAATTAAGTGGATTGGTTTTTCCATAGTGTAACAGAGGTTTAATGTCCTTTTAGACTACAAAAACAGAGTTTTCAAGTTTCATATCATTTAAGGTATATGGAAGTTGCTTAAGTCTTTTCACTTGTGTCTATATTTTTGTCTTGACAAGATTGTAAGTTTGTGGATAGTTTAGAGAGGGCTATCATCAATAAAGTTGAAGATGAACACCACTTCCATTTAATTTTCCATGCCTCTAATAATGTGAGAACATAATTTACTCAATCTAATAATTTAACTAGTTTTCAAAAACTTCTAGCTTAAAATAATTAAATAATCCAAGCATAATAATGTGTTAGATTTTATAATGAGACTACATATACTTCCAATCTCTCCTCATAATATCTTGAGTTTATGTCAATCATATTAATCAAACATACATGTTTTAAATTATATATACAAATATTTAGTACATATATTTGTTTCCAAAATTTTAAAAATTTGTTAAGTATTTTTTAAGATTTATTTTTGTAAAAAAAATTATACACTTAATAATTTGGGTACCTTCATTTCTACCATATTTAAATATAAAAATGTGTAATCATAAAATATTTTTATCTTTAATTAAATGTTATAAAACACATAAAATTATAACAAATAATATTTAATTAAATGAATAATTAAAGATAAAAAGAAATGGAAACCTCTCACCCTTACATTTATACGTGATATATGAAATATAAATGGAAGATCAAAATAATTGTGATAGGACCGAAACTCCCCAAAGCTCTGACACAACTTGTCAGATTTAAGAGCACACATGATTACCATTGTATAAGCAATTAAACATGCGGAATAACCAGAAGAACAAATAACTATCAATGAGAAAACACACAGAATATGAGAGGCAACACACAATTGTATTCAACTCATTACAAAGGAAATTACAATAAAGAGATCACACTCTTCTTCCACCTCTGTGAGGCTTCCTCCTCAAGGGCTCCAAGTAATCTTTCCACCTGAGTAATCATCTCTCATAGGTCACAACACACAGCTAACACAAGCTGTTGTTCACCTCATTGTACATCTGTACAATCGAGTACATACCGGTACTCCAAGTAGATCTCTCCATGATCCTGATGATGTATTGTTGTCACCTTGGACCCTGGCCAATCGCCAATCTCTGTCTGACCCTCGCATACACACATCCCTGCATATCAAACCTGATCTTACTTATACATACATGGGGAATCCTACTTGATTCCACCATGGGAAGAACTCTCCAAGCTTCACATAGCTCTCCTGTAAATTCTCCACTTAACAATACAGCCCATGAGTCTATTATATAGATCTCATGCATACACAAATTAGACTTGCGGCTCAAGACTTCGAACAAGTCTTTAACATGCAAACTCTGCGTTCACTTAACTGACTGTTCGTCAACAGCAGTTTAGACCATCACAGGCGACCGACGTCGGTCCCTGCCTTCCTGGAGGTGACCGATGCCGACCGATATTCTGTCGATGTCGGTTTCCCTTCTGCGTCCCCTGACCGTCGTCGGTGTAGCCTACCGACGCCGGCGACTACATACGCTAAAAACCCTCCTGTTTGCCTTAAGGTGTAGCTTTTAGCTCCACACCCTAACAAATTGTATCATTAAAATAAAATATATTACTAAATAATATAATACACCAAGATGTAGCTTTTGAAAGGTATATAAAATATATTTCCCCCATATGGGATCAAGAGATATTACAACAAAATAGAATCATTATAAAATGGAATATAGCTATTATGACAATTATATCATTGAATCTATCACACCAGCTTGAGTCATTAAATTACAAATATAAAGAATATGAGTAAGATGAAGGATTTTTACTTGATGTAAAATATGGTATGAACACAAGCATAATGGGATGATTACAAGAAATCAGTCGTGGTAACATATACAAAATTCATAAGCATGACTAATAACATCATTTGTAAAGAAGTGAACCTTTATTCATAACATTTTTTTATAAAAAAATGTGTCAAAAAAATCTTGTATTATAAATAAAATTAATTATACTTAATAAATAAAGTTAATAATACTTAATATATTGAGAAAATTGATCTTCTATAATTAAATTCTGTATAATTAATAATCTAACATGTTAAGAATTTAGACTCTTAGATGATAGAGATATATCTAAAATAATGAAAAAAAAAAATTAAGAAAAAAAATCCATCCATTCTTTCAATCAAAACATATTATTTACTTTAGCATAACTTGTTTATTATCATTGAAAAGTTACTCTGCATAAGATAAACAAAATATAAAAAAGAACATTGAAATTACGAAAAGAAATAAACTGATTGAGGAAAATATATCAAGAAGATGAAGTAAAATTGTAAATCTTAAATACAAACCTCACAAATTCATCAAATTAAAACAACTAAAACAGACATGAACAAGAGACAAAAGTGCAGTTAATTAAAAACCAACCCAAAATGATGAAAGAAAATAAAATTTAGAGCAAGACAAAAGAAAAACATTCCCGCAGGATGAGAAAGATGGCATGGAACAAAATGAAGCCTATTTAGACGCATAATGTTCATTGAGTCCCTCAATGGTTTAGCTTCTAAAGTGGCAAGGCGGTATTCCCCTCATCCAAATTTTGCTATGATAAAAAAATTTCCAAGTTTTTTTGGTTTAAATTTTCGTTTATTTTCATATTTAATATTAATATTAATTTGATTTTTTTTTTAGCGTTGTAGTCACTTAATTTTAGTAAAAAAACCCTTTCTCATATTATCTAAATTGTAATGTATTATTACATTTGATATATATATAAATTTGACTATTTTTAGACACCTCTCTCCCATATCAAAATTTTTATGACTTTGATATATATATATATATATATATATATATATATATATATATATATATATATTTCCTCAAATTTATCTCAAAACTATATGTTGTTAGTTTCAGGATCCTAGTCATCTGTTATGTATTTAGCCTACCTCCATTATTAGCATTTTTTCATCTTAGGTTAGAATTAACAGTGTATTAATGATTTTGTGGGTCTATTTTACCTTGGCCTAGTTCCTTGTACTTTGAATTTTTATTACCACTATTTGCCATGGTAAGCCTATGTCAATGTGTCCTAGAGATCCCTATACATACAAATATATTCTAAGCCATTTTTCAACAAGTACAAGTGATCTCCACATCTTCAATTGACTTTAAGATTTAACTGCACATTTATTCCATTCGTTGCTACACTTTTCAAGGAGCCTTCACATTTTATTTTTTAATTGTAGTTACATCAAAACCAAGTCTTGTTCCATCAACACCTTATACTAAAAGAATGATATAGTGGGAGCATATAGTTACATTTGATTATTCTAGAAAATGAAGGTGGAACCCTATCTCTCACTTAGGTTGGATTTCACCCACATACACTAGACTAAATTGAATCTAATAACAAGTGTGTGGTATATGTACCTGAAAGTCCTAAAGAGGGTTATTGAATCTATTAAACTTCACACACTCTTTTATGCATACATTTTAAGATTAAGTCAAGAAGAAAACAATAAGAATTACATTCCATTATGTCTATAAATTATACAAAGAAAAGCCACATCATAATTTATCATCATCTTGTGCACATGCCCAAAAAAGTATAGAACTATAAAAGGGGCGGAGGACACAATTGGTACTCAGGAAAAGAATCGACAGTAACAAAAGTACTCAATGGGTAGCTTGTAAATTTCATCTAGTACACAATTGACACTATGTCAATTCTGACATGGTAGAAGAGAACAATTACATTTGCATCTAGAAGTTCATAATATAGTCAGTTTCTAGGTCCTCTTTCTAGTCTCATATCTCCATAACCATGCCCAAATGTGTCAGTGTTTATCATTCATTAGTTTTTGTTATCTCTTTGCTTGTTTAATCATTTTCAAACTTTTAGTTAATATTTTAAGCACATTATGTTTCTTGATTATTATTGTTTTACCGTATTACGTTAGATCCCATTCATTAGTGTGTTTAATTTTATCATCACACTATTTTATTTGTCTCTAAGTGTCACTATTTGGTAAAAATATTTGTTGAATCCCTCTATTATTCAAACACTCAACCTTAGGGTTTTTTTGTTCTTAATCCCTCTAGGGTTTTATTTTGCATTTAATATCTGATTTTTAGGTCTACATTATTTACATTTGATTATGCTTTCATTATTGATCCATCATTATCCCTAACTCCATTCATGTTTCTCATGCTTACATCATATACCAACGTGGAAAGCTAGATCTACAAACCCTACTACCTGTGAAGTGCTAGATTAAGTGTTGATACTTGTGATTTGAAGCAAAATTCATTGTTTATAATTCATGCTTATTTGAAATAAAAAATGATCAATGTATTTTAAATTCCTCCTTTTACTCTTATTGAAAATGAAATGGATGCACATGTAAATGAAAAGGCTAATAGTAATGCACACATGAAATGTGATGCCAATGTTTATCCTACATTTTATGCATATGATTATGAGGATAAAACTTTAATGATGTAAATTATTGTGATGATGTTAATGCATGATAACTTTTTAGACTTTTTTATTTTAAAGGCCTAATTAAAAACAACCAAGATCTTTAGAACCCATGTTTCTTAAGTTAAATTAAATACAAAAGAAAGCTTTGGTTGAAGAATCTACACCTAATAATATTTCCATAGACCATTTAAATGTTCCTAATCAAACTATTTGAGGCTCTATTTATACATTTTGTAGTGAGGCTAGTGTTCCTACTATTCTTTTTATGCCTCCACCTAATGTTACTTTGACCATTTTTATAAAATCTACCACATCTTTTGGCCATACTAAAATTAATGTATCATCATGGCCTACTCCTAATGATTTATCTATTGGCATTGGTCATATTCAAAACACTAATCAAGCCTCTCTTCCTACCATTTTTATCATACAATGGCTCCTACAGATGTATCAGGGAATACTAAAATTAATGTATCATCATGGCCTAGTCCTAATGACTTATCTGTTGGCATTGGTCATATTCAAAACACTAATCAAGCCTCTCTTCCTACCATTGTTATCATACAATGGCTTCTACACATTTAGATACATCTATGGATTCTTACTTTCAATAATCTATCTAAAACATGAAATCTCAAATTAGGTTAATTTACCAAGGATATCAAAATTTTACTAATGTGGTTACTTATTATGATATATAACATAACCTATTGCCTAATGAGTCCCTTACTCACCCTTTTCCTAGTGGATTTATAGTCCCTAAATTTTAAAAATACAATGGTAAGGGTGATCCCTTGAACCACATTTGATCTAATTGTTCCTCATGCTT